>CM021104.1:618735624-619072472 GCA_007115665.2 Sequoiadendron giganteum
ATTCCAAGAGGTAACAAAATATTTTAGTCTTAGGAAAGATCTAATCTAAACTGAGGTTTTGCAAAACTTTAGTCTAGACATCCCTAGAGAAGTTACAATGTAAGAGAATGTGATCAACATATTTTTCCTCCTTATAGCACAAAGTACATTTGTTAGCCACCTAAAATCCTCTTTTGCTCAGGTTTTCTATGGAGAGGATTTTGTTGTCAATAGCAACCCACCAAAATAAATTTATCTTAGGGAGTAATGGGAGTAATCTATTGTTCTAAACCATCAACCAATTAAAATTTTTAATCTCATTCCTATGATCCATTAGGGAGTAAGTTGATGTGACAAAGAAGGATCCAAAGGGGGTGACCACCCAGATGCATTCATCTTCTTTATTGATAGAGAAGAACCTACAATCTCCAATAATCTGCCTTAGTTGCTTCACACCTTCATGTTGCTTTTGTTGCCTTTCACTTTTGAGAATTCTTCTTCTAGCTAATTGTTCCCTAAAGTTCTTTCATTTAGGATTTGAGTCACTCCTAATTTTTTTTCCATTCTATATTATAACAACTCTTTGATGTTATCCAAATTTTGTAGAGAAGACAAGGACAAACCTCCAACCAAGGGTCATTCCAGAAATCAACTTTCTTCCCATCACCCACTTTCCAAAGTAAACCTTGTTTGACAATATTTATGGTTTTCAACAAGTTATTCCAAACAATTGGACCATGGGGATGTTAGGGGAATACAAGAAGCAACAATGGTTCAATTTTTTTATAAATTTGGCATTAAAGATGGATCCCCATTCTTTATTTTAGTTTATGAAGTTCCAACCTACTTTCACAAGAGAATATTTGTTGAACACTTGCAACTTTCTTATTCCCACACCACCCTGTGTTTTGGGGTTACACACCTTGTCCCAACTAACAAGAGAAATTCTAGCTTTATCCTCTATGTCAAACCATGATAATTTGTTTTGAATTTGCTCAATTTTCCAAGTTTAAAGGTTTCTTTAACTCATTCGTACTCATTTCATGGTCAAGGAGAGCATACCCTTATTTCTTAAAAGAATAGACCTCACTAATATCTTGAGGATAACCTTTATCTTTCATACTTATTGTTGATCCAAAACACTATGTCGTAGTGTTTAGCACATAAAACTCTCATATTTTAGTTTAGATACGCCTAATTGCATTCTCATACATTCACATTAAAGACAAACCATGATGATAGTGACTCTAAAATTTAATCTAAGATTGGAGTAGACTTTGGAAAGAAAATATAACAAGCCTTAGAGTAAATATGCTTGATAATGATGGATTATCTTTCATTGTCTTAAACATATATAGTGAGGACATATTAATTGGAAATGTGAGTTCAGAACCATCCAATACAAGTTTCAACTTCAAGATGAATCATACTAAATCTAGGGAATATGTTTAGATTATGAAGGCTTATTCTAATTATGTTACCAAAGGAAATAGTTGGGTCGTAAATCTCAAAAGATTATTTATAAAACTCAATCTAACTTTAGTTCAAGGAGTACACTCAAAAGAGGTTTTGGTGATTTCTTTTATGTTTTTAAATTTTTGCTGTAAAATAATTTTATGTTCTAGAAGGTTGAGCTCATCAAAATATGATGTGAAAACTTTATTCAAACAAAGGAAATGAAATCTTCTTTGAGAACCAAATCCTTACACTAGCATTAGGATGAATACTTCAATTTTACTATGATGTCTGATAAATCCTTTTACAATGATTATAATTGGAAAATAAAATAAAATATTACAATTTTAACACAATACATCCAATTATATAGAAATGTCCAAACTATCTCTTTCTAGATAACAAAAATTAAAACTAAGTGATAATAGAAATGGAAAGTATAAATTATGAAGATGCTTATGTGAATTTTTTTATTCTCAACCATGGATACATGTGTGTAGCGTAAACATCCTCACAACACACCATCATATTGTGCAAATGAAGAATTGAAATCACAAAATTTCATGTGATGTACACATGCATAGACATAAAATACATCACAAGATTATTGCATATAAAAAGTGCAAAAATTAAAGAAATGAAGGAAAATAAACTATGAAATCCCAACTATAAAATTTTAATTGGAAAACAACAGAATGTAGGGGATATCACTAAAGATACTTGTCTTCTACTAACTAGAAAACCTACAAAAAGAGAAAGAAGGAGAAATTTTTTTGGTTGGTTGTTTGGCTTGCCTTAGTCAAACCTCATTTTTGGTGTTTCCACCTCCATAAACAACCAAGAATGATCTGATAAAAAATATATAAAGCTAAAGATTGATTGAAACAAGATATAATGCCAATGATTTAGATAATAGATTAAATATGTTATGCTAACACCAAAGATATCTAGTTGCTAGCACAAAAATATTTTTTAGCAATGAGGAGACAATAGAATAAGATATTCCTCACTAAGAAGCTACAAATAACCTTCAGAGTGGATTTTAGAGCTATAATATTGTTGTCTTACTCAATCCCACCGCGATGCAAGGTGCCAAGAGAGTTTTTTTGCTTCAAGATCCTAAAAAGATTCAAAAAATACAAATCCAAATACCAGAGCATAGTGTGAGCGTGAGAGAGAGAGAGTATGTGAGAGAGAGAAGCTTCATTTTTACAAAATATCAAGTCATCGCTTGTCTGCCAAACACAACTATCACACAAAGGTGTTACATTTTAAATATTCTCAAGAATGTAATGTTCCAACAACCACTTGAATCTTTAATTTTTGTGAGACATCAACAAATCATGTAGACATCTGTGTGTAGCACTCCCGTCTGAGAAAAACAGACTCAAAAACACAAGATCATCAAAATTTTAGCTAGACTGGAGATATTTTGGTGTCAACATTTTATGTTTAAACTATTTTATATCATGAGCTAAAGGGAAGGACATTGTGTAGTTTGAAATTGCAAGGTATGTAATTTCTTACACTACACTTCCCTAGATGCTAACGGTGTAGTGTTGTAAGATACATGATTGATATTGAGCATATAGTTTATTGTACATTTATTTAAAATATTTGTTAATAGAGTTGTACTCCTATGCAAGGTCATACGACCTATAAAACTTTCTCAAAAGGTCCTCACTCCAAATTTGATGTGAAATAAATGAATCTAGGGGTCTGTTGTCTTCTATGCATGATGGTGAGGTCCTTTTTGTACTAATGTGCCTATAACTACCTATTAGCTGCAAAAAATCATAAACCCTACAATAAATATTTTTGTTAGTTGATTATTTTATGTCATTTTTAGAAAAAAATAAAGTCAATACTAACTAAATTGATCCTTTTGAATGTAACAAATAGTCAATTTCTTTCTTAGATGTCTCCTATAATAGGTGAAAATGGATCACCTAAGTTGTTAGAAATATAATTAGGTAGAGAAAAAGATTGATCTTATTCCTAGATCTAAAAAATTAAATAATTTATAAGTTTCACTACTATGATACCACGTTATATTTAATAATGAACAATTATTGATAAAATTAAATCTCCCTAAAATTAAAACACAATTATGATAGCATAAATTTAATAGCATTCAAAAGAAAAAAATAATACAATTCTAATATATATATATATATATATATATATATATATATATATATATATATATATATTTCTAGATGATAAAATAAATAAAATGACTACATATATATCAAGCTTTGGGATGCATGAACCAAGATGCCAAGTATCCTAGAAAGCCTTATTGATATGAAGGATCAACTCTACATGCAAGAGTTGTGGTGTCAAGTACACTCAATTTGATAAGAGTGAGGTGACATCCAACTACCATCAATCAAAGATTTGAATCATAGGTAGAGGTGGCATTTGCTTCCATCAATCAAGAAGATGACACATGTGATCAACTATTTCCTAATTTGCATAAATAAATAAATTTTAATTACCTAATCACCTAAGTAAACTTTATATAAAGTACAATAAATAAATATAATTACACCAACAAGAAATAAGTCAAAAAATCTTTTTTTGCATTTCAAAGTATTTAGAAAGGAATTACTGCAAATTAGAGTGACCAAAGAAATGGAGAAACGTCCAAAATAAATATAGAATTAGAAATTGTAAGTTGTATTCTTCAATTTTAGCAAAAATATGATAGAGATGCAACTATATTGGCCAATGAACAAGGAAGCATTCAATTCCTTTTAAATGAGGCAATGTTTCAAAGTCTTAAAAAAAGAGACATTTTCCATGTGAAGAGGTGTGGAAGTTATGGTAAGAAAAGATGGCATGTTAAGTTTTTCGTGTTTGAATTCCATGTGAAACTTTATGTTTTATTTTAAAGCTATATGTTTTTAAGAGTTTAAAATCTATTTTTTAAAGAACATAAAATTTATATCTTTATGTGTTTTTTTTAAGTTTTATGATTTAACTTATAAGAGTCATGTAAAAATTGTATGACAGGGGTCTTTTTTTTAAGAGTTAAGCTTATGGAATCTTGGAAGTGATACGTAATTTAAAGTGGATTTTTTTTTAGAGGGGTCACAAGTTCAAACTTTTCTAAGTACAATATTTTTATAAAGTGATCAATGAATCCCTTGTAATTGAGTGTATTATCAATTAAATTTGACACTTATTCACCCAAACAAAATATAAAAATTATTTTTGTGTGTGGATCACATTTGAAGGGGCAAAGGGAGCATCTATTTGTAGAGATATCTCTAAGATGGTTTTGATTTGTTTGGTCATTATGCATATTTTTTTATGGAAAGTATGGCAAGGAATGTAATATTTAGAATGTTAATCCCCCTATTTGAAGGTGAAAATTTTACATATTCTAGTGTAACAATATACAAACTCTACTAAAATATAAAGATTTGTAGGAAATCATACAAGTATGTTATGTAAAACCTATATATATGCATTTAATGCATTAAGAGATCAACAAAAAAGGGAGTATAAAGAAAATGTAAAAAAAGATAATGAAGACTTATTTTTTATTCAAGGTATAATTAATTAAGTAATGTATTTCCTAGGATAGGTGGTGCTATTCATTCTAAGCAAGCATGAGAAATACTCAATAATGTCTATCAAGGTGCACAAACTATAAAATTATAGACAATGAAGAATTCTTTTAAAAATGTAAAGATGACCACTAGCGAATTTGTGAATGGTCTTCTAACAAAGGCCCAAAAGGTCTAGTTAATCATTTACAAAGATTTTAGGGGAAGTTATGGATGAAAAGCATGTCATTGAGAAAATATTAAGGAGTTTGATTTCTAATTTTGATGATGTGGTTTTCATAGTGGATATTTCCAAAGATCTCACAACCATGAAAATAGATGAATTTAATGGAATATTAATAATTAAAAAAGAAAAGATAAACAAAATTAAGAAATATTAAAATAATGCTTTCCTCTAAAGCAAACATAAGAGATAAGATAAACACATTCTTCAAGATTAAAAGTAAAGTGAATTTAGCCAAAAAAAGAATACAAAGGTTAATCTCGTTGTTTCAAAGGAAGAAGTGAAAACTTCAAATGAACAAGAATTAAAGAGGTACACTTATAATAATAAAAGGAATGTCCAATATTTTCATTACAATAATTTTGGACACTATTCATCAAAAGTTAGAGTAAACAACTTCAAATTAAAAAAGGAAATGCTCATAACATTATTTTTTATTGGTTCCTCGGGAACTTTTAGTCTAGCCCGATCTAGTAGGTGGGAATTTTTAGTCTAGTGCAAACCAAGGGAGGCCACAACGAGGGTCATCCTCCTTTGCATGAACACAAGTGAACAGTCCAAGCCTGTGAGTACGGTAGCCCAATAAGGGCACAAGGCCCACGAGCATGTACCATCCCAATGAGGGATTGGAACACAACAATATAGGCATGTACAAGCTTACACGCACATTGGATCAATGGAAACATAGTTCCTGCAATCACAATGGCCTAGTGGAGGTTTGAACCTTGGTGGCCACAACAACAATACCACACCTTAACCATCACATTATGGGATGAAACCAATGCTCATAACATTATTGAAGATAAATTAAATTTATTTATTTCTTGCTTAAATACAAATGTTAGTAAGAAAGATGTTTGGCATATTGATTTCAATTGTGCTTCACATATAAAATATAATGAAAAAATATTTATCAATTTGAATGAAAAGCATCATAGAATAATAGTATTGGGAGATTGTCAATCTCATGGAACCAAAGACAAATGAACTATTGTAGTTATAAATAAATATGGAGAGATAAAGCATATAATAAAAAACTATTGGTTCTAATACTTAGGTACTGATCCCACAATATTGGTTTACAATTCTAGTGAGGAAGGAAATTTGCAAACATGCTCTTATGAAAAAAAATCTTTTTAGGGGTTTGCACGAATTGGGGTGTTCAAATGGACCCAAAAGGGGTTCGAATGAACCCTGGTTGAAGCGAACCCTATTAAATGATGGCACCCACTTTTTGGCATTTTTTTAAAATGAAGACAATGGAAAATTCAATAAAATGGTGGGTTCGCTCGAACTAGGGTCCATTTGAACCTTGGTTCTAGTAAACCCCCAAGGGGGATTTGCTCGAACCAAGGTCCATTTGAACCCTGGTTCTAGTAAACCCCCAAGGGGGGTTCGCATAAATCTAGGTCCATTCAAACCCCCATTTTTCCCCCTTCTCCCCCTCTTGCACCAAATTTCTACAAAAAAATCCCCTTCGAAGCTCGAGTTGAGGATGAAAATGGAAGAGACTTCACAGACCCAACTGGATGATGGTAGTCCTCGAAACAAGCTATCCATCGAATATAATTTTAATATGTTTTGGTTTTATTATGTATTTTATCTTTTAGTTTGATTAAACATATATATTTTTCACTGAAAATCAAGCTCTTTATTCTACACATGTGGAAAAATAACAGATTATCAAAAAAAATATATCAATGCACTAGATATTGATGTCCTTGATCCAACCAAAAAAACTAAATTTTGATGCATACCAAATAATTTATGCTTTAGCCAGTGAATCATGTCTAAATTGTAAAAGGTTTGACTTTGAAACATAATTAAGAAAAAAATATTCAATGAAATACTATGAAACCAATTCCATGCACTAGATATCGTAGTTGCAAATCTAAAATTAAAAAAATTAGAATTTTATCCTTCATAGAAAAAAGTTATATGTTAGTCAGTGATGTCACTCTTTAAAAATGGTGTTTACTGTTAAAAACTAGTTTTCGTAGGAGATGGAAAAAGAAGTGCAATCTGATTCCAAAAAAATTGAAAAAAATATATTTAGAATCTACAGACAAAATGTCACAAATCACTAGTTTGCATCATCTTCAAATTCCTCACGGTTTAGCTGTTATAGGTGCCCGAAAGTGAAGATTTAGTTAAAAAAATTCAGTTCAATGTCCAGTTTGGCCAAATATTGTAAACCAGTATTGTGGGATCACCCACTCAAGAAGAATTTGTTATCTGTTGGAAAAATGTTAGAAAAAAATTATCAGGTGACTTTTTATGAAGAGGAGTTCAAAATAAGAGACAAATTAAAAAGGAATATAATTGTTACAAGAGAGATTATTATAGGTGATAGGGGAGAGGACACAGTAGTTGAGCACCCTAACTTCACGCTTCTCAAAATCCTACATAGAAATTTCAAATCACTCCCAAATTTTTATAGCAACTTACTTGGCAAGTCACCTACTTATAACTAAGGTTTCATGATCACATCATCAAACATGATGCCACATCAACATGCTTTTTGTCAAGGTGTCCAAAAAGGCCAAAAAAAAGAGACTGGTAGTTATGCACTAAAACATGTTTTATTGGTGCATTGATGTGGCATCACATGATTTGTTATTTTTTAGATCTAATGAATACATTTCATTCAATTATGGGTAGTCATCATCAACACTAACAACTTTAAAGTCACAACTATTGGTCAAATGTTGTTAAAAATATTGGGTACTAAATCAACTAATGCTATAACAACTATTGGAACATGCTCAGGTATTGGGTCCTCTCCCCTAAGATGTTTCCCTTTTATTTCACTCAAAAGCATTAAAGTGCATTGAAACAAATAAAAGTATAATCTAGCATTGAAGATATGGTAACCTCATTTTTAGTGGGTTGATTTTGCTCAAGGTATTAAAAATGGTTGAAGTTCTACCTTTCATCAAAGATACAAAAGAATTGTGTGAAGAATGTATTGTTAGAAAACAACATAGAGCGAGATTTTTAGATAGTAAATCTAGAATATCTAAGCATCATCTTGAGATAATCGATCCATATTTATGTGGTCCTATGGAAACACCTTCTTTAAATAAATCAAAATATTTAAATCTTAAGAGGTGGGTTAAAAAATAAAGCGGCAAGCACATCAAAGTGATAAGGTCATATAATGGAGGTGAATAAAAATTAAATTAGTTTCTATATTTATTTATAAATCACATAAGCAAGAGAGAGTTTACTACTTCCTACATTCCACAACGAAATGGAGTTCTTGAAAGGAAGAAAAGGACCACTATGAAAATGACAAGGAGTGTGATGAATAGAAGAATTTGGGTAAGAGTTTTTATGAAAAACTAGTATGCACAATAGGATTCCTACAAAATCAACTAAAGGAATGAATTTGACAAGCACAATTTGGGAATAAGCCATGTGTTTATTATTTGAGAGTAGATGGGTGTGTTGCTTATGCAAACGTACCAAAGAAAAAAAATTCAAAGCTAGATTATAAAGGTCTAAAATGCATTTTATTGGTTACAAATAAGAAAATAAAGCATATAGATTGTATGATCTAATAGGAATAAGATCGTGATTAGTAGAGATGTGATATTTAATAAAAAAACATAATATACCAAATAAAATGAAACAAAGGAGAAATAGATAGTGATAGATGAAGTTGAAGAAGAAGATGAAAAGAACTTGAATCCTTTAGTGAAGGAACAAGAAAATATAATAAAGATAAAAGAAGGATAGAAAGAGGTCATCCATCAACTCTTATGTTGGACTCAAATTTTGAGAAATGGCAACAAAGTTAAAGAAAAAGTGAACTATGCATTGATGACAAGCCATGAAAAATAATGAGCCACAGACCTTTGAACAAGCTCAAGAAAATAAGAGTTAGTTGAGGCAACTAATAGTGAGATAGAAACATTAACAAGAATGACACATGGGATTTGATTTGAATAGTTGCTTATGGCAAGAAAGTTGTTAGTATTGTAAGGTGGGTGTACAAAATTAAGTACAAATATGATGAAAGCATTGATAATAATATGGCTATATTAACAACCAAAGGCTACACTCAACAAGAAAGTATTTACGACATTGAAATATTTTCACCTCTTGCATGAATAGATATTATCATATTAGTTTTTATTTTGTGAACTTAGCAAAGTTGAAAGGTTTATCAAATGGATGTAAAGATCGCCCTTTTGAATAGATATATTGATGAGAAAGTGTATGTTTCACAACCTAAAGGTTTTGAAATGCCTTCTAAAGAAGACTATGTCTATTAATTGAAGAAGGCCTTTATGGTCTTAAGAAGGCACCAAGGGCATTTTATTCAATGATAGACTCATACCTACAATAAAAAGGTTTTTTAAGAGGTCAATGAGATCCAAATATGTATATTAGGGACTCAACTACGAACATTTTTATCTTATTTCTTTATGTTGATAATCTTATCTACACTGAAAATAATTTATCTTTATTTGTATAGTTTAGAGCATGTAAAATTTTCTTTATCTTGATTTTTTTGGTATAGAAATACAAAAAAATGGAGATGGAATTTTTATATCTTAAAAAATTATGTTTTAAATCCTACAAAAATTTAGATTAATATTTACAAACTAGTTGCACAACACCTAGTACGAATCCTAGCCAGGAATCCTCCATATCTAATGATATTATCTCAATCTTACTTTAAACACCAAAAGATAACACACATGTCCTTTCACACCCGCGCCTCCACACACAATCCTTACCGTTATAAACAAGAACTGATAATCTTTCTTGGCCAGCATCCTCTTTGGATGGCAATTCCACATCATTTCTTCTTACTCTACTAACCATGGCGATATTCCATGTACTCTCATTAGCTCTCCCTGTAATCGGGATGGCATACACCATTCCATCTACTGCAGCAACTGCTTCTAGGATATGGTCTGTGAGTGAAAAAAAACCAAAATTAGAAAAGATTTTGAGATTAGTAATCAAATATTAAATTAGTTCTGAGATTTTTGGATTGAAATTGTGTACAATCTTTTTCACATCAACATTTTGGATCATATTTTATGATCCATATCAAGATGCTTTTTTATAGATAGAGAGAAGAGAGTCTTCTGATGATGGATCGTGGAGTATAATCCAAAATGTTATGTAAAAAAAATTGTACACAATTTCAATTCAGAAATCTCAGAATTAATTGATTATGAACTGTGGAAACTTCATACTATTAAATACTTAAATGTTTTCTCTTTTAAAAAAGAGGACTCCTTGAATTATTGATTGAATTTTAGCTTTATATCTGATCATTCACATATAATAAGAAAATATAAAAATAAGAAAATAAATGTTTTTATAGGTGATTATGCATCCAATAGAGAGATTCAAAATTCCATACATTTAATTTAATATGGCAGAAATTTCCAGATAATTCTTACCATACAATTATTCGTTAACTTACTAATGGCATCAAATGCAGAACTCATTGTTTGAAATGAAGCTATAAGAACTTTTCCTGCTGGAAGCATCGAGAAGAGCATATTGCTAGCCTCTGACCCAAGCACATAACCATTCACAACTGCTCTAGCTGTAAGCATTCCATTGAGGAAATTTTCTCTCATTCTTTCTACCATTTTTGAAAGCTCTATTGCCCTGAAAAATAAAAGTTCCATCTGTAGGCATATGCTTCGAAGAAACTCATGCTTATTAAAGAAAAGACCAACTGAAACAGTAATTGAGGAATGGATTACAGCACTTCCCACTGCAAAGGGGTATAACTCAAGTAATTTATATGAAAGTATCAAGGTTTTATTCTGGCCTAGTAGAAAGCAAATTGTTCATTTATGATAAAGATTTTTTTTGGTGGGATTGCTTTAATTTTATACCATCCTTTTTTCTTAATAAATTATGTATTATTATGTTTTTGGTTTAATAAATATTTAACTAAGATTTATTTATCAAATAAATAAATAAACATATTTTAAATATTTCAAATAACAAATTTAATAACTGATTGAATTTATCATCACATAGGATTGAGAGTTTTTTAACAGACAAATTAAAATCAATCTAAATTCAAATTTTACTTTCATTTACATGGAAAACACTATATATGAGTAGTATATTATTTCCAAAAACAGCACAACTTAAAACAAACAGAATTTTTTTTTTCTAAACTGTATATGTTTGGATACAACTGTATAATGGTGTTTGAATCTCTTTGGAGAGACTTCTTCAGAGAATTATTAGGTCAAAGATATGATCTAATAATTCTTTCAAGATCTTAAAAAATATGGAAAAAAAAACTATTGCAATTATATGCAGACACACTGTTACATTTACCTGTGAAAACTACCTTTTTTAAGATTACCTGTCAATCTTTTCTCTTAAAGAGTCGGTTAATTTTGCTCCCTCTTTCTTTCCCATTGTCATATGTTTTCCTTTCACCTTGGCTCTTTTTCTAATGGCCTTTCCAGCTTTTTTAACCCTAAACAAGAAAAGGCGACTACGAAGGAACATTCCCTGGACAATTTCTCCTGAACCAGCAGCAACAGCAGAGCCCAGAATAAAACTATATCTTTTCACACAGGGACCTAACCTTGTCCAATACTCTACTACATCATCCATGGATTTAGGCTTCAAACAAAGACATCTAAAACTATACTCATCACATTTGGGCCCAGATAAACACCCATGAATTCCAAGCCATTTCTGCAACAATTTTAATTCTTCTATTTCATCTTTTCCTGTAAATGTGACACCATAATTCAATATCTCAAACTGAGGACTCTCATTGGCATCTACTCCTGAGGGAACAAGAACAAAGAATAAATAGCTCAGAGAGTTCAATTTAATAATGGGACCATCTTTTGTAATAGGCCAACTTAAGTCATTTCCAACTTTAGCAAAGACAGCTAACCCTGTACTTAGCTGAGCCAATCTAACTAGTGAAAAATCTCCTCTACCTAAGCTCACACTTCCTTTTATATCTAGCAGATGTACATCTGCTCCACTAATTTTAACAAGTGTTTCTTGAATAGCAGGAACATTGTCATCCTCAAAAAAATTTAATGGGTGCTCCTCCTCATCTTTAGAATACTGTTTATTACTCTCTTGCATCAACTCTTTTTCTGAGATTGAGAGATTAGTATCCTTACTATTTAACTTCACTGAGGGGGGATCACCATTTTGGGTGATACATCCATTGTTGCTTCTTCTCAATTGCAGCTTACAGAAATTTCTTCTCCCACAATCCATGTTGAATGTTTTGGTCAGTCCCAATGTTGCAATTTTAACTTTCTTATATGAAGGTTTTATCATTGCATTCAGCTTGTATGTCGGTTTCATAATTAGACCTGAATCAATTTTAAATAATTACACTTATAAATACTTTTTAGGGTCTGAAAGTATAGTCCACTCTATTAATACATTTATTAGCTTAGAAAAGTGTAATTATTAAAATAGTAAACTTACAACTCTAAAGAACACATTTAACAAATTTAGAAAATGCAATGAATTATAGAAGGTATTTTTTATTGATAAAAAAATAAGTTGACGTGTTTGTTGTATATGTTAATGGATTAAAATTTTTATATATTTTAATTTTTTATTTTAATAAATATAAATTATAAAAATATTTTGATATTAATATCATTATTTTAAAATATATTTATTTTAAAATATGTATTTTAGAATTATTTTATTTATTTTATGATATATAGAAAAATTATTTAAAAATTATTCAAAGGTTATTTTTAAAAGTCACCATTCATTATTTTGTGATTCTTTTGTTTTGTTTTTATTTTAAAAAGCGTGGTAATATTTTTAGCAAAAAAAGAATAAATATATTAATTAAGAGTCCAAAAATATGCAAAGGGGTTTCTAAACATCAATAGTAGTTACTATAATCCAAATGATAAAAGTTAAGGAGGTTTACCACAAACCCACCTCTTCTAAAAATCAAGAGAATCCATAAAACCAACAAAACACAAAATCCTAGTGAAAAATAAATCAGAATGATCAAATGAATAATTATGAAGAAATTGAAGAAACTATGAAGATTAGTAGAAAACAAAGAATCCCAATCTATAGCATTCCAAATAACCTTCACACAGCCTCCCATAACTTCCACGCAACCCCTTCATCATGTTTTAATTGCTGAAAATAAAGCTCATAAAGTGGGCAACCTCCCCCATTTCCCATGCCTCCCCTCCAAGTTTGGCGTGGCACTTCCCTGTGCATGGGCCCCTTCTCTCCATCATTAATTTGCCTTGAGTGAGGTGTTTCAAATCTATCTTGAATGGAGCTGAGTTTGCAGATGTTACCTCATGTCCCCATGTGGCTGCTTAACTCTATTTTCTGCTTAAATTTAAGCAGCAGGGGTGTTCCCATGCATAAATTTTATTTTTGGGAAAGGATAATTTGGAATCTTTTCCTATTTTAATGAAGCGGCTACTGTTTAGGAATTGAAAATAAGCTATGAAAAAAGAGGGGGGGCTGGAAATAAGCAACAACTGCATATTTCTAAAAATCCACGTGGCTCCACAAATTTCTTTCCCTCTTTTTTAATATTTGATTTTCTTTTTCTTTTTCTAATTTTTTATTGTACAAATTATTATTAATACTATTAATGCAAATTTAAGCTGACTGCTTAAAAATAAGCAGAAAAACTAAGCATTCATGGGGCCATTAGCTCCACAAGTAACTCCTAAATAAGTTGAGCAGTGGCTGCTAGCCAAAATAAGCTAAGCAACCGCATGGGGACATGAGGTTAGAATCTGAAAAAGACACGAAAGAATACCTCAAAACAACCTCTAAACAGACGTTTTAAATGGGTAGTAATTTGGATGGTTTTTAGTCTCTAAAAATACCAAATTATTTGCCTAAGATAGGTGCCTTACCTTGCCATCAATCCTCCTTTAGACTTTGCTACTGTAAGAATTACAATTTGACACCCAAAGATGGGCATATGGCCGGCTGGAATGGCTTAGAAACAACCATAACATATAATTTTAACTTGGATCTCTATATCCATATATATTTGGATCACATGACCCAATTAGAATGTTAAGAATAATGTCTTAAATATGCAATGATAATTTGAAGACAAAATTAATTGATGTGATAGCAAAGAGTGTCAAGTGTGGACCCAAGCATGGAAGGCGAAAAATTAAAGTTCTCTATTTTGCTCAGAATTTTTCCCAAAGGTGTATTATGACTTCCTTAGGTCCCTTGTAGAAGGATTTCACCCAAGCCTTCAAGAATTTCAAAATTTTAAACTTTCACCAAATCACTAGCATTAAACGATTCTTTTTTAATTTCTCCAAAACTAAAAGGAATCAGAGCTTGAAACCTTCACCACATTTTTTGGAATGTATTCAAAATATCCATGTAAAAGGATTTGCACAACCAAACCTAACAAATCTCCTTGAATAATTGCTTTCACAGAAATATTATGTGTTAAAACTGTCAACAGGTGAAAACTATTTTCTTGCAAATATGACCACTTCAAGAGCTTTCCAAAGCTGTGAGATGCCATATGAGCCCCAAAACACACCAAAATTGGAATTCAAACCTGAACCTTGTTTATTAGTTGATGTCAATTGCTAGCCCACTTGGATGCACCTACATCAAACACACCAAGTAGAATTTTTTTTTAGTACAACTCACAAAATGGAGTGGAGTAGTAGAACTACTCTTTTAGGTTGTTGACAACATGTAGTGAACTCCACTGATTTAGATAGAATTTATTTCTTTGCCTCTTCCAGCACTTAGTCAGGACACTTATCGTCCTCCTCCACCAAGTGTGCTTTCTATTCCTCCTTTCTCTCGTAAAACTTGTTGGGAAGAAGTTGTCTTTTCCTCTATGTTTTGACCCACAATTAACCTTTTGTCTATTTCTTGTGATTACTTCATGTGAGAGACTATGGCTTTTTCCTATACCTTGATTTGACCATGATAAAGGGGGCTTCATCAAGATCACCAAAGGCTATTTCCACCCCCTTACAATCTTGAGACATCTCGCGTTGGGAATTAGATTTTGAACTTAGACCCCCATTGCCTTTTAGAGAGGAATTAGGAAACTTCATGCCAACATCTTGACTTAGGGGAATTATCATATTGTCAACTTCCTTACAAGCCTTTCCATTCCCCTCCTCAAAGATATTTAAAGAGCCCAGGGGAACATCTTTTTCAATATCCAAGTGAGCATTAGGAGCATCAATAGTAACTAAAATCTTCACCTCTACAGAGTCTTCGTACAACTTCATTCCACAAGAATCTTCAAAGACAAGAATAGTTCCTGGGATAGATTTTTCTATGGTAACCTCTTCATTTGAACTGTCATAAATAACGTTAGGAATATCATTCTCTTCAAAACAATTTTCCTCATTTAACAAGCTTAAACCAAGTTGTTTCAGATCTCCAAAAATAGGATTAATTTCCACCATAGTATACACTCTCGAATTCTTTTTAGATGAACCCTTCGAAGGGATTTTGAAAGTCTCGGTCTCTACAACACAATTCTCCTTATATTGCTTGTCATTCTCAGACTACTTTTCCTTCCAAAATCTTATGAATAGGCTTTTGGATTTTACTAGGACAGTTCCTCGCCCAATGCTTGGCCTTACATAAAACACAAGCAAAGGGAATAAACCCATACTCCACATCTTGATCCCAAACACCTAGTTTAGATTTGATCTTAATGTGGGAGGGTAGCTTTGAGGATGGTTCCACACTGACACAAATATGGGCATACACCAATCATTTCCTTGAACTAGTCATCTCATCAATGGAAAACAATTGTCCAAAATCTTTTGCAATACCCTTGAAAACTTCTTCATCCAAAATACCATTGGAAGACTTGAGAGCCTAACCCAAACTGTAATATGCCAACTATTCATGAAGTAAATTTTCCTAAGTTTTTACCATGCGAGTAAATAAACCATGTAACAAGCCTTTGCAATAAAAAATTCTTTCTTTTATTGAGAAGTTATGAACAAAGATGCTATAGCAATGTACAATAAGGAATTCATTCCATTACAATATAACTTCACAAATACAATAATACAAGAATGTGAACAATTACATACATAGCTCCATGAGCTTTAGAATAAATAGCATATAGACGGTCCAAGATCCTTCCTTTCAAGTCTTGGTTCTTTTGTTGCCTACTATGGAGGAGAAACATCACTCAAGCACTTTTTTGCCAACCACAGACTCTTATGCGGTTCCCTGCACATCTATCATTTGATAGATGACCCTTCCCTCCTACGAAGAGATTGGCAGAGTAACCAGTTAACGACAACCAACTGAGCATAGTGTTGTGTCCTACATAACTAGAACTTGTAAACCCACAATCTAGGACTAGCATGTAATATTGTCCATCACGGTGAACTAACAATGGAGCCAGAGGTAGTCACACTACTTTGGCCAAAGTTTTCTCATTCACTACTTCGAATGAAGGTCATTCTATCACATACACCACTTAAGGTCGACTTGACTTAAGGTCATCACATACTATGCATAGGTATTTCCTTCAATGGATAATCTACCACCCCAGAGATAACCTATCACCATTTTCTTCTAACTTGGAATACATCTACTTTAACAAAGTAAACACAAGCACCCTCCCATAATGGATAAACAATTGTAGGAGTAAACATTAGCCATTCTAGTTAAATCAATAACTAAGCTAAGAGCAACTTGTATATTACTCACATTTAATCATATCTAGTATATATAATACATGATAATCACAAACCTCCTATTATGGAGTACATACAAGCTCATCAAAAGCAGTAATAAAAGCTTCCCAACCTTTTACAAGCAATACTACTTTCCCTAAATGTAAGTACTCTTAATAGACAATTTAATCAACTATGAAGAACATTCTTTCAAAGATAATACAATAAGAAAGATATAATCTCATGCATGTTTTTGCTATCCAATTGACTGGTCGCTAACACAGCTCCCTATGAACAACAACTAGCTTGATATCGTTCTCTCTAGTAATGTCACAATAGCCTCTTCCTCGCAATGTTTGAATTATTCTTCACTCAAAATGATAACTATTCTCTCAAATGCTCACAGTTCTTACTCACTATATAAAGTAGAATAATGTAGAAGGAAATGCAAATAAAATGTAGAAAAATTGCTTAAGAAAAGCATCCCAAACAAATGAGTTCATTCATCTATTTATAGAGCAACAAAGGCACTTCTCATCCTATAGTTTAGGCATGGGTGTTGACAATAGACACCATGTAGAGCTACTCATTCCACATAGTCATGAAGGTGGTGTATAAAGAAGCCAACACTCAATCAAAACACACTACATATTGACCCCTTTGATGACAACAATGAATAGACTATTTCAAATTAGCATATGTTGATAAATATAATTCAAAATGTCCTCACAACAAACATCTATAGTGAATAGGATTCACAAGGTGGTGCAAAACTAATTAGCTCTTGCAAACATTTGGCGGGTTATTTGAATCAGTTAATAGCAAGTTTATAACACTTGGATCAAATCGACTTGGTTCCTCATGAGTCGAATCTTCTGTATTTATCATATTGACCAAGACATCGACTAGCTGTCAAGTTCATTAGTTGTTGTTAGGCATAATAATGACAAGATGTAAATGAGTTTACTAAGTCAATTTTATTCTCAGCCAAGGTGTCGACTTAGTCTCTTCCATAAATCGACTTAATGCAATGAGCTATTTTGAAGTATATGTATTCCACAATGCATGGCAACATCAGTAAAACTCGGCTTCACAAAAAATAGTTTTAAGTTACAACACATAATCAACCTCTATCATTGTCAACGATAGTCATTTTCAAGCAGTAGATAATATATTAAATATATATAATGTATATATGTAGTATTACATATACATATATATAAATATCCGCGTATATATATATATCATATGCTATACATGCATGTATACATTCAATATACATATAAGTATAAGCAAGATAATATTTACATAGTACTATCAATATATAGATATATTAATTATATATATACATATATATGTATATAAGTATATGCCTCTATGTACATGTATACGTATGTATACATATTTTGATACATTCATATGGGCATATGTATGTTTGTCAACATACATGTGTTTTGATACATATATGCATATGGATATATGTATATACTATACATATATATATTTATACATTCAATTTCTAATAGCCATACACATTTACTATTGCATTGATAAGCACCTACGCGTGGTATATCCATACATTTACATATTCGTCATTAAATTCTATCGACATGCGTGTGTACATATATACACATACCCCATGTACATCCTACTCATCAATTCAAACGTAGTAATACATGAATGAACTCTTAAGCTTAAGTAGATAATCATCACCCAATAATGCACTCAATAGTAAACAAGACTCTTACCAATGCAGACACATTAACTAAGGATGACTTATCAACTTCCCATTTAATGACTCAACTCAATTATTCTATTGTGGTGTGTGTAAGCTCAGATAGTTTACATTACTGGTTACTCGACCAAGATCCTCTCTTGAGTGATACTTCCCCTCCGCTTGGAGGAATGAACATTTACTTGTGACCATTAACACATGTTCACGATAGTCAACTATTCACAAAATATGTAGTTTATGTAATACATCTCCAAAGTTAGAATATCAATTCAATAACCATCCATTTCATATATATGCATCTCTTCATATGACATTTAAATGAAATAACATTCATTCATAATGCATCAATAACAAAGTGCAAGCACATTGTATTCATTATCAGAATACAAATTACATTCACATTTACCCTACATAGTAATAGTAAATAGTAATTACATAACTGGGGTGTAACATGCTTCCCCCCTTGTGAATCATCATCCTCGATGATCTATAGCACTTTAACACACATATAAACTTGAGTAAGGGTTTATACTTACCCTTCTCAATTCATTTAAGAATCTCAAAACATCCTTCCTATGTAGCATCCCACCTTGCAACCTTGCCCTTCCTGGACCTTGCATCGAGTGCCCTCACTATCACATAGGGAAAACTTGTATGCCTCACACATACTTACTCTCCCAAAGAGCTTTATTATATTTTCATATTACCTCATATGTACATCCTAGGTACAATAGTAACTATATACCACATGACACCTAAGACACAGTGACAGGAAATCATTGGCCCATGAATTTATCCTTAGTATAATCCAAATAGAAAAGGAATAAGGATGCATTCGCCCTACACCGTGGTCCCATCCTTCTCTTTGGTATTAACACTTTTAGACAACTCAGAAGTCGAGTTCGTTTGTCACTTACACGTCCATTTTCCTTAACCATAAACTATTGTTCTTGACTACTTGTTCATCTTAAGCATAACATAGCTCTTGGACACCTGTCAAATTTTGATATTGCTTCATACTTAAGTTTTTGTATCGACAAAGTTTCATTGATCTCTTTGATCTATTACTCCTTTTTGACAATCTATCAAGTCTATGGTTAACCCTATTTTTTAGCCTATTTCAACCTAATAGAGTTTCCAACCTTCCTCTCCATATAATGGATCAAACCTCAATGCCAGAAGTTTATAAGTATTCAACAAATCATTCAAGATTTGGTTTACCAATTTTTCCTATTTGCTATAATATTGTATTGCGCATTCATTCATTTGAATGTCTCATAGTATGATCATGGTTCACACAACCCTATCATTATTTGCTTGTTCACAACTGAGACAACCTTCTCAAGAATACTAAGCATATACTTCTCATAATATATTATTTAGGACCGAAATCCTATAAATCAAGTTTCCAAATAATGTTGGTTACTTTGGTGAGTGTATCCACTAGAACATTATGTCATTCTCATCGACATAGACAGGTTGATCTATCTTGTGTTCTACCACTCTCCCTCTAGAATCTCAAGAGAGTACATATGTCCTACCGATGATGACACCTGATCTTCATTTCCTAGCATACTAGACATTATCTTGCCACATTTTGTGCAACCTCTTACTCCATCTTTTCCCAGGTTATAGTGGTTCCTCATTCGAAAAATAACTTTGTCATTCCAATATCCTAACTCTGACATCAATTTCCTTGTTTCATTCCTGAATCTTCCAAAATTTTGGGTACATAGGATCTTTTATATCTAATAATAGTATATTCTTTGACTAAGTGAAAACTTATTTTATGATCTCATGCCACCTTTAATTCCCAAGTATAATGGTTAGGATTTTTGTGGGGATAAATCTTCTTTATCTTAGGACATCCACAACTCAGATTTCTTCCATCCTTGAAATATTTCCAAAGATGCAATTCATATTTTAACTCAATCTAATTTTCCTGATAAGAATTGGTACTAATTTCGAGTATTAATCCTCGTTAAATCATGTTGGTCTCTAGAAGATATCAAATTTAATTACATACCTAATTACCAAGCACAAACATTTCTCATGAGCTCCATTGATTCACTTAATTGCATAGGTGAGTCCCAACCTCGATATACTCTAATTCTAGGATATAGTCATCAATCAATGACTAGTCTGATGTTATAGGTTACTCTAACCCTATATGTTTCATTCAAGGCCAAATATACAACCCAAACAAGTAAGTTATCTCCAACCTATAGGTGTTAATGAGTAGTTCAATACATATCCCAACCCAATAGGTAAAACTTAACCTAAGGTTTCTCTCTTTAAGCAAATGAACTTCTCGTCCCAAATAGGTTATTCTAATCCTAGGGTTTCATTCAAGAGTAAGGTATGATCAAGTGATCGATCAAGTAAAGATAATTGATGTGGTTGCATAGCGTCACATCCTGCCTTATCTTTCATACCATCTCTATGGCTTTAAAGCTAAACCTTATCATCCCCAGGTCTCTTAACAGAGTAAGCTACAGTTTCAAGTCATTTCACAACATGGATATATTTAATAATATGTAGTATTACTACCTATGCATAGAAATAACATCGTTATCTAAATCCCCCATATAAGGTATATAGGAGTGTACAAACACTTTCTTCCAATCACGAGTAATATAGAGCTATCCTTACTTATTCTTGGCAATGGTCTTCCCTTTCATGATCAAGTAATTTGCCTATACTTTCTTGAGGCATCAATAATAATATCAATTGATCTTACCAATCAAATATATATAAGGTATGGTGTAATTATAGGTCACAATCCTTGACCTTTCCACTAGTTTTCTCCAAAAATTCCAATACCTTTTTCCTTGTGGTCATAAAATGTATAATTTAATTGACATCATGACTTGCGAAGAAGTCATTAATTCTTCCAAATTGAAAATATATTCACGATTTCCGTAGGTTGGGGTACTTAATCCGAGTCAATCCACTCTCTTCCTTCCCCCTTTAGTGTTTCCACAATATTTGATCTACTCAAAGTTGAACTCTTAGCAAACACTTGCTTCCTTGAAATGATTTGTCATTCCTTGTTGTTGGCTTTCTTATTGCCTTTTTCTTGCCTCAATGGCATACTTTGAATATATGTATTCCCAAAGTTAGAGTCATCATTGATTTCTAATCTCGTAGATTCAACATTTTAGATCATCCAATAGGAGATCTAATGAATAATCAACAACTTAGAAGTTAAGAGGCACACTAATATTCCCATTCTATTTTTAATAACCTTTTTGTGGAGGAATATCCATACCCACAAAGCATGTCGTGTCCCCGAAATAGCAATACCATAAAGACCAAGTGTTAAAATACAAATAAATTAATAGATAAAATAAATAGCAATATTAAGATTAAATATAAAATAAATGTGTACCATATCAATATAAACATATATAAATAACAAATATAATAATAATATATAGGCAAATTATTGTTATTATATTCTAGTATTAAATAAATTAATATCAAAAATAATAATAAATAAATATTATAATCATTGCACATCAAAGATTGTAATACATTAGAATAAAATAATAATAAGATATTAGCAAATTGGTTTTATTATTATACTTTAAGGTTAAAATATGTTTAGTAAAACATCAAAATAAAATAATAAAATAAGTATATAATCTGAAATATCATAATTATTAGCAATAATATATTATTTTCAAAAATAGATAGTATTGTGATAATAAGCCTTTAAAAACAACAATTAAATCTAACAAATGGATATATTTTATGAAAAGTCACCTCTTTCACCAAACAATACATTCCCCCCCATGAGTCACCTACCTTGAATGATATAAATAGAAGGAAGGAAAATAAGGAAGAGGGAAAAACATTGAGAAACAAAACAACAGCAACAATGATTGTTATGCATTGGAATATAGAGTCATTTAATATATATATATATATATATATATTATTTAATAGGCATACAAGTATATATGCATAGATATAGATAAATTTTATAATGAATGCAATGAATAAATAATATATATGAATAAGGAAAGAATAATCATATAAACATATATATATGAATACTAATGGATATAAGTAAAAGAATATATATATGTGTATAAGTAAAAGAATATATATGTGTGTGTGTGTGTGTGTGTGTGTGTGTGTGTGTGTGTGTGTGTGTGAAGTATATATATATATATACATACACGATTATGCAATAATGATACTTATAAATAATGATGACTCTTTAATATAAACATAAGTAGATTATGTATATTTATGAATTGTGTTCATCCTACGATCAATTCAGTATAAGGTTGAAGGAGGTGAGTAAGGAAACATGGAGAGATATAGCAACTCAGGTGATGTACTCACTTAGCAATAATATTTAGCATTTTTTGAATATAAGAAATCGATATTGCTAATTTGATTATTGATATAATATTTTCTTTAATCTTATCATAATGAGAATTATTCTAGGAAATGATGAACTTAAAGAACCATTGATAAATGAAGATATATTTGATTATAGGCATGAAATAAATCTTGGATGAATGAAATATAGCTGATTGTGTAAAGATTTTCTTCTTTGTGCTTGTAACCCTATCAAGAAGGGTGAACCATGGTTTAAGTAGATTGTCTAAAAACCCCACTTTCAGCCCCTTAGGCCCTAGACAAGGGATTGGGCCTTGCAACCTCTTAGGCCCTTGACTAGGGGTTGGGTTATAGAAGGTTGGGGGTCCCACCTAGGCTTCAGCCCCATAGGCCCTGAACAAGGGATTGGGTGAATAGGAGGTGGTAGACCTTAGGCTACTTAAGGATTCCATGATTTCATTTCCCCCTGATAGGATGAGTGTCTTCCAAGGTTTTTTCATGATTGGAGTATGCAGGTACTAAGCCACTAGCAAGAAGGATTGTGATGGACAACCTATTGAGCTCTATTTGAGGGCTTCAAGGCGGATCCACCTATGGAACTCATATGTCTTCTTAATTGCATTTATGATTATGCATATATTTTGGATATCTAGATATTAATGCTAATAGATATATGTGTATGTGGAAATGTTGTTAATATGGTGAATGCAGATTTCAAACCAAGATTACTTCATTAAAAAGAATAATCATTTGGAAAGAAGAAACCCTAAACCTAATCAACAAGTGAATTTTAGGGAAAACCAGGTAAGGGACATTACAGTGGTATCAAAGCATCTGTCTTGCTATCCTGTGCGTACTTGAGCTACTTGCTTGCGTGTTTGAGCTACCTACTTGTCTACTTGAGCTAGTTGCCTACTTGCTTGAGCTACTTGTTTGAGCTACTTGAGCTACCTGCTTGTCTACTCGAGCTAGTTGCCTACTTGCTTGAGCTAGTTGTTTGCATGCTTGAGCTACCTGCTTGTCTACTTGAGTTAGTTTCCTACTTGCTTGAGCTACTTGCTTGCATGCTTGAGCTACCTGCTTGTCTACTTGAGCTAGTTGCATGCTTGCTTGAGCTTGTTGCTTGTCTACTTGAGCTAGTTGATTACTTGCTTGAGTTGGTTACCTGTTTGCTTGAGCTACTTATGTGCTTGAGCTACCTGTGTGCTTGAGCTACCTGTCTGTGTGCTTGAGCTACTTACCTGTATGCTTGAGTTGGTTGGTTGGTTGCTTGAGCTACTTGTTTTCCTACTTGAGCTATTTGTTTGCCTACTCAAGCTATTTGTTTGCCTAGTTGAGCTACTTGCTTGCTTGGTTGAGCTACTTGCCTGCTTGGTTGAGCTACTTGGGTGTTTGCTTTAATTTTTTATTCATGTGGTTTTAAGTTGTACTGAGTCACAAACTCTAACTCATTGCTTTTGGGAGTTATGGAGAAATAGTAGAACTTAAGAATATTAGTCAATACATTGTCCTCATAACCAGAGTAACCATCACTTGGGTTAGAACTTCCAACTCCTATCAAAGATAATAGCATCACCACAAGAAACATCTTAAAATCACACATCTTAGATCATGATTGCTTGAGGGCAAGCAATATTGGACAGGGAGGACTGTCATGTCCCCAAAATAGCAATACCATAAAGACCAAGTGTTAAAAACAAATAAATTAATAGATAAAATAAATAGCAATATTAAGATTAAATATAAAATAAATGTGTACCATATCAATATAGACATATATAAATAACAAATATAATAATAATATATAGGCAAATTATTGTTATTACATTCTAGTATTAAATAACTTAATATCAAAAATAATAATAATAAATAAATATTATAATCATTACACATCAAAGATTGTAATACATTAGAATACAATAATAATAAGATATTAGCAAATTGGTTTTATTATTATACTTTAAGGTTAAAATATGTTTCATAAAACATCAAAATAAAATAAGTATATAATCTGAAATATCATAATTATTAGTAATAATATATTATTTTCAAAAATAGATATTATTGTGATAATAAACCTTTAAAGGCAACAATTAAATCTAACAAAGGGATATATTTTATGAAAAGTCACTTCTTTCACCAAACAATACATTACCCCCATGAGTCACCTACCTTGAATGGTATAAATAGAAGTAAGGAAAATAAGGAAGAGGGAAAAACATTGAGAAACAAAACAACAACAACAATGATTGTTATGCATTGGAATATAGAGTCATTTATTATATATATATATATATATATATATATATAGATTATTTAATAGGCATACAAGTATATAAATAGGCATACAAGTATATATGCATAGATATAGATAAATTTTATAATGAATAATATGAAATGAATAAATAATATATATGAATAAGGAAAGAATAATTATATAAACATATATATATATATATATATGAATACTAATGGATATAAGTAAAAGAATAATTATATATATATACATACATGATTATGCAGTAATGATACTTATAAGTAATGATGACTCTTTAATATAAACATAAGTGGATTATGTATATTTATGAATTGTCCTCATCCTATGATCAATTCAGTATAAGGTTGAAGGAGGCAAGTAAGGAAACATGGAGAGATATAGAAACTCAAGTGATGTACTCACTTAGTAATAATATTAAGCATATTTTGAATATAAGAAATCGATATTGCTAATTTGATTATTGATATAATGTTTTCTTTAATCTTATCATAATGAGAATTATTCTAGGAAATGATGAACTTAAAGAACCATTGATAAATGAAGATATATTTGATTATAGGCATGAAATAAATCTTGGATGAATGCAAATATAGTTGATTATGTAAAGATTGTCTTCTTTGTGCTTGTAACTCTATCAAGAAGGGTGAACCATGGTTTAAGTAGATTGTCTAAAAACCCCACTTTCAACCCCTTAGACTCTAGACAAGGGATTGGGCCTTGCAGCCCCTTAGGCCCTTGACTAGGGATTGGGTTATAGAAGGTTGGGGGTCCCACCTAGGCTTCAGCCCCATAGGCCCTGGACAAGGGATTGGGTGAATAGAAGGTGGTAGACCTTAGGCTACTTAAGGATTCCATGATTTCCTCTCCCCCTGATAGGATGAGTGTCTTTCGAGGTGTTGCCATGAGTGGAGTATGCAGGTACTAAGCCACTAGCAAGAAGGATTGTGATGGACAACCTCTTGAGCTTTATTTGAGGGCTTTAGGGTGGATCCACCTATGGCACTCATATGTCTTCTTAATTGCATTTATGATTATGCTTACATTTTGGATATTTAGATATTAATGCTAATGTGGAAATGTTGTTAATATGGTGAATGCAGATTTTAAACCAAGATTACTTCATTAAAAAGAATAATCATTTGGAAAGAAGAAACCCTAAACCTAATCAACAAGTGAATTTTAGGGCAAACCAGGTAAGGGACATTACAAAGCCTCTTTGTTTGATGCACCTTTCAACTTAGAGTGTTGTTCCCTTACAACTTCTATTGATTTGACACATAGTGCCTTATTGCATTCTATTTTCTTTTGGAACCTCTAAACATATGTTGATTTTCATAGACATGTTGGTGAGTTCTTATACTCCAACCAATCTATGTACTATCCAAACCTTTGGTCAGGCCAACCCAATTTATCTTTACAGGTTTCTTTCCTTCAATCACCTTTTCAAGTGACTTTATCCCAATGCTTGGAATCTTATTCTCTCATAACCTTTAGAGATATCGAAGTTAATTGATCTCTTTTTCTCATCTTACTCAAAACACCAAATTGATCTCATCAATTTTGGTTGGTGGAACCATGTCCACATCGTTGATTACTTCATTTTGACCATTTCAGTCTTTTCCCTTTTCCCTAGGTACTAACTCTTTTCTTACAAGTTCCTAGCCTTGCACATAAATTAGATTCAAGTAAAGAGTTCTCCAACCTCTTGGATACCTCCTTCATTAACTTTCTACTTCGATCCATATTATGCCAACAATGCATACTCATGGATTCGTAGTATTCTTCTTAATCCAAGAATCCTTGACTCTTTGAAGTTATAGGTTGCTATCAATAAAGGAGATTCTCTCAATCTTCTTTTCTCTTTTCCCTCAGTTCTTTTCTTTTATTGTTGTGGCACAAGAGCTTTTCAACCATTATCTTTCGATCAAGTTTATGCATTGTTTGTGTAATGAGCTCATAGGTTCTAGAGCTAAACTTGGTAGCTCTAATACCATATGTAATATGCCAACCATTCATGAAGTAAGTTTTCTTGTTTTTACCATGCGAGTAAATAAACCATGTAACAAGCCAAATAACTATGTAACAAGCCTTTGCAATAATTTTTTTTCTTTCTTTTATTGAGAATTTATGAACAAAGATGCTATAGAAATGTACAATAAGGAATTCATTCCATTACAATATGCCTTCAAAAATAGAATAATACAAGAATGTCAACAATTACTTACATAGCTCCATGAGTTTTAGAACAAATAGCATATAGACTGTCCAGGATCCTTCCTTTCAAGTCTTGGTTCTTTTGTTGCCTGTTATGGAGGAGAAGCATCACTCAAGCGCTTTTTCTGCCAACCACAGACTCTTATGCGGTCCCCCCACACATCTATCATTCAATAGATGGCTCTTCCCTTCGATGAAGAGATTAGTAGAGAAACCAATTAACTACAACCAATTGAGCATAGTGTTGTATCCTACATAACTAGAACTTGTAAACCCACAATCTAGGACTAGCATGTAATACTGGATCACGGTGAACTAACAATGGAGGCAAAGATAGTCACACTACTTTGGCCAAAGTGTTCTCATTCAGTACTTCGAATGAAGGTCATTTTATCACATACACCACTCAAGGCTGACTTGACTTAAGGCTGTCACATACTATGCATAGGTATTTCCTTCAATGGATAATCTATCACCCCAAAGATAACCTATCACCATTTTTTTCTAACTTGGAATACATCTACTTTAACAAAGTAAACACAAGTTGCCTCCCATAATGGATAAACAATCGTAGGAGTAAACACTAGCTATTCTAGTTAAATCAATAACTAAGCTAAGAGAAACCCGTATATTACTCACATTCAATCATATCTAGTATATATAATACTTATGATAATCACAAACCTTCTATTATGGAGTACATACAAGCTCATCAAAAAGTAGTAATAAAAGCTTCCCAACCTTTTACAAGCAATACTACTTTCCCTAAATGCAAGTACTCTTAATAGACAATTCAATCAACTATGACAAACATTATTTCAAAGATAATACAATAAGAAAGATATAATCTCATGCCTATTTTCGCTATCCAATTGACTGGTTGCTAACACAACTCCTTATGAACAACAACTAGATTGCTATTGTTTTCTCTAGTAATGTCACAAAGGCCTCTTCCTCTCAATGTTGGAATTATTCTTCACTCAAAATGATAACTATTCTCTCAAATGCTCATAGTTCATACTCACTATATAAAGCAGAATAATTTAGAAGGAAATGCAAATGAAATGTAGAAAACTTGCTCCAAAAAAGCATCCCAAATAAATGTGTTCGTTCATCTATTTATAGAGCAGCAAAGGCACTTCTCATCCTATAGTTTAGGCATGGGTGTTGAGAACAAACACCATGTAGAGCTACTCATTCCACACAATCATGAAGGTGGCATATAAAGAAGCTCACAGTCAGTCAAAACACACTACAGATCGACCCCTTTGATGATAACAATGAATAGACTATTTCAAATCAACATATGTTGATAAATATAATTTGAATTGTCCTCACAAAAAACATCTATAGTGAATAGGATTCACAAGGTGGCGCTAAACTAATTAGCTTTTGCAAATATTTGGCGGGTTATTTGAATTAGTAACTATCAAGTTTATACACTTGGATCAAATCAACTTGGTTCCTCATGAGTCGACTCTTCTGCATTTAGCATATTGACCAAGAAATCGACTAGCTGTCAAGTTCATTAGTTGTTGTTAGACATTATCAATGACAAGGCATAAATGAGTTTACTAAGTCAACATTATTCTCAGCCAAGACATCGACTTAGTCTCTTCCATAAATCGACTTAATGTAGCGAGCTATTTTGAAGTATATGTATTGCACAATGTGTGGTAGCATCAGTAAAACTCAGCTTTACAAAATACAGTCTTAAGTAACACATAATTGACCTTTATCATTATCAATGATAGTCGTTTTCAAGCAACATATAATATATGAAATATATATTAATATATATATGTAGTATTACATATGCATATATATAACTATTCATGTATATCTATATATATGCATATGTACATATATTTATATATATATCATATGCGATCCATGCATGTATACATTCAATATACATAAAAGTATAAGCAAGATAATATTTACTTAGTATTATCAATATATAGATATATTGATTGTATATATACATATATATGTATATAAGTATATGCTTCTATTTACATGTATACGTATGTATACATATATCGATACATTCGTATGGGCATGTTTGTTTGCCAACATATGTGTGTGTCAATACATATATACATATTGATATATGTATATATTATACATATATATATTTATACATTCAATTTCTAATAGCCATACACATTTACTATTGCATTGATAAGCACCTATGCGTGGTATATCCATACATATACATATTCATGTCATTGGATCCTATCGACATGCATGTGTACATATATACACATACCCCATGTACGTCCTACTCATCAATTCAAACATAGTAATACAAGAAGGAACTCTTAAGCTTAAGTAGGTAATCATCACCCAATAGTAAACAAGACTCTTACCAATGCATGCACATTAACTAAGGATGAAGTTTATCAACTTCCTATATAATGACTCAACTCAGTTATTCTACTATGGTGTGTGTAAGCTCAGATAGTTTATGTTACTGGTTACATGACCAAGATCTTCTCCTGAGTGATCCAAATTGAAATAACAATTAGCTATATTGAAACTTGACTCCCATTTTTAAGAGCTAGGGAAGATTTACCAATAATCCATGATCCACCAGATAGAATAGTTCTCAAATTTTCTTCATAGGAGAATGAAAAAGAAAATAAACCTCTAGCCATAACAAAAACATCAACCTGACCTTTCGCTTTCCATCTCTTATGAGCTAAAGATCTAACCAAGTAGATATTTGGTCGAGAACCTAGAAACTTGCCCACCAGGGACATTTCCATTAAGGAAACTCTCTTCTCACTGTGCCTGTGTCAGAATGAAAACAAACCAGAGATGAACTTTTTCCTAAGTTTCACACCATAGAGAGTTGAACATTTGAGATTCTCGATAGAAGGTCCTATGAGAAAATTTGATTATTGTAACCAATAGCAATGACCAAAGCCTCGAAGGTGGAACCAAATGATGTACTTACCAACACAAGAGTGGCCTTAGGGGCCCCCTCGGAAAAAGAAGTCCCATCATGCAAATCCTCTAGACAATTAGACACTATATCTTATTTTCTAAAGGGGAAGACCCACATAACAAGACAACAACAAGACTCCCACCAAGAAAACCCTTACATATAACAAACCCACCGCCATTATTGCCAGTCCAATTCAAAATATCCTTTCCCACCTATTGAAAATTCAAAAATCCCACACCAGAACCCAACCCCTCACCACTCGAAGACTCCTCCATGGCAAATATTCCACTAGATGAATGTTCTTGTCCTTTAGCCTCTTTGTTGTTTCTTGTAATTCTTTGGAATTTATAATGATCACCTTGCTATTGGACGAGTTTCTTGGCCAACTTTGCCCATTGTTGTTTCCCATCTTCCTATTATTTGAGAACCATTTTCTTTTGAACTTAGGGTTGTATCCTCTCTTGTGCCATTACTCTCCTATTTTCTGTTGACTCCTCTCGATTTATGTAGGATCAACTTTATTCAAAGGTCTTGGGCCTAAAGGGATCTTGTTTGCACCAAGGGTAATGTGATTTATTCTCCATCCATGCCACCCACTTGATCTTTCCTCCTTCCATGCTGCTTTCCAAGGAGCTTCTCTCCATTCTTCCCATTTTGCTATGCTCCAACTTTCACATACCATAAATTATTTATTTGAAAAAATGAGGGTAAACGATCTCAATTGTTGATGTGGTAGAGATCAATCCCATGAGATTTTAACCTTGGTTGTTGGCATTTATAGGCAAGAAGCTCCATCATTTCACCATACAGTCTCCCCCCATATCTTAGATAGATTTTTATTTAAATAGGGCATGTCTTGAATTTTATTGATATGTCTCTTAGATAGATCATTATTTGTGGGTTATGCTTTTTTATCCCTCCATTTTGGTGAACACCAATATTCAACACCTCTTGAGTTATTTCCTAGGGTTTTTTCAACATTCTTTTCAATTCTAATTCTATCTTATTTTTCTTTTTATTTTATTTTAGATATGAAATTTGTGTCTTCCTTTCACTTCAAAATATTAATAATGGATCCCTCTCAACCCTTTTTCCTTGGATTCTATCACCACATTCCTCAAGAATATTAAGATATTTTCATGTAAGTTGAACATTGCATCTAAAAATTGCACAAGTCTAAGGTTTCAATACCGATGTGCAGATAAATGACATGATTTTAATAAAAATCCCCACACGATTTCTCACATTTGTTTGGTGCGATTTTTTTAGAATTTAAAACCTTTATGATTCTTTGAAAAATTGCAATTTTCTCTTTGCAACAATAAAAACCATTTTCACGTCACTCCCTCCTCTAATACCATGTTGTGAAATGAAATAAAACACAAAATATTATTCTATTATATTCGATATAAATTACATTGATGAAAACCTCCTAAAACATAATTTAGAGTGATAAATAATCTAAAAAATAATAAACTAACAATAAAATAAACTAGTCTAAATTAAGTCATTAAAGTCTTGCAAAATAAATCTTAATGATCTCTAATAAGAATCCTATCTCTAACTTAAAAAGAAAGTACAACATTAAAACTAGTAATCGCATCTTAGTGTGCAATGGGTACGTCGAAGAAATGTGGAAGGTCAATCAAGATAAATTTTGATCTAGTTTTGTACTATATAAAATTATAATAATTATTAATTATAATTTTTAATCATTTTATGTAGTTAATAGTTTTATTTAAAAATATAATATATAATAATAAATATAATAAATATAATAAAATAATTTATAATTTATTTTTTGTTATATAAAATATATATTATATATTAATTATGCTAGTATATACTTAACTACATAGGATAAAGGATGCCCTAATTTTAAAACCTAAATGTGTTCATTATTATGATGTTAGACGGTAATTTTGATTTTAATAAACATATTTTAAAACCCTTGTCAAAACCTTATTTTTAGGTGCAACTCACCAAATTGGAAAAGTGAAAGGTCAATACTAGCGAGGAAGAGTTTGGAGGAGCAGCGAGGAAAGCAACGAAAAAAGCCAAAAAAATGGTAAAAAATGATGAACAACTGAGATTCGTTTAATGGTCTGTAGAGACAGTAAAGGCTGAAGTTAGGCATTGGCATAGACATCACCATCAAAGCCAGAGGCAATGAATGCCCCTGACAGAGGAGACTGGAGAAAAAGATGGAAGAGGTGTGGAAGGTTGGCGTAGTTACTTGTTCAAGCGCTTGAAATATAACCTTGTCACATCACACCATGTGATACAATGACAATTTTCTATGTTTGGTGAATGTGAAAATTAAAAAAAATGACGGTAAAAACGGATGGCCAGGATAGTTTGGATGGTCCTGCATACCTTCTCCAGCAAACTAAGACGTTGATCTGAAAATTTTGTTGAACACACTTCATAGAGAGAACTCCTTCGACCTAAATATCCAAACTATAATAATTTATCATTACACCATATGTTGTCTATCGAACATCCAAATGCATATCCGCTGAATAGACGTTGCGCCATATACAAGGAAAAAGGACGAAGACCACAATAGGTAGGTTCTTATTGAATTCCCCACCAAAATAAAAGAAAGAGAAAGAAAGAAAATTCAACGCCTACAAAATTGGTCTCTCAAAAGGGTAAAAGGTGAATAGGAAATAGAAAATTACGCTGCTTTTGATCTAAACACATAAGCCATTGAGATAAAATTCATCAGAAGCAAATTCAGTTGAGTTGTGGAACAGAACATTCAGTGGATTGAATGGCAAAGGAATTGTGGTATGTTTTCATTGTATTTTGCGTGATATCAAATGTTAGATCAGAGCAGTTGAGTGCCCAAACATGCGAAGATCTTGGCTTCACAGGCCTCGCTCTCTGCTCAGACTGTCAGACAATGGCTGAATACATTAAGGACGAAGGCAAGTATTCCATGCTGACCTTTTTCATCTCTCCTCTTTATACGAGCATATTAATTCTCGCTGGGAATCGAACCTGGAGCTGTATTGAGGAAACTTGTCTTCGGAATTATGTTTTTTCAATGAAACCCTAACTTTTATTTTATTTTTAAATGGTGAAGCACATAAGTGTGGCACATTAGGTCCACTCGAAATCTTTTTACGCAATTTCGTCATTAATTTCGAAGCTTGAAATTTCGATTTCTCATTAAGACCATTTCAACCATTGCAGGGAAGCAAATTTTGAGTTATGGTTGTTTTACAGGATTATCCGTTATAATGCGAATAGATGTATGGCTTCCCATATATTGATAGAGATATAGAGGAAATCACCACTTATTTTATTAATTTTTGATATATATTTTAGGCCGAATAGTCAAACATTTGCAAGAATTTTATAGTAAAAAATAAAAATACACAACCTTTTATGACGATCTCTCATGTACATTAGAAATAAGAAAAATGTAGCACATAAATCCAGGATGTTATTACTGGAGAGGAAGAGGATGCAACCATATAAACTGACTCAGGAATATTAAATAACTTAATAGCATTACCGGTGAATAACTTAAAATTAATCTGGAGTAGGCAAGACTGGCTGCATTTGTCATTTTTGAGCTCATTTTTATACTTAAAAGCACCAAAATACAGATCTTAACCAGACTGAAAAATTACAGGTAAGGGTTGGTTCAAGCCATTTTAACATCAGCTTTAAACAAAAAAACTTTGAATAGATTTATTCTAGAAATTAAACGAGGGTTTATAAACTAATATTCTAAGAAAGATTCAGGTGAAAAATACAGGACTGCCCCTAGGATAGTAACCCGTGATCCATAGTGGCACGGCCTAGTGGTAGCCTTCCTTTTTAACATAAATTCCCTTAGGTAAACGTAAAATCATTTTTTGATTCTCTATGCTTTTTTTTTTCCCTTCGTATTGGTATTTTCTGATGTATTGTGCTTATTGTTATCTATAGAGTTATTTTTTAATATGAAATAAATAAATCAGTTTCTTCTTTAATTTTACAAATAGTACATTTGCTTTTAGTTTTCCTACTTTTACTATGGCATGAACATGAAATGCTACTATGTTAAGTTGTACAGGCAGTTAATTATTCCACAAAAGAAACTATCTAAATATTTAGTTCTTTTTTGGAGTGAAATTTGTAAATGGAAGGATTTTGTAGCTTGAGTTTAGTAAAGGGGAAAGTTGCCCTTAGTTTTCTGGTTGTGTTCAAATTTCTGCCTCCTTGTGCCCTGTTTGATAAAATAAATGTTCTATTTTGATGCTTGATATGGGAGAAAATTGAGAATTTGCAAACCTTGCAAATTTTCATAATTGATCATATTTTACAAACCACACAACTTTTCTTAACTGATCTTATTTTGTGAACCTCACAACTTTTCACAACTGATTTTAATATTTTATCCATTCAATTGAAGATCTGTCAAAAACATGAAATTTTTCATGGTATTGTTAGTTTACAAATCAACAACGTCACTTATTTTTGTCATAATAACTACGTCTATTTAAAAAGTTTGCACCTGTACAATGTAATTTGGGAAGAGTGATCCAATGCAGAGGATTGCATCTGTTGATAGGTTGACACTATATGGCTCACCAAAACAGAACTTGGAATGTTTGGAAACAAACACTAAAAACAACAAATTTAAAACTATATTGAAAATGCAGAAGATGGAATTCCTTCCAATGCCTGATGGCTGCATAATCTGCCAGACTAGGCCCAGGGTGAGTGCAGTGTGATTTGTCAAGTAGAGCAACCAAAACCTGAACCCATACAAAAAGTTTTTGAGTGAAATTCTGCCCTGCATGGACCCAAGGGGCTACAACAGTCCTAATGAAGGCAATCCAGTTACATGACCACTGCTTGTAACACAGTGGTCTAGTCATCTTCAGCTTATCACTGACACAAGCTTCAGGAATACACAGGAAAAGGTACATGCCCCTCCTTCCTTAGGTATGACCTGCGGAATATTGCACAATGCAGATAAAATTGCTGCAAAAACAGTGTGTTTGAGAAAAAATAAGAAAATTTACTTTGAAAAAGTGTACTTTTAGATAAACCCTGAAAAATGAATGCTGTAGGTTAGAAAAGGGAGAAGATAGTATGGAATATCAGGGAGCCTATTTCTTTATAATTATCCACGTTGATGTAAAAGAAATGACCTTAGTAGAGCACCCTGTAAGTCAGTGAGGTCAAAAATAACTGTAACACCTCTGTGAACAGGTGTCCTGAACAGAGAACATGAATGCTCTGAAAATACCTGTGCATACGTAGAAAGTAGGCATGTTTTATCAACCTGTATGTGATTGAGTTTTTTCTTTTTGAAATTTGAAAAAATTGGTGTCTAGTTTTGTTGATTGAGGTGAATGGCCTGAGCAAGAGTCGTAATGTAATTTATGCTGGATATTCTATAGTGGAGCAAGATTCAGCTTTTATAAAATGCTATTGGGCACATTTATAATATAGACAATTACCGATGAATGTCTCATGAGAAAGGAGTCATTAAACAAATGGCTTAAGCACCAAATATTGTGCACAATTAATTGTAAAAATTGATTTATAATTTCTTTTCATTGCAAATCTTCAGTTTCTGAAAAATGAATAGTTTATAAGGGACAATACTTACTATTTTTTTGTAAATGTAGCTGAAAGCAAGTGGGGTTAACTCTGGTGGAAACTCCATGGTTAAGTGTGCATGAGATTTACTACTAGGATGGGCTACCTCTTGGTATGCTCCAATTACTAGGTTCAAGTCATGCTTGTTAGGATTGGTGCCATGTGATGGTTCCTTTTGATCCCACTGCTTTGGAGAAACTCTATGGTAAAGAATGCTTGAGCTGGAGTTGTATTGGGATGGGTGATTGAACAAGTCTCAAGTGTTGAGTTTTAGTCTTGACAATAACAATGGATACTATGCAATAGTTAATTTTGCTAGTTTCAATCCCGCTACAGCGTAATTCAAAAAGTACTCAAATCGCCACAAAATAAACTACAAATTCCAAAGAGGTGAAAATTCAAAAACTACAATTTTGGTGCAAAATGGGAGAAATCAAGGACATCATATTGAAGCATATAAAAATAACACACTTCAAAAAACGACGCTTGAAAAGGAGCTTGTTGAGCTAAATGGAGCCTTAGAAGTTCCCAAAATGAAAACGACCCAAATAAATCTATGAGAAATTGCACTTTCTGAAAAGTTTAGACACCAAAATCACAAATCGTTTGGACCATTGTGAAGCTTCTGAAAAAATACTCAATTAAATAATCGCACGAAAATCAGAGACAAATTGATTGAGAACAAAGCTTGCAAAGTTTGAGTGCAAAAATCAAAATTGCATTGGAGAGAGGGTATGAGTTGGAGAGGAGCATGGTAATGTTAGCATGACATTATTAGATGCTTGCAAACATTATATTACCTAGATGACGAATTATTGACTCCTAATTTCAAAATTGCCATCAATTTATTAAAATTTGCCATCAATTTAATGAAATTTGCCTTGAAGCTCACTAAATTGCTATTTGGAGGCTTGTTTAATGTGTTGGAAACCACCTATTGGCACAAGAAATTGGATTTAGGTGAGTTGGGTGGTTTTTGAGGCCACATGGTTACAAGTGCGAGGTGCTATCAATATTTGAAAAATCGTGGGTGGTGGGAGGTGTTTGTTGGTCATTGTTAGGTTATTGGTGGCAAGGCTTCAAAGGCTATTGTTTGGAAATTAGGCTACTATTTGGGGTTTTGACCTTGTTGGTATTGATGGCCGTGTGGAGCCCATGGAAAATTATGTTAAAAAAGATCCATTACATTTTACTATATAGAGATTTCCAAATGGCTAAAGCCATAAATAAGGCAAGAAGAGAAAAAATCCGAAGAGGTTTTCTATTACTTCCTTTCTCAAAAGAGCTTGGGGAGCCCAATTGACAAACATAATCTTTGAAGCCATGGATCCCCTTATCTGTCAAGCTAAAGAGAAGGAAAAACCAATCCTACCCGAAAAGGCAAACTAGCTTGAAATACCAATAGTAGGCCTTAGGAGAATAAACCCAAGAAGAGTAACATTAAAAAAGATTGAACCATAATAAAGAGGAAAAAGAAGGGTCAAGCTTTAAAATTTTGAACAAGTTGAAGAAGTTGAGAGGATTTGTTAGGAGACAAGGACCCCCACTCAAAGACATTCTAGTTGTGACTATCCTTAGTAGCCTATTTGGCAAGGCAATTTGAACTAAGATGAAGAATATGCTCAACTAAAGTCGCCAGCCTCCAAGAGGACTCGTGGGTCCTCACTTTATTTAAAAGAGAAACCATGATTAAGGAATCTGATTCATAGATAATCTTTTTCCAACTCATCCCGCAAGCTTTTTCAAGAGCCACAAGAATGGCTTGAGCTTCCATTTGATTGTTGGTGTTGAGCTCCATAGTAGCAGTGAAGAAAAATGAACAATTCCATTACCAACATAAACAACTCCTCCAATCTTGGTAGCACCCAAATTGCCACGAGAGGAGCTATCAGTGTTTATTTTGAAGAAACTTGGCTAGGGGGAAGCCCACTTACCATCCCTATTTATCTTTCTAGAAACCTTTAGGGCTAGGTGGGAATGACCAAAGGAGTAGCAAAAGAGCGAAGCTCAAGTCATCTTGAAAGTTGAAGATTAGGATAGTAGTTCCCATCCAAAGAACACTTGTCCGTTATGGTCTCTTTAATAAAATCCATGATCTTTTTGCCACATTTGCAAAATGAGACTATGGTATCCTTAGAAAATTTGACAATTTTGCTCAAGCCAAATCTGCTAGCAGATAAAAATAGGACCAAGCTCCTAGGCAATATTGATCAAAGAAGCCAAAGTAGGTGGCCAACTCATGCTCACTTGGAACTTAGACAAGGAAGTAGCATGGATGACAAGTCAGTTCCCAATTTTTCACCACTTCCCCCAAATACCAATGACAAAGGGACATTAGAAGAAAAGGTGGGCTGCAAATTTTTCCTTGGTGCAACACAAAATGCATTTTGAAGGGTCTTGAAATCCACTCTTTCTATTATTATCCTAAGTGAGACATTTGTTTTGATAGAGCAACTAGATAAAGAAGTTGCATTTAGGCCAACTAAATTTGTTCTAGATTTTGTTCCACCAAGGGAAATCTTTGTTGTCTCCATTCTTCAGAGTAGGGGACTTATAGCCAAGAACCATTGTTTAATTCCCTTTAGAATCATGGCCCCATGCAAGAACATTTGCTTCCTCCAAAGGGTAGCATGGCCGATCTACTAGAATGGAGGAAAGTTGGCATGTGTTTCAAGAGTTCCCCCAATAGATCAAATACTAGGTTCTTTCCAACAAGAACATTGGGAGTTTGTCATTTTAAAAACTTGACTCAAGGGTTAAAGAGAAGAGAGGATCAAAGGGTGAAGATTCCAAGCATCATTCTAGAAAAGAGTCCTTTGACTCTTTTTCACAATCTAGAAGAGACCATCCTTGATAATTGAAGCCCCCTTCTTAATAGTATTCCAAGCTATTGAACCTATTAGTTTCTAAAACAACAAGACAAAAATCCTAGAGCTTTTCTTCTCCTTCAAGGCTAGGGGTTTGTCTCCAAGAAGGTAAATAGAGGATCATCTACAAATTTAGGAAGGTTAAAGTCTAACCATGAGAGCGGTAAACTTTCTTGCTCTTCTAGCTTAGCTTAAATCTACTATGGTGTTTGTAGAGGTACTTTAACATGTTCTCAACTCACTTAAATTGGATAATAAATTAATACAAACAACAACTATACCCAAATGGATTCTTGACCCCTATGTTTGTCGCTAGGTCAAGCTCAACTAGTTGCAACAAATATCTTTATCGCTGATTTAATACTTTGCACATGCATCTACAAATAACAACAATAACATAATCCCTTAAAATGGTTTCTTTGAATACTTCATAGACATTGGTAGAGCATAAACATGTTGGAAATGATTCAAAAAATGTAATGGTTCAGCTCACTTAAAATTTATCTTTTGTTTGCAATATTGAATCATAAACAATAGTGTATAAACCTATTCCCATTCCTATAATAAAGGTGAATATTTTAAAGTGTTGGGACACATATCCAATCTCTATTACAAGTGCACTAGCAAATGTTGTGAAGAAAAAAATTCAAATAGCAAGAGACTTGTCATACCCTATTGCTCAAAACCTCCCAAAATGTCAACAACTGATCAAGGAGATATATGGTCACAATTATTGGCATTTGTAGCTACCTCATTGCAAGTTTTGAGTGTAAATCTCTAATGATGGACTAACAAATAGCTTTTAAAACCCTAGAAAGATCTACACATTAGTTTTGTGAGAATGACCAACCCTTACAAATAAGAAAACTTGCAAATATATAGATCTTTGGCCTCAAAAATTGGGATGAATTCAGGAAAAGCCACAAAAGAGTGCTATAGAGGTTGCTTAGACCATCATTGACGCTATCATTAATGTTTGCATAGAACTAATGTCGTCAAGATTCCTAGGACAACTCAAACGAGCCAAAAAAATTCATCATTTTGATATATATCACTTTGGCGATGATTGTAGAGGTGTTTGAGTGTGTAGAGCCAAAAGGGTATGCAAAATCCACCTTGAATTACCTAAAATGTGGCACAAATGCTTTGAGCTTTGAAACCCTAGCATGCATTAAACACACGCTGATCGTTTCATACTTTACCTTGCTTCTTTTTTTCAAATCTACACTTGCAACATAAAATCATCATGGTAGTCGATCAAATCAAGTGAGGTGGCCGTAGAGGTCATTGCTGAATATTAATGGTTAACCCAAGACATTATCATCATTACTGCTTGAGAGCGACACAAAAATACAATCTTTGTCACTTCGGCTACTTGCATAAATGTCGCCATGGTTGTTAGAATGTTTGTTTCTACATGTATTGTGAGTTTAGGGCATAAAATGAGTTGTTTGAATGATTGCGAGTAGGTGTAGGGTGAAACCATTTGGTAGATGGAAACGTAACTGCGTATCGGCTTCCATTGTCAAAAATTGTGTTGAAAAATAACACCAAATCCATGTGGAAAAGTCTTCGGGTAGTGAAATGATGTCCTTGTTAGTTGTTAGTACTTTTTTGGTGTACATAGACCTTTCTTAGCACACACATGGCCTTTTTTGTGTTGTTCTAGCAAGTTGGCGAGAAGTTGGTGAAAAACAGGCAAGGACTTTGAAATGTCGGGGGTTGGGTAAAAGTCATACCTTATGCCTGTTAGATTTTAATGATCAGATGCAAAGTACAGAAATTAATTCAAAAATTCAACACAAGAACACAGCCAATACCTTGGGAAAACCCTCCAACCTGAGGGAGAAAAACCCAGCCAATATATCTCTTATATATTGATTATAATAAGAGCAGAAATCTGCTTACAACTCAGACCTAATCACAAGGTCTCTTTTAGAACAATGAACAACACCTCTCCTAGATGCAAATATACAAACAATATATTTCTCCTTGATGTTAATCTGCTGTATGAAAAACTCGATCTGCTGCAATAGTGTGAACTTCTTCTTGAATAATGCTGAATGAACTTGATGATCAAATGAATGAGAAACACCTTGTATTTATGCATTCATCAAGGTGAGAGACACGTCCTTTAGTATGAGAGGTTGGCCTAGCCAAGAAGGACGACTTTTCAAAAGTCGCGCCACTTCTAGGGTCGGCTTCAATTAAAATATATTTATTCATCATTAAATAAAATCATTTCATTTAATTACATATAATAATAATGAAGTCGGCCTCTTCATAAAATCGAGATCTCATATATATATAAAATTGAATAGCTATAAGCTACATTCAATTTTATTTTCTTCTTGTAAGTCGTGCGCCTGGAAGTAGACTCCTGTGGTCGCCACTCATCAACACTCCCTCTCAGCTAGGGAGGAATACTTCCAGCCGTACAAGACATATCACCTCATTGTGGTGTCAATCAACATGGCTACATCCGTGTGAGAAAAGAGCTTATCACCTCATCATGAAAGCGTATCACCTCATCGTGATATCAGATATCACCTCATCATGATATCAACCATCATGGCTACCTCCATTGATGGTATGTACAAGTGCTCATCACTCAATGTGATGTTGTCACCTCACTGTGACGTTGACCATGGCTCTCCCAGAGGGTGAAACACAAGTACAAGAAAATCATCACGGACTCCCTCACGTGATATTGTCATGGAGTCACACACATGACATCCACCATGGCTCTCCCAAAGGGTGGAAACAAGGGCTTTCACCTCAAATCTCAAAGAGAAATGCATTATCAAGGGCTTGCACCTCAAATCTCTCTCAAATAGAGAAATGCATTAATAGAGGATCACTGATACTGAGACTCCTTTCCAGTTAAGGCTTGATTCTCCACCATACCAAGCTTATCTTGAAAGTACACAAACTTTATCCTGGAGAGAGGCTTGGTGAGAATGTCTGCCGTTTGCTCATCAGTGCTGATATACCTCAACTGTATGGCTTTCCTCAATACCATATCTCTGATATAATGGTATTTGATCTCAACATGTTTAGTTCTGTCATGAAACACAGGATTGACAGAAAGCTTCACATAGCTCTGGTTATCACAATGAATGATAGTAGGCTCCATTGATTGTCCAAACAATCCTGCAAGGAGCTTTCGAAGCCACACTGCTTCACGAGCTGCCACACAAGCTGCAATGTATTCTGCCTGTGTGGTACTCAATGCCACTGAAGATTGCTTCTTGCTGCACCAGGATATCATAGCAGATCCCAAACTGAAGCAACAACCAGAGGTACTCTTCCGATCAGTGACACACCCTGCCCAATCAGAATCAGTAAAACCATGTAGCTTCAAATCCACACTTGAAGAATATCTCAACCCATATCCAACTGTGCCATGCAAGTATCTCAGGATATGTTTTGCTGCAACAAGATGTGTTTGTCTTGGTTCACACATGAATTGACTAAGTGCACTCACTGCATAGCAGATATCTGGTCTAGTGTTAACTAGATACATCAATGCACCAATCAGCTGCCTGTACATCGTGGGATCCACCAGTTCTGAACTAGCTGCAACCTCCTTCAATTTATGTAAGTTGGTCTCCATAGGTGTAGACATAGGTTTGCAATCAATCATACCAAACCTCTTTAGAATGTCAATGGTATACTTCCCTTGACTTAGAATCATCTCATCTGGCTTTTGCCAAACTTCTAAGCCAAGAAAGTAATGCATGAGACCAAGATTCTTCATTTCAAACTCAAAAGCGAGCTCCTTCTTACATTTGAGAATGAGGTGTTCTTCTCCAGTGATAATCATATCATCAACATACAAAACCAAAATCAATGCTTCACCATTAATTACCTTGAAGTAGAGGTTTGAATCTGCATCATTCTTTGAGAAACCCAAACTCAATAGATAACGATCAATCCTTTCGTACCAAGCACGAGGAGCTTGTTTAAGACCATACAAGGCCTTCTTCAGCCTTCAAACATGAGACTCCTTCCCATGTACCTCAAATCCATCAGGTTGCTCAATGTAAACGTCTTCCTCTATTACACCATTCAAAAAGGCAGTCTTTACATCCATTTGGTGAATCTTCCATTCTCTAGATGCAGCAATAGCAATGATGGTCCTGACAGAAGTATAACGAGCCACTGGAGCAAAGGTTTCTTCATAGTCAACTCCCTCTTTTTGTGAGAACCCTCTAGCCACAAATCTAGCCTTGTACTTCTCAATGCTCTCGTCAGCCGCATGCTTGATTTTGAAGAGCCATTTAGAAGATACCACATATTTGCCTTCGGGTCTAGGAACGATGTCCCAAACATCATTCTTAAGAATGGATTGATACTCTTCAGTCATAGCATCTTTCCAAACTTGTTGACTAGAAGCTTCCTCAACACTGGAAGGCTCTGACTCAATAATCGACTCATCAAGGCTACATAACTGGAAAACTTATTAGGTCTCTTACTTTCTCTGAAAGTTCCTCTTGGGGCTGCAAAACTTTCTGCCTCCTGCATTATTTTCCTGGCCCAAAGAGGTCTTTTCCTTCCAATCACAATATCTGTAGGCCCATCAGTAGGTTCCAAGGGCTCGACTGGATCATCATCTCCTTTAGGTTCTGGAGCCTCCCTCTGATTCTCAGGAACATGGTCAACTTCCATATCCTTAGAAGGCTCTTCTTCATCGATCTCCATATGAGTGCCCTTGGATCTCCTGAATGCAACATCCTCCTCAAATGTGACATCTCTATTGATCTCAATAGTCTTTTGACCCGGAATGTAACAACTAACATCTTACAGTTAACGGAAAAACAGTTATTTTTCCAACTTCTGTTGAAAGGCAACTTAATAACTAATAATCTAGGGTTTTTCCAAAATATAGATAACGAACTGAAAAGAGAATAACTGCTAGGGCATCATTAACTAACTCACAACTTTCATTGACTGATAAGAACTAGGGTTACCTTCTAGCATTATAAATTGAAAGAATTTCAAATTAAAGTAAATACATAAAATCTAATTCTTCAACTAACTTCTAAGTTTCATTTTCAGCTGTAAAGAACATCTAACTGAATTAACTGAAAAACATCTACTGATCTATTCAAGCTAATTAACCATTCAAATATTATAAGAGAGAGAGTGTTCCAGGAGTTTACAGTTAAGAAGCCGAAAACATATGAACTTGACACTATCTTCATGGAAAAAGAGGATATCATCAGGGGCTTTACCACCCAACCAAAGACCTACTGGTCTCCCGTGTTCCTTCAACTGAAGGAACTCGTCCCTTCTCGAGGGTAATCAACAAGGATCGTTTGTCATCATGTTTCTGAGCCTGGTGTCAAGGACCTATACTTCCCGATCGACCTTACTAGGGGTACCTCCCAACTAGAAAGGTCACTCTAATCAATGGTATATCTGGTACTTGATAGCTGACAGATGCTGAATCTAGCATCGTACCTTGGCCAAGGATTTTAATATTACTGGCACTCCTGTGCCGATATCTCTGGCACCACTGTGCCGTCAGCACTCTTACCCTTGCTCGACATGATTACAATGTCTTAAGTTTAAAAATTATCAAATTAGATTAAGTTTCTCTTCTTATTATATTTGGTTAGATCTTAACCAAAGTGAAAATGTATTAAGAAGAATTCAGCTGAAGACAGACCAAGTCTTAATTAGATATAAAGTATTTCCAAAGGGATTTCCAAGAAAATCAAGGAAGTATAAACAAGTCTTATTTCGACTTAAAAGAAAAGAAGAACTCATGCTAAAGATTCCTCCGAGTTTATTCTGATTCCAAGATTTCAGCCAAATTAGTTCAGGATTTAAATACAATAAGACTTCTTAAATCTGAGTCAAAACTAGACCACAACAGAGACAAGAAAAGTTCAGAGATTTCCATTCTCCTATCCAACAGGGAAAAACTAGAGTTCAATTTAATTCAAGGCCGGTGTAAGATAGGATATAAGAGTGTTGGAGAATTTTTCCTTCTGGTCGATAATGGTTATAGGTCTAAACACGGACAGAAGGTAAGAAAGGCAAGAATTGGGTTCCGAGCCAAAGACGCTACGGAGAAAAACAATCCACTCCAATTCAAATTACAACCCAGTAGATCCTCAATTTTCTAGACAAGGTTAGATCCCAGCATGAAATGGATTAAGGATTCCATATCATATCAGGTTCCACTACAGGGAATCCAGATTTCAATTTAAACCCATAACCGACAGAGGAAAACATAATAATTTAATTGAAGATTGACTTCAAGGCCGGTTTGCCCAGACCCCACGAGGGTTAAGGTTTGTATACAAAAGACTTAGTACAAGGAAACCCAGTTCGGATTCCATCACTCAAGTGACTACCATTCATTCATTATTAACTTAAGGAAAGAAAAGTAAATCGAGATAGTCTAAACCCAAAGGAAATTACAATCCCAAGCTGGTGACATTAACCAGCTGGCAACAACAATATATTTTCCATATTTATTTATCGATAACAATATCAGTGAGGGTTATACTCGGTACTTGCTTGTGCAATTAAGTTGAAATTGGAAACAATGCTCTTTACTTCGAACTTCAAGTAAGCCAAGAGAGCACCGACGCTTTCAGACAAGGAAGAAGACCCAAGGCGCGAGACAAGATATCGACTCCACTCCTCCGGATTGAAGATGTGTAAGGTCAAAATCCAACGCATTGCAAGCCAATGACTACAGAGGAAAAGAGTTTTTCTAAACGGAAGAATGAAGACTTAACACAAAGAGTGAAATGCAATACGGGAATAGATCTCAATCAAAACTTGCAATAGAGATTAAGAACGAAAATACATGAATTTGCTCGATCGACTCAGAGAATAACGAAAGAAGCCAAGTTGAGAGAGACCCGAATGAAAGTCTATTTTCCTTTTTAAGAAAGCTCAAATTTCCTCGACGGTTTTTAAGAACTCTTCATCTACCCAATCTTGGGCATTTCCCCAAACGTGGATGGCGAGTTGCGGAAAGTCCCGCCATAAGGATCCGACATTAATTAAATTTCCATTAATTTTTTAAGGAGAAGCTAGTTGAGGTCAAAACTAATATATTTCCAAATGTTAATTCGATATGCAATAGTGATTGCTAAATATATTAACAAAATTGATTCGCTCCACTTTCAATATTATAATATTTAATTATATTATTTATTAATCCATTGCATACTCTTTTAAAATTATAAAAGGTACATATATATATATATATATATATATATTTGAATTGACTTAGAGGATAAATAAATAAATAAAATTGTTTATGGCCAAGTTACGACTTAGATACTTTGTAGCACACCGACTCGAGACAAGATGACAATTTCCGATCCTTTGTTAACCACTACCTCTCCCTGATGACATCTCCTTTTCCGTTGCGGCGTCGTCAGTTCTGCATCCACTGACAGGTATTATGGTTAGAATGTTCACAACAGCTATAAAAATACCTATTTAAATATCAACACATAAATACATTCAATTTCATGGGAACAAGGAATTCACTTGCCATAAACAGATCGTTAACTTTACAGTTATGATAAATAAAACATCTATTCTATTCTCACTTTCATATTCACCTGTAAATAGTTACTTGCAACTAACTTTGCTTCCAAATATTGATAACCAAATTCATAGTCTCAATGTTAGGGATGTAACACGGAATGTAGATTCTATAGGCTTTTGATGTCTCACTATAGCCTACCAAAATTCCCTTCTTACTAGAAGGTTCCAACTTTGTCCTCTTTTCCTTTGGTATATGAACATACACTGGACATCCAAAGATCCTCAAATGACTTACTTTAGGCTTCACCCCAGAGAATGCTTCTTCAGGAGTTATATTCTCCAAGATTCTATGAGGACTTCTATTCTGGACATAGACAGCAGTCCTGGATGCTTCAGCCCAAAGAGAGATTTGCAGGTCTTGGTCATGAATCATGGCTTTGACTGCTTCCACGATAGATCTGTTCTTTCTCTCCGCAACACTGTTTTGTTGAGGGTTATAAGGAACGCTGAACTCCCTCTTAATCCTTGCTTCAATGCAAAAGTTATGGAAGATAACAGAAGTGTACTCTCCTCCGTTATCGGATCTCAAGACCTTGATCCTCTTTCCGGACAAATTCTCCACTTGAGCTTTGAACTCTTTGAATCTCTCTAATATCTCCTCATATTCTTTAGATTTCAAGAAATAAATCCAAGTCTTTCTAGAGTAGTCATCAATAAAAATAATGTAATATAGGAAACCACTCGAAGAAGCAACAGACATTGGACCACATAAATCAGAATGAATAAGATCTCAAACACATTTGGATCTACTTTCACTACTATGGAATGGACCTTTTGTATTCTTACCCAGAGCGCAACCCTTGCAAGTTCCTTCATGCTTCTAGCTGAATTTAGGAAGGCCGGTAACCATCTTCTCCATAATAGGTAGAGCTCGAAAGTGAAGGTGAGCCAATCTTCGATGCCAAAGATCACACAAAATTGAGGAATCATGCACTAGAGCCCGAAGAGGACGAGTGCATAGCTTGTAGAGACACCCATGTGTAACTCCAATCACCCGAGCAATCTTGATGTTGGAGTTCTTAGCCCATATAAGAACTTTGCCTTCTGAAAATGCAACTTGATAACCCTTGTCTTCCAAGGCTGAGATGGAAACAAGGTTTCTCTTGATGCTTGGAACAAATAGCACATCATCCAATTGCAAGGAAGCACCAGAATCCAAGTGAAGAGATGAGGTTCCAACTCCTTTTACAGAATAACTAGCATCATCCGGTGATGTGACGAGAGGCACCACTATCGATCAACCAAGTGTTGGTGTCGGTAGTTACATTGCTTGACAAGGCTGAGTAGAATAGGTATTCACATGAATCCTTCTGCAGAGAGACTTCATCAACATTTGCAATGGCGGCCTGCTGCCTAGGCCTGGTAGGACATTCTTTTGGAAAGTGACCATACTTGTCACATCAAAAACATTGGACCTTGGAGAGGTCCCTCTTCTTCTTAAATGTGGGGCCACCATCAGCTCCTTTATCTCTATTTCTCTTGAAATAACGTTTCTTCCCATCTTTCCCTTTCTTCTTTGAGGATTGACTGGAAAGAACATGAATGTCCTCATTAATGGAGCTTTGCCCAATACCTCTTGCAACCAACCTAGACTCTTCTTGAATATAGTCTGCCCTCAACCGATCAAACTTGGGAAGTTTTGATTTTGCACTGATTCCCTGAATATAAGACTCCCATGATGAAGGAAGACCATTAAGAGCCAACATGGTCAAATCCTTGCTATCGACAACATGCCCAATAGACGAGAGCTGATCTTTCAACTCGTTTATTCTCATGAAGTAGGCAATAACAGATTCTTCCTTCGCCATCTTCAAATGATGGAGTTGTTGTTGCAGTGCAAGTGCCCGGCTTGTGTTGTTGATCTCGTACATCTCCTCTAGGGTTTTGAACATCTCTCTTGCCGTTCTTAACTTGGAGACAATAGGAACAATATGATCCTTAACGGAATCAACTAACATCTTTGACCTAATATCTTTCTTCTTCCATAGAGCCTTCCCTTTCTCATCCGTAGGCTCGGGGGCAGAGCTCTCCACAAATTCTGCCAATTCGCTTTCCTCCAAGGTGAGCATGATCCTGAATCTCCACAAAGTGAAATTTGATGCTCCCTCAAGCCTATCCTCAATCTTAAGACCATTCACCATCTTGATGGAGAGATAGAGGTGAACAAAGATGAGAAATAAAATAAAGGGTATCGCTGTAAAACACAAATCTGATCGAGATCTTCTTCAAACTTGCTCTGATACCATGTTAGATTTTAATGATCAAATGCAAAGTACAGAAATTAATTCAAAAATTCAACACAACACAACCAATACCTTGGGAAAACCCTCCAACTCGAGGGAGAAAAACCCAGCCAATATATCTCTTATATATTGATTATAATAAGAGCATAAATCTGCTTGCAACTCAGACCTAATCACAAGGTCTCTTTAAGAACAATGAACAACACCTCTCCTAGATGCAAATATACAAACAATATATTTCTCCTTGATGTTAATCTGCTGTATGAAAAACTCGATCTGTTGCAATAGTGCGAACTTCTTCTTGAATAATGCTGAATGAACTTGATGATCAAATGAATGAGAAACACCTTGTATTATACATTCATCAAGGTGAGAGACACATCCTTTAGTATGAGAGGTCAGCCCACCCAAGAAGGACGACTTCTCAAAAGTTGCACCACTTCTAGGGTCAGCGTCAATTAAAATATATTTAATCATCATTAAATAAAATTATTTCATTTAATTACATATAACAATAATGAAGTCGGCCTCTTCATAAAATCGAGATCTCATATATATATAAAATTGAATAGCTATAAGCTACATTCAATTTTATTTTCTTCTTGTAAGTCGTGCGCCTGGAAGTAGACTCTTGCGGCTGCCACTCATCAACAATGCCGTTGGTTGAAGTGTTGGGAGTGGAGTGGAACTTATGACATGGAGGTATGGGGAATGGAACAAGTCCAAAGGGTAAATCCTGAAAAGAAGTCAAACTTATCAGAATATTGGGGATTGGGGGTTGGGAGTACCTTGTGATAGGTACCGAGGTGAAGTGGAAGGGTGGAAATCCAACTTCGAAAGGAAAATCAAAGAGATCAACGAGGTTTGGGGGAATTGGGGAAGGTATGAAAGGGATACATGAGAGAAGTGAAGAATGCAACCTTGATGCTGACAAATTAATGAAAATAAGTTGGAGAGCGAGACTTGGGGAAGAACCCAAAAAGGTATCTTGGTTAGGGAAGGTTTGACTCCTCGGTCTGAAAAAATTAGACAAAATTTTGTTCGAAGACAAGGATGATGGGGTGAAGATGGAAGGGGTACTTTGAGAATCCAAATTTTTATCCCATAAGAACTTCCTAGAGAGAGCATCAAAGTTCTTAAGAAAGCTATTGGGGGTAGATAATACAAGGAATATGTAAATAGGCAGAGCTTGTAGAATAGACTTTAAGAGAGTTAGTTGGCCAACAAAAGACAACCATCGAAAGGTCCAATGACTAACTTGCATTCTAAATTTGTCAATAGGCCTCTTCTATTATATCTATCAGGGTTACTAATCGATAAAGGGATACTAAGATAATCAAAAGGAAGCTGGCCTATTTTAAAATGAAGAATAAGAGCTATTCTCTACTAGATAACCAAGGGGTATTAAAAAGGAAAGTATTAGATTTGTCCTCATTTATTTGTTGACTAGAAGCAACTAAATAAATATCCAAGGTCTTCTTGAGGTTAACAACTTCTTGAATCTTAGCAACACCTATCAAATTAGTTTCATCTACAAATCGAAGATGAGTTTGAGTTTCAAGTTCCTACACAATATTTCAACCATGGATGCAAACATTGATTTTTTGTGCATTTTGGCAGCCTACTCAAACCTTGTGCCATGACAAGGAAGAGGTAACGAGATAGAGGGTTGCCTTGTTGCAGCCCCCTAGAAGTAGAGGGGAGGGGTAAGAATACCATTAATTAAAGCCGAGAAGGAAGGTGAGCTCACACAACTCATAACCTAATCAATCTAGTTTGAGAAAAATAAAAAAAACCAAAAAAATGTTCCTGAGGAATGACCATATGACCCTATCATAGGCCTTGGACTTATCGAACTTGATAAACATAGCCTTCTCCCTAGAGCAAGACATAGAGTGAATGTTCTCAGTGGCAACAATGATACCATCAAGGATCGGATGCCCCTTCACAAACTCACCTTGCTTAGGTGAGATGTGCAATGAATCGGTCAAAATACGTATGTAAATCCAATCCTTAAACCCTACTAACACTTAATATTGGATAACAACACTATTGGATCCTAGTATTAAAATCAAAACTTATACAACTTAGATTTAATTTACTATATACACATTAGCAATATCATCATACTTCCAAATAGTCAATGGCATAGATAACTCCCAATCTTATTATAATGAACAACAAATAACAGATGTAATTTCTGATCTCTTATTACAACAATGACTGTATTACATTCAAATAATCTTGCAATACTAGCGATTGCAGATCGACTAACACAATGGGGCTAGATTCTGTGTCCAATGAAGCTTAAATGCAAACTCTATGTGAGAGTGCCCTTTGAAGTCAATTGGTTTTCACCCTATGATCTCCTCACTTGAACATAGGTTTTCAAAACTATTTTTGGAAAAGAATTTGTGTTAGGTGTAGACAATGATTGCAAAAAGGATGTGTTCACTCTTTCATATTCATCTAAACAATAATAGGCAGGCCACAAAGAAAACCTACGACTTCAAATTTGAATAGAGATTTTGAGCGGGAAAGATTCCATTTTTGAAAGTCAAGGTGCCAAAAACAGACCATTGATGACTTTACGACATGTGTTAGGAGGTTGGGAAGAGGACAAAAACAGAGGCAAGAGTATTGGGGATTGGGGGTCAAAGATACCACAAGAATCACACTATAGGTTGGGGTGTCAAGAGTCAAGCAATGGGCATGCTGGTAAAGATAGGTCCAAAAGTTCTACAAACACTACAATGGAGTAGGGGTAGGATGGAAGACATGATAGAATGGAGAAGTTCAAAATTCCTATAGAAAGAAGGGAAAAGTAGAGTTGGAAGGGAAGTCATATTCAAAAAGGGAAAACACAGTAAATGGGAGTAGGGGGGACACACAAGAACCGACCTAATATATACAAACTTAGATTAACAGGGAATCAGACATATCAAGATGAGAAGCCAAAATCCACTTCAGACTATCCACAATGAGTTTAGTGAAATTTTTTATAAGTACATTGTAGAGAGCAATAGGGTGGAATAGATCAAAGGAGTCAACCCCCTCCTTTTTAAGAATCAAGGCCAAAAAGGTGTGTTATTGATTGCTTTGAGCATTTGCATGTTAGACTGAGACTCACAAACCACCTCCAAAAGATCCAGCTTCAAGATGTCCCCAAATTCTTGAAAGAATTGAATGAGGAAATTGCTAGGGCTAGGAGTTTTCCGTTTCTTCATTTGAACACAAGAAGTTCAAGCTCCTTAAGAGAGATGGGACCCATAAGCAAGTTGTTCATGTCCTCAAAGACTAGAGGGTAAATGCAATTCAAAATGATTTGTTCCTCCTCTAAGGATGGAGGGCCAGTTTCCAAGAAGAGGGAAGAAAAGTGATGGATTGCCTCCTTGCTTTATCTAGGAAGATAGTTGATTTCCTTGTGTTCTAGCTTCTCTTGTCTTTAAATGAATTGTGGAAAAAAGAGGTATTCCTATCTCCCTCCTACAACCAATCAATTCTCGATTTTTCCTATTTCAAGAATTTCTCCTCTCAAAGAAGCCATTCATTAAGTTCTTTGGAAAGAGAGGATTCCTTAAGATTACAATCCCTTGTCATACCAAGCTCCTTGATTTGAAAGGTGATGTCATCTAGTTTCTCTTGTACTAACTCTTTTTTCTCAAAAATGTTTCTAAAAGAAGATCCGTTCCATTGTTTGAGCTTGAACTTCAAAAAATGAAGTAGTTTGAAGAAGGAATACATAATAGTATCAAAATGGGACATTCCCTCCAACCAAGCAGCCATGTTTTCATGGATCATTTGATCCCTAAGCCATGTTAATTGAAGCTTGAATGAGGGCTTTTTCGATTGAGAGAAAACTTGATAGGTGAGTGGTTCAATCCTTTCAAATGTAAAATGTTAGAGGAAACCAAAGAACCTCATTCCAAGACTTAGAGACTAAAAACCTGTTAAGACATTTAGAGATTGAGTCCAACCCGCATTGTTCATTATTCCAAGTAAAGAAGCCAAATCTAGGCTTACATCCACTAGATTAAGAAAAGCCAATTTTTTTTAGAAAAGAAGAAGAATCTAATTGATTAGAGCCACAAAAATTTTCACCAAGCTGAGAGTAACATTGAACTCTCCCACCATTAGCCAAGGAGAAGAATAGAACAAAGAGTGAACAAATCTAATATGGGGTCAAAGGAGATTTTTACCTTGGAAATTGATAGGAGCATAAACGTTGGTTAGGAAAATGGAGCTACTTGAATTGAAGTAGAAGCAAACCAAAGATATAGAATGTTTGCAAGTTATCCACAAGTAAGGAGTAAGTTGACGAGGATCTCGTAAACAAGTTAGATTGCTTGCAGATCCTTGTGATCCAATGCATTGGCATTGATTGCCTTTCCAAATATTAGAGGAGCGAGAAGCCATTTCCTCCACAAAGAACTTTGTTTCTTGAAGAAAAATGATATGAGGCTTGTTCCCGAATAAGGTCTTGGACAACTATTTGACAAGGGATGCTGCCCAAATCCTTATTATTCCATGATATCGCCATCATTTATGAGGACCGGAGAAGTGAGAATCTAATTTCCATGCATTGGCATTGATTGCCTTTCCAAATCTTAGAGGAGAGAGAAGCCATTTCATCCACAAAGAGCTTTGTTTCTTGAAGAAAAATGATATTAGGTTTGTTCCTAAATAAGGTCTTGAACAATTGTTTGACGAGGGGTGCTACCCAAATCCCTATTATTCCATGATATCACCATCATTTACGAGGAGTGGAGAAGTGAGAATCTAATTTCCAAATGACACCAAATTCAACTAGGGTTTCCCCAATCATCTAAGGCAACGTTTTTGAGATTCTTTTGTTGGAGTCTTAAAGAGAGAAGGATCTTTCTTCTTGGAGTCATCTTTTGAACCATTGGCTAGAGAGTCTTTTGGCAAGACAAACTTCAAGGAGTCTTCAATGAAAGTATTTGTAGGAAAGGGAGAGGCATCAATCATAGTAGTGTTCACATTATAGGCATCCAAATGCTTGATAGAGACTACATTGTGGCTTGGAAAGAGGGTACCTTGCTCATTGGGAGGCATTTGCATGTTAGGAACAAGGCATTTGCATGTTAGGAACAACATGAGTGTCTGCTAGGGAAGAAGAAGCACTACGATCACCTAGATCCAAATCTTGGCCAATGGAGGGCTGCTCAATCAAGGCAGATCCAAGATCCTCAAATCTACCATTGAAGTTTCCTCTTGAAAGATTTCCTTCTTGACAATTCAAAGGCCTCCCTCTGTGGCAAGATTTCATAGGCATTGAGTCGTCTAGATCAAGTCCATCAACATTGGCCATTGCTTTTTCTTTAGCTTTAGTCTTTGGCAACAAAACTATTTGGCAAAGGTTGGGAAGCAATTGAAACCCTCTTTGGGTAGTTTCTTTGTAAGTGCCCATAGGCTTTAATGTCCCACCCCAAATGGAACAATCTCTATAACAATTTCTTTCTGATTTGTCTTAGTTTGGCATACTGGACATTTTGTCAAACAGCTGACATACTATGTTGGATTTGTTCCAATTTGTTTAATACAGCAGTTGGAAGTCTCTATGCAATATTTACAAACATATTCCGAAACATAGCAAGAATAATGACAAATTCAAATGAGTGCATGAACAGATATGATGACCAAATTCTATAACTTCATCCTTTATTTAATTGCTGTCTCCCATTGATTTATATATGCAGAAATAATCTACAGCCTCTTAACAGTCCAAACTGAGCAATGATATGTGCAGTTAAATGAATGTTTGTCACTCAGAACTGAATAGTATCAATTGAATGGTTTACAATTTATCACAAACTGAATGCCAACAGCTATAACAACTTATGGAAGATGTATATCAGACCTGCACAATCTTACAGTAATTTTCTGTGCATTCATATATCAGTTTATAATCAAACTATACAAAGAATTTAGAAGGAAAGACCCGATAAAAGGGTTCCAGGTATATTGCATTGTTTGGTTTCTGAGAATGTAGCACCTCAAACAATATGCTAAATCTGATTACAGTCAACAGCACTTGCAGATGGAATGAACACCCTGAATGAGGCTCATGTCCAGCAATAAAGCTTCAGTATAAGGCGTCCAAATAGACTTGCAACAATTAAATTGTCAAAACCCTTGCCTGGCAATAACCTGATTATTGAAGTTCTGTAGTTCTCTTTGCTCTAAAATAATGAACAATATATTTGTAATATTCTGATAAATCTTTCAAACCCTTATCTTGAAACTCTCTTGTAGATTTGTTGAAGCAAAAGCACAACCTCTGAATGAAGCTGTCTGCAAGCTGGCTTGGGAGATCTTTCACTCCTATACCAAACTGATCTTCTTGAGGGATTCCATCCTCAAAAAGCTTGAGATTTTTCAACCAGCAAACCCTAGCTGAAGCTCTTCTCCAAAATTCTCCAAAACAAGAATAATATTTATGAATGAATAAAATGAGCTTCAAATGCCCTTTTATAATACTCAATTTGCATTTGCTGTCATTTCATTTCATTTAATTTACTTTAGTTTCATTTACTTCTCCTACCTTTTTGGTGCACAACTTTATAATATAAAGTATACTTTAAAAATCACTTATATCTCTCCTTTTTAAAATAACACTTTAACTTATATTATAAAGTATACTTTTAAAATCATTTAAATCCCTTTTAATAAAGTCCTTATGTCTCCCTTAAATTGCTTTTTAATAATGACCTTATGATTATATAAAACCATATATTAGAAAGGTCATCTCATTAATCCACTTTATATTTAATTATTATTAAAGTTAATACTTTAATAATAATTAATAAACCATAACTCCATAAAAACTCATCATTAACTGATTCTGCCAACACCACGAGGTTACTCACTGCTTCTTCTGCTCATCGGAATGGCTTACTATAAATAGTAAGGTTGGACCCAAATTTCCAAGTGACTTACTGAATATAGTAAGTGTGCGTCAAATGGTCTTGAATGGCCTCTGGAAGGCGCATCACAAATAAACTGGGCACTGAGCTGAAGAATACTGAAATAAGCACCAAAGGGTCTGTTGAAGAGCCAAAGATTTCCCTCAAAAGGGTCCCCTAAACAACCTGTTAGCCTATGAGGACCAATTGGTAGACTAACCATTGCATCTGACCATTGCCTAGGAAAATGGGACATTACATAGGCATGGCAAGCACAACACTGGAAGGGTAGGGCTTCATAATCTATTTGTTGAATCCATTGCATGAACCCCAATATAATCTCCAAAGAATTAGGAAGAGGCTTATTGATATCAATTTAAACACAAATATGGACATAGGTAGTTACATCTCTTTCCAATGTGAGATTAGAGGAATCCACGTGTCTCCCAAGGATTACAGTGATGGATTGAAGAATGTTGGGTCTCTGAAACTCCATGGGTAGCTGAAGAAGGTGGGTCCAGATCGATATTCTAGAAGGGAATGCTTCCATAGGATCAAAACCCATATGCTAGGTTTTTGATGAATAAATTTTCTTGTTTGTAAAAACAAGGGGCTCCCTCAAAGGCTATATATCAATCAATCATTCTTAAAAAACCAAAAAAAAACTTGTTTGTAGAAAGGGTAATCTGCAAGGTCCCCTCTAGTTACTAGGTGCGACGAGCTTATTAGGAATCAACTTGAAAATGCAAAAAACTACTTGAGTCTGAACCCCCTTGTGCATTTGACTTCATTTTGGCCATCACCTATTATCAATTTGGAACTTACTTGGTTCGGTGTGTTTTCATATGGATTTGAAGTTGTAACTACTTTAGCTCTTAGGCAATGTCTCCCTCGGCCAAATTTGCATAAGTGATGTTCCTCATCATCCCCCATGTTCCTACCATATGTTGGAAGTTGCAAAAATCCAAGAAAGTTCCAAGTCTGGGAAGGTTTTGTTCATTTTCTACAGTTTTTGCAAAGTTAAAGAGTTTTAGTGGACTACCAAACTTCTTTTGGTCATCCTACCTCTTGTCTTGATTGTTGGTCCATCTTAGAAACTTTGCTAAGTCTATAGGGTCCTTTTTTTCTTCCATTTTCATTGATTTCTTTTGTTTGGAGGGTTTTGATGGATATCCAAACTTCTTCTATTTTCTTTCCATATCCAGGCTTCCCTTTTTTTTCGGCATCTCCACCTTCTCTCTTTCCTGACTTTTGGTCAAGTTTCATGTGCGTTGCAAACTTGCAAGGTTTATTTGGACCTCTTCTTTTTCCCTTCTTCCTCTCAACCTTTGGTCCTTCCCCACTCTCAATTTTGGCAACCCTTGTTTCCCTCTTGTGGACTTGTAGAGATCAATCAAAGTTTCTTTGATCTTTGCTCGTTCACCAACATCTTGACCTCCTTTCCTTCTGCGCATCCCTGTAATCTTCCATTTCCTCTACTTTGTAAACTTTCGAATTTCATCTGGACTTCTTTGTTCCCTTCTTCCTCTTGATCTTCGATCCTTCCTTGCTCTCGATCCTTGCTTTCTTTCCAGCTTCCCTCATGAAATTTCTTTGCACCTCTAAACCTTTAGACTTCTTCCAGTTTTGCCTCCACTTCCATTTGTCGAGTTTGCATGTTTTTCCTGCATCCATTCCAATCCATCATCTGGAGTTGCGATGGACTTATTTTATCTTCCCCCCCACCTCTTGATCTTCCTTCCCTCCACCTTTTCTTGCATATCCCTGATCCTTTCATGTAGACTTTCAAACTTCCATTACAATGTCCTATCTCAATTTCACTTCCTGCATCTAGTTCCATATCAAATTCCCACAAAGTGTTCCAATGCTTTTGTCACTGGCTTCTTCCTGTTGAAATTTCATGTCTTCCATCTTGACATCTCGACTTGACCTTCGATTTCGCTTCTTTTCCTTGTATTTCTTCCAAATCACTTCATTTGCTCACTTCATCTTTCTGCAAAGTTTCGATGGCCTTCTAGATTTCCATCCCCATGTCTAGTCATGCAATGAAATTCCACATCTCCCATCTTGACCTACTATCTTGCATTGAACTTTTGCATTTCGTCTAGACCGTCTTTGTCACTTGCTAGATCTTTTGACGATGCCATTAATGACCCTATTTGACTCCTGCAATTACTCCAAGAGGATTTTTCTACCTAGAAACAATTGCTTATCCCAAGAATGTGGATTTTCTTGCAATTTCAATGGTGGATAATGAAGTCTGTTGTACCCAAATTTTTTTTTGGCATTCTACTTAAATTGAGCTAAATCATATAAAAACGTCGTCAAAAGTCTATTTTAGGTCAAACCAAATATAAGGTTTTTGTGGGGTTTTGTTAAAGAACATATGGTTAAAATTTTGAAAAATTAAAAATTAGGGTTTCGTGCCCCTATTTTTAGGGAAACCCCTGAAAATAGGACCTTCCCGAAAATGATTGAAAATGATTTTGATAGGGTTAACCGACTTCACAATCACATTGGTCAAGTCAGAATCATCAAAAGACATGTTTTACTCTGGTGGGTCTATTCTCGTTTTTTAGGAACAAAGTTAGGAGCTTCCCAACCATTAATGGTAGATTGGCCAGTACCAAGTGCTGATAGCTAAGCTTCAAAAGCTTTAGCGAAGAAGCCGTGGCAGAAAAGGTTGAAAAGGATACTGTTCGATGAAGGAGATTCTCAAAATGAAAAAGACCAAAATTTGGCTAACTCAAGAATGAAGACGCCTTGTTACCAAGGCATAAATACAGTCAACAAGGTCAAAGGCGCTCCTCTTGAAGAAAGGCGCCCTTTGATCTCAAAGGGCAAATGCAGGCACCGGATCCTTTGGAAACAGTCATCCTCTTCATGTTCGTACTGTCTATTCAACGCACCTTCAAGCAAGACCATCTGATTCAAGAATGACTAGCGATCATCAACGAAACATGGAGGTGTTAAACGAAGAACATGCAAAAATGAGAAGAAAATAGCTAAGTACAGAAGAAAAGCGCCCCTCTTGAAGAAAGGGGCCCTTTCTTTTGAACATGTAGATACAGCTTGATGGCTCATGGCCCTCCAAGATGACCTCCACTTTGATCGATCTCGACAATGAAATCATCTGTGAAGGCATCTAACAATTCAATCACCAAATGATAGAGGTCAAAGCAGGCAGTTTACAACATGAATAGTATCAGTCAACAAGTCCAGGAGGGGCGCCCTTAGATTTGAAGGACCTAAACTTGCTACCAGAAGCTGAGAAGTCAGTCGTCCTTTCCAGGATTGAGCTAGTTACAAGGGGCGCCCTTAGATTTGAAGGACCTAAACTTGCTACTAGAAGCTGAGATGTCAGTCGTCCTTTCCAAGACTGAGCTGGTTACCCGATGCACAATCAAACAGAGTTATCCGACTCATCAATCAACGGGAACGTCAGATCAAAGCATGGAGGGTCTAAAATGGCCAAAACGAAGAATAGTCATGAAAATTGACTGAGGCAAAGCTAAAAGCGCCCCTCTTGGAGAAAGGCGCCCTTTAATTTGGATGCTCAAACTCAGGTTTCTGACTTGATGACTTCTAGGCATATCTCTTCAGTATGGTTCCGTCTCGACAACAGATCTGTCAGCAGCTGTCGAAGATCAATTGAACGATCGAGAGCAAGGATCAAACAGAGGCACTTCAACCTGGAAAATGATGAAACATATGCTCAACACTCAAGAAAGGACGCCTAAAAGGTCAAAAGCATATGTTGACTTGAGTTAAGAAAATCTGGAGGCAAAAAGAGGCCAAACACTCCACAATCAGTGGAAATCAGCTTTTGAACTCCAAATCAGGCTTAAGTCATGAGTTGGCGCCCAAACTTGATGGATCTCAACTTGAATCATTATATATTCAAGCTAGGTGTCCCTTTTTCAATTATTCTTTTGTAGGTTGTAGATCAAAACAACAAATTGCTCCCAACGACGTCTTTTTCAGATCTGGCAGGGGTTTTGGACCGTTCTTCGATATTTTTTGAAAATTAGTGGTAGTAAGGGTTTTCTTCATTGAGGTTGAATTCAGAGGCAAATTTTTGCAAAGAGGCAGATAATAACTTCCAATCCACCTCTTGTCTACTTCCTCTCTTCTGTCTTAAAATTATTGCATGTCACAGAAAATAGCAAGCCACCTCAGATCTGGCCAATTGGGTATGATCAGCGTAATTTTCCAGTGAAACCCATCTTTTCAGATTGCCAGAATCAACAAACTTGCTGCCCCTATTTTTAGGGATCTTTTCGGAAAAGTCTCCAAATCAAAAATCCAAGGAATTGGGTCTGTTCAGCATTGAAGCACGAACAAAACCCATGTGCCAGATTTTTCCCGAAAAAATACTTCTCAGCAGGCGCTATTTTTAAGGGTTTCCGAAAATTGTCAGAACAGGGTCGTGTGCACAGTCTATCTTTAAGTCTTTTAGAATGCAGTACTCCCAGGTACAATACAAGACCAAGACGGTCTTGTACCATGAGTATCTGAAAACTACTGACACAGACTTGTTCCAGAAGAACTCGGAGGTCAATTTTGAGGATTTGGAGGGCATGAATCAAATCACGTTGCAAAACATAGAGGAATCTGGGTTGTTTCAAGCTCCATCAATTCCTATCACGTTACAGAGTGTGGAGCTTGTAATTGTTTGCATTAAGCATTACAATCCTACCACAAGAGAAATCTTATCAGTGGATGGGAGAGTGATCTGCAGTTTGAAGCCGAAGGACATTGAAAAATGTTTTGCAATTCTGCTATGCCCTACCAATAAGGTCATATTTGTGAAGGAATGTAGAAAGGCATTTGAAGCTTCAAAAGACAAGTGTTCGCTGAAAATGGCCGAACAATGGTTAAAGGTAAAAAAGGCCAGCTTGCCCAAATTGGTTGGACGAGGAGAATTCAGAGATGAGTACGCAATGTTAATCACTCTACTCAGCAGAATCACTGGACAGGAGGAGGGAAACCATTTTCAGCCGTGGATGTTCTATGTCATTGGTAAGATTATCAGCAAGAGAGAACATTACGACTCGGCCTCTCTGATCAGTGACACACTCCACCAACAAATTACCGGGTTTCTAGCTCATAGTTTCCACATGTGTTCCTACCTGGTATACCTGATTGCCTTCCAAGGCGAATTCAAGACACTAAACACTGTGGTGACCTTAGGTGTGCAAAAGGTCCAAGAATACTTTTTACTTTCCGCGTCTTGAGTTTACTCAAGCGGAAAGACACTTCAAAAAGATAAACGACCTCTTCATCATGCACACCGTGTGAGAGCTCGACCATGAGATGCACATACGTATATCACTAGCAGCCAAGGAGGCAATGGTGGACTGGGCAGATTGGTTTATCCAATTCCCCACCTTCACCTACATACGCGTGTATGGCTACAATGGTCACCCCGCCATGATGCCACGCTATCCTTCAGATAAGGTAGTGTTCATGGAATTCATGAGGCAGTTGGCCGAAGTTCACACTTATCTACGCCAAAAGACGAAGTCAGCTGCAAACTTTCCCATTCAGATGGGACTCTATAGATGCAAAACGATAGCCGATGCCAGGTTGCTGAGCCAAGAAACAGTGAGATTTAATCTCAAGCACCTTATTGAGAGGAGGTCATCATACGATCCAAGAGGGCTCTATGCAGCGCATCTCGAGCAACGCTCATCACATGAATCTTCCATAGAAGATTACTGTGTCAATTGTGACGATGAGTTCGAGGTGCGAAGAAGGAACTATAACAGGTTCAAGCTCTCACAAATTGCTGATTTTATGTCAGAAGACATTGAGGGCTTATCTGAGGATGAGGAAGAAGTCATTCTTCCCTCCTTCATGGATCAGGTGGATTCACAACCACTCAACAGAGTGGATTGGTATGCGAGAGAAAGCACGTCTATAGAGGAAAGAATGGGTAGAGTAGTCAGACACAATCGACTCTACCTGGTCAACAAGAGGACAAGGAAGGTAGTACTTCCCCGAACAGAGCCGCCAATGGTTCAGTCTACACTACCTTCCACATCCAGGAAGAAACCCAGAAGAAAGCAGATGAGCATCCTTCCCGAAGGAATGTGGATGTCAGGGAATACATGGGGAAGAAAAAGGATTGCTGGTCCAAATCAGCAAGAGGTACAAGTGGAGACAGCCACCAATTTACCTGAGATAGTTGAGACTGTCGTAGTCGAACCAGAGCCGGTGATTGAGATAATCATAGTAGAGATGGAACCCATCGCAGAAGCAGTTGCAGTAGAAATGGTCTCTGTGATAGAAACAGAGCCGTCGACTTCACCACCATCACAACAGTCACAAGGTCCCATTGACTTGGACTCGCCACCACGAGACATCGATACAACACAGTCTCGTTCATCCAGCATTCAGGAGCCTAACTTTCCTCCTTCCAATGAAGCTAGTCGGGATTCTATCTGGCTTGAGAGTTCTCTTGGAAGGAAGAGGGAAAGGCCGCTCTATCAGCTTGACTTCACAGAGTTCGATCATGTCCCTCAAGAAATGCTGACAAAGAAGTTGAAGAATCAAGTACATGTAGAAAGGAATGCGGATAACGAGGTCATCATAGAGACTGCTGCCCCACTTGAGGATAGAAGCATACATGAGCTAGAGGTCGGGGATTTCACGCTATCAAAGGTGAACCTTGGAAAGACCACTCGTTAGGTGGAGGCAGACCTTCTTGGAATTGCCTCAGCAAGCGCCCAAGAGAGGATGACTAAGGATGGACAAGACAAAGCAGCCTTAAAGGTTGAAAACCGACAATTGAGGATGTATATTTCAAGCTTGATGCACGACACTCCCAACTCCTCTGCTTTGCCTCAAGAGTTGCTAGATCTCCCCGTAGAGCGAAACCATCATCAATTGATCACATATGGCAAACACTTGAGAAATCAAGTGGATGAGTTTGTTATCAGAGAACGATGTGCATTGGCGGAAGCATACCGGTTGAGAGATAGAGCACATGGACTCCTCTTAGAGATCCAACAGTCAAACTTGAGGACAGCAAAAAAGAGGCCGGGAGATGAAACGATAGTTGCCGATTTGCAATTGGCATATCATTTAGTTACCACCACAGAGAACAAACGCCATCTTTTTGATTGGAAGGAACAATTGGCATACAAGGTGAAAGCCTATGATGCCAATTCTGTGGAGCTGATTGACTACAGGCATATTGTCGCAGGTATTATCAACTTCGCAAGAATGTTGGTAATATCCTTCCCTCACATTGAATATCAACATGAGGGAGGAGAATACATCGAGCTAGGAACAGTGCAAAAACAATTCCAAGATGTCATCCATAGCACATTCCTTGATGATCCCAATGGTTGCAAGTTAGCCAAAATTGTAGCCATGTCTACCAAGTTGGATGAAGCAGCTGCCAAATGCATAGACTATCAGCAACAGCTTGTGACAGGTGAAGAGATGCTGAGATGTCACGTTGTCATCTTGAGAAGCATTAATTGCCCAAGGGCTGAAGAGGTCAATGATTGGATAGAGGCACTATTGACCAGTGGTGAGGAGGTGTAAAGCACCTCAAGAAGGATGTCCTACCCTCCAAAGTAGCAATAACTATGACTGAAGTCAACTTGATGCCCCTTTCCAAGTTGACTATAGATCTCCACAAATCATGCATGTTAGATCCCACTAATCAAGGATGTCTAATTGACTCCCACGATTTGTGGATCTCAGATCTCCTTTAAAGGTGGATGTCTATTTTGGAGACACATTTGTAATTTAAGTTCACTTTTAGTTAGGTGTCAGTCAACTGAGGTAGACTTCCAGTTTGACTTTTATTTAGTTTCAGTTAACTGAAGTAGATTTCCAGTTAACTGCTTGCTCACCTACTTTTAGACATAGGAATAAATCTTGCTGATTGGCAAGAACTGATTGTTAACTCAAGGAGATTTTAGGGTTGCCTACTCCTTTGAGTTTCTATAAATAAGAGCCTTGGGCTCATTATTTGTTTAACCTTTATTTACTACGCAAAATTGCTGCACCATTGTTGTTAGAGTTTGTTTGTTTGTATTTGTTCACTCTTGGATGAGAGTTTATTGGTTGATCGTAATTGTGCATGATTTCGTGCCTTTGCTGTCCCAATCTTTGTAATTCTTTGGAAAAGCTTGAAGAAGAAAGTCAGATGGCGTATGCATATTTGATCTAAGATTTGAGTTGATCCAACGTCTTTGTCCTCAATAGTTTATTGTTTCAATCTCCTCCTTGGACAGGGGTTCCTCCTCCTTGGATATTTTGTTATCGATTGCTATCGTTTGATGTTGTTTAAAGATCCGGATTTCAGCCTACACTTCGGACAGGGGTTCCTCCTCCTTAGAAATCTTGATATCCATATCTTCGTACCTTGTTGTTTCTAGTACATTGTTTCCCAGCCTATACCTCGGACAGGGGTTCCTCCTCCTTGGCAAGTCTCAGATCCAACCTACCGTAAAGAGTGTTTACTTGCATAAAACCTTATCCCGACATATATTCGAGAGTTCAGAGCCTGAGCCATATTCTACATAGACGGCGGATTCAAGTGATCCAACGCATCCATTTCGCTCCTATGCCCTCATGCTCTGTTTATCTTGAGGAGGTAGGATAGTTTAGAAGCTATTTTAGTCGTAGTTAAGATTTGCAGAAACCAGAGAAAAGCTTAGCTACGACGAATTGTGTTTATGCACCTTTGTGTCCTGCCGTTGAGTAAAAAAGATAGGAACCTTAGTACCCTTTTTTACGTAGAACATCAGCAAAGAGAGATCTTCCTCTCTATAATTTGAAGAGCAGTACTATAACACTTGCAATAGTTGTCCGTTTCCAATAAGCACTTTAGAGGTGCTAATTGAAACGCCAACAAAGTCTAGTTTGTTGATGAATGGTAGCTTAGGTCAGATATAAACAATGATTGCTATAAGCATCATCATCGTTTATATAAGATCTATTGCTCTTCATATTTATTATTTCTAGAAATAAGTAAATTCGAATTTTATAAAGCATGTATAAAATCGAAATTAAATAAATGATGTTCAAAATTCGCATTGAATAAAATCGGAACTCATATAATATATATCCGCCATGTATGGGAGGGTATATGTGTTAAGTTTGTTAAACCGAATAATTATCAGTTGTAAGTGAAGCCCGCGCGCCCAAAGGGACACGTCCCTTGAGCGGACGTGTCTCCACGTGTGGAGACACGTCCTCTCAAGAGACGCATCCCTTAGAGGCGGGTCTCCTAACATACAAAAGGTGATTCCATCCTTGATATGCAAACATTGAAATTTATTAATGTTCTGCAATCAGCACATTCGAGTATAAGGAAATCTGGAAATCGAAACTTGACTTAGAATTTTAGTAGAATTCTTACACTTAGAATTTCTCTAGAAACCTTAGGATCTCAATTTGATATAAGATTTGATTACATTTACATAGTTCACCATGAATGCAGTGGTGGAGTTCTAGATGCTAATAATCTTTATGCCAACTTCAAACTGCCTATTTAGCAATTTTTGATGGGATTTAAGTTTTAACTTGTGTTGCATGCCACATTTATGGTTCTCAGTTGAATTCCTACAATAATCTAAACAACTAGGTAAAAGTACTATATATACCAATTTGTTTTCTAGAACAAAGGTCAGTCATGTTTGCATTTCCACATGACTGCAAGTGTTGAGGATTGTCTAGGATTTCAATTCCTGTAAGTCCAGTTGCCTTTAGAATAGCATATTTTGTAAATCACAAAGAGTTATTAAGTTTGTAAGTGATGTCTATAATTGAATGTCTCCTTGGCCATTTGTATATCTCTAGTGGAACTTCTACGTGATGGATTGTGACAACATTCTAGCATAGGATTTCCTCTTGGCACATTTGTTGACATGATAATAATAAGGATTTGATAAATGTTGTAGCATTTTTAGTCATTGCAAGCATTGTTTGTAATGGTCTCTTTATTGCATATGGATTTCTAGAGTTTGGAGAGGGATTATTAAGTATGTTTAGTTGTTTGATATCATATCTCTATTGTTATTTCTTTTGGTAAATTGTGACTCTGTAACCCAATGAATATGACACTGGTCTTGTAAATTTATGATCCACCATACACCCAAAATAAAATATATCTTTCACTAGTAGTGTAAAAGTAGGTTAGTAGTTTGAATGCACCTCATGATTCAGTGATTCATCTAAGGAGGCATTTTTAGTGAACTGTAATAGTTTTTATCTTCACGAAGGATGTTTTGTACACCTACATTGTGCAGTTGTGCAATGATGTTCTTATTAGCTTATTAGAGGTTTTATGTGTAGTGGGTTAGTCTTTGGTCTAGTGACTACTTTTGGATATTGGTTTAACTCTTTTAGTTTGTTTATATTTGTGATTAGTCTTGTTAAGTCTTTGTACACGTACATTGGATATTGCTTTAACTCTTTTAGTTTGTTTATCTTTGTGATTAGTCCTGTTAAGTCTTTGTACACGCACATTGGATATTGCTTTAGCTCTTTTAGTTTGTTTATCTTTGTGATTAGTCCTGTTAAGAATACTTTTGGGAAACTGCTCTTGGGTCTAGTTGAGCTCGAAGTGAAGGAGATTATCCACTCTCAACAATTGGTCTTAAATATCTTATATTCTATTGATGAGTTGATTAGTCCCCTTCAAGGCAACATTTCCTTGGCCTTGAATCAGATTGATTCCTCTAGGAGTGTGGGCAATGATTTAAAGACCCAACCGAGACCAAGACTCCATAAAGGGCAACAAAATTTAATCCCCATTAACTTGCATACAGAGCATGTTCAAAGAGATATAAAAAATCATTAGCAATGAAATTGAGATTGATGACCAAGATGGGCTGATCCATACTTTCCTCCAAGCAACCATTAGATTGGGGGCGTTTTTTCCAATTTCTATTTGGATTTAACCTTAGTTGTTGAATGCATAAGAAATTGAACAACATTTTCTTGTTTGGATGATGAGAGTTCATCAACATGACCATTTTTGAAAGAGAAAGGGGGCCCTCGACCCCCCTAGATGTAGACATGCAAGCTAAACAACCCTAGTAGTGGCCATAGAAACACAACATAAAGCAATAAAACTCCCAAATGGCTACCTCCATGGCCTCACCATAGACAACATGCAAAACAAAAATCCTTGGTTTGTAGGCACATACAACAAACAAAGGAGAACCAAAATCACAAGTGCAACCGTGGGCATGCATGCAAAGTTGTTGCCACTCTTGCCAAACAAAAAACTCAGTTCATTGTCTTGCTTTTCATTATAAATTAATAATAGTTATAATTATATAAGTTATTAATTATAATTAGTAATATATATAATTATATAAGTTATTTATTTTATTTTTTTTGGTAGCCCAAGGGTGTCCCCACGACTTGGCCCAACGCGTTCCCTTTATAGGGCGAGTTGAGGCGAGACTAGTCCACTAGGGATGCATGCAATAGCCCGCAAACTGTGTGCATCGGGTAAGCCCGGGCCTCAAAGTCAAACCCGAAACTTGTGGGGAGCAAGCCCACGGCCCAAGCCAACTCCGCTACCCGTGCGGGCTCTATAATTATATAAGTTATTGATTATAATTAATAATATATATTATTATATAAATTATTAATTATAATTAATAATTTAATAATATATAATTATATACTAATTATATTAACTTATTATATATAAATTATAATATTATATTATAAATATAATACAATATTATTATAATTATATTAAATATGTAATATTATATATTTTTTGGATTGGTTAAGAATTTTTAGCTTGTCTCAAGCTAGAGAGGCCACAATCAGGGGAACTCTTTCCTAAGCCTGATCACATTCTTGCTTTAACACAAGCATTCCAAACCTGTGAGCTTAGCGGCCCAAGTAAGGCACAAAGCTTGCCACCTCAATGGCCTAGTAGGGGTTTGAAGCTGGTGGTATCAACAACAAACCAAGGTTTTAACCAACTCACCACACCCTTAGCAGTTATAATTATAAATATTAAATATTAATAATTATATATTAAAATCTATATATAATTATTGTTAATTTTAGGATCAGAAAAGAAAGCAATCAGAAAATGCAACACATGAGACAATGAACACAACTAGATACCCTAGGAAAACCCTCCTAACTCGAGGGGAAAAACCCAGCAAATATATCTCTCATATATTTAGGAATTAGAGTAGAAATCTGCTTACAACTCAGGCCCAACACAAGGCTGATTTTGATACACTGAATAATAGCACCTCTCCTAGATGCGAAGATACAAATGATATAATTCTCCTTGTAATCGATCTGCTGCTACAGAAGATGATTTGCTGCTACAGGAGAATAATCTGCTGCTCAGACCTGAACTCAGCCTTCTACAAGATATCAACCTGCACTTGATGACAAACTCCCACTTCCTTATAGAATGCGAACTTCCTTGATATCAACTTGCTGCTACAGGAAGACGAGTTTCTGCAAGGTACGAACTATATTGAATGAACTTGATCCAAATGAATGAATCTCATCTTGTATATATACACGCCAAGAGAAAGACGTGACTCTTCATGCTACCAAGTCGGCCTTAGAGAGAAATCGTATTAATTCAATATTGATTATAATCATATAAATAATGAGGCGCCTCCTCCATAAAAATAAATCGCAATATAAATTAAATAGCCATTAGGCTATAATTTAATTTATAACTGCCTGGAAGTAATTTGATAGAAGCTGTATACATCAACACTCCCTCTTAGCTAGGGAGAATTACTTCCAGCTGTTACAAGACATATCACCTCATCGTGATGTCAATCAACATGGCTACACCCATGTGTGGAGCAAAGCATATCACCTCATCGTGATATCAACCATCATGGCTACACCCATGAAGTGGTAAAGGAAAGATATCACCTCATCGTGATATCAACCACCATGGCTACACCCATGAAGTGGTATGTACAAGTGCTCATCACTCAACGTGATGTTGTCACTTCATCGTGACGTTCACCATGGCTCTCCTAGAGGGTGAAAACACAAGTACAAGAAAATCATCATGGACTCTCTCACGTGATGCTGTCATGGAGTCACACACGACATCCACCATGGCTCTCCCAGAGGGTGGAAACAAGGACTTTCACCTCAAATCTCAAAGAGAAATGCATTAACAAGGGTTTGCACCTCAAATCTCTCTCAAAGAGAAATGCATTAAAGAGGATCACTGATACTAAGACTCCTTCTCAGCTAGGGCTTGATTCTCCACCATACCAAGCTTGTCTCGAAGGTACACAAACTTTATCCTGAAGAGATGCTTGGTGAGAATGTCTGCCATCTGCTCATCAACGTTGATATACCTCAACTGAATTGCTTTCCTCAATACCATATCTCTAATATAAGGGTATGCTTAGTCATGAAACACTGAAATGATAGAAAGCTTCTCAAAGCTTTGATTATCACAACGGATGACAGTCGGCTCCAATGATTGTCCAAACAATCCTGCAAGGAGCTTCCGAAGCCACACTGCTTCTCGAGCTGCCACACAAGTTGTAATGTACTCGACCTCTGCTGTACTCAGTGCCACAGAAGACTGCTCCTGCTACACCAGGATATCATTGTAGACCTCAACTGAAACAACATCCAGAGGTACTCTTCTGATCAGCAATACAACCATCTTCTTTAGGTTCAGTAGGCTCCCTTTGAATCTTCAAGCACTTGCATCAACCTCCTGACCTCATCGTCCAAGATTATTTGCAACGCTTGCCTTAGAGAAATGGTTTCCAGTGCACACCTCTGTAGAGATTCAGGGCTGTCCTCTTCGACCTCATCCCATATCACTCTATTCTGAATAGGTTTGCAGAGCTACCAATGTTAAATCCAGGTTGACTGATTTGAGCAATGCTGATCTCAACTGCTGAAGAGGTACTTCAAGGATTTAGCATCAGGTCTTGCAACACTGCAACCCTTACTTATTCTCAGCAAGTCATAGAACTCCCTTTGAAGGTTAATTCTTCCTCTTCGACGAGATGTCTTCAGCCATCCACTCAGTCTCATGGTTGCAAGCAGTGTCTCCATGCTCTTCTTCTCTTGAAAGCAATCTCTTGGTTTGTCCTAATGCACATTAAGGAGAGATTACTAATAGTTTATATAACTCAACTATTCCGAAGAGAAATACTAATGGTGGAACTATCTCAATGTTGTAGCATGAATTAATAACTACATGAGGAATTCATGAACATGAAATACTTATCTCATCAAAAATCAGAATCCTGTATGCAGACACTGAGGGATTGATATCAATGATCACAATATCTGCTCTCTCCACCCTTTACAGTGGCGTCGATCGCTACTGCTCTCAATGCAAACTCTTGACATCGATTGCAACTGCTCTCAATGCAAACTCTTGACATCGATTGCAACTGAATACCAAAGGAAGATTTTTACCGTCTTAAGCATCCTTTACCAAGACCTCACCATACATATGTGTCTATACTTCTGCTCTAAGTATAGAAGGCGACTTCTCTGTCAAGATGTTCAGCTAAACTTTTGGCAACAAGGGTCTGAACCAGCTTCTCATTCCAACTCTTCAAACTTTCCTCAGGTTGATGGTAAGCCATCATTGTATTGTGGGAGGCGCCTGAATTTTCTTCACAGAAAATACTAATTGAATATTTCAATGATAATACCTGACTGGATTAGCACTGAAACATAGATCTTGGAACAATTTCTGGAGATCTAGATATAATTTCATTCCATAGATCGATGGACCCAGGAGGCAACTTGACCAGTGAAATCTTGAGCTTCACCGATACACAAGGACGTCAAACAATGAAGGCAGACTCGATTCAAGGCTATCGAGCGACCTAGGGTGAAAATAATGGTGACTCGAGATTTGTAAAAAGATGACCATCGATCTTGCTCAGGAATAATTACCCGTCCATGAATGATGTCACCCGGTCTATTGTGATGAAATCCTGAGATGTCTGTGATCTTTTGGTTGTTGCTAGAGAATCCTTGCTTGATCCGGAACACAAACAAAACGAATGAGAAGAAATTACGAATCATCTGGACGGCAACAGAAGATTACGACCTTGGAAGACTATGCTCCAAAAACACAAAACGAATAATATTCCGCAACTCATGAGTGCCTCTGAAATAATCTCAACTCCAAACCTATTGTCGCGATGAAGGATGCCAACTCTTCTCATGGGAATGAATGAAAAGATAGACTCCTAGATTGCTCTGCTTGAGCCTGGAGAACATGCGATGAAGGCTCCGTTGCCCTTATAGTGGCGCTGTTACCTGAGACATATGCCGCATGAAGAAGGCAATATCAGAGGAGCCCAGGATATTTCCGAACTTCCAGATTCTGCAAGTCGCAACACCACTCACAGGTCCGACAAGAGAGATTGATATGGCTGTTGAAGGAGTGACGGAATCTTGAATGAAGCCACAGCCATCGGGTGAAGTTGCTCGCATGAAAAACATTCAAGGTTTCCTTATGAGAAGCATCTACAACAAATATATCACTGGCTTGAGGTGACTTCACCTTCTGGAAACTTCAAGCATAATGCATTTCTGCTTATTGAATCTCTAATCAGATCTTTTCTAGACCTGCTCTGATACCATGTTAGTTTTAGGATCAGAAAAGAAAGCAATCAGAAAATGCAACACATGAGACAATGAACACAATTAGATACCCTGGGAAAACCCTCCTAACTCAAGGGGAAAAACCCAGCAAATATATCTCTCATATATTTAGGAATTAGAGCAGAAATCTGCTTACAACTCAGGCCCAACACAAGGCTGATTTTGATACATTGAATAATAGCACCTCTCCTAGATGCGAGGATACAAATGATATAATTCTCCTTGTAATCGATTTGCTGCTATAGAAGATGATTTGCTGCTACAGGAGAATGGTCTGCTGCTCAGACCTGAACTCAGCCTTCTACAAGATATCAACCTGCACTTGATATCGATCTGCACTTGATGACAAACTCGCACTTCTCTATAGAATGCGAACTTCCTTGATGTCAACTTGCTGCTACAGGAAGACGAGTTTCTGCAAGGTGCGAACTATATTGAATGAACTTGATCCAAATGAATGAATCTCATCTTGTATATATACACACGCCAAGAGAAAGACGTGACTCTTCATGCCACCAAGTCGGCCTTAGAGAGAAATCGTATTAATTCAATATTGATTATAATCATATAAATAATGAGGCGCCTCCTCCATAAAAATAAATCGCTGTATAAATTAAATAGCCATCAGGCTATAATTTAATTTATAACTGCCTGGAAGTAATTTGACAGAAGCTGTATACATCAACAATTATATGATATTTACTATATATGATAAATATTAAATAATAATATATTTTCATTTGTGTTTTCAAGATTTTAGGCTATTGAAATGTTTTTTTTTGAAATAGTTGGAATGTCTTTGGATGCAGTTTGGCATTTCCGGTAACATAGGACAAAATTCTAACTTTGGAAGATGCATGTATATCTTACAAATGGTTGTGAATATTTCTCTTATATATTGTTTCATTGCTATTTGGGCAAAGGTGAGGACAAAACCCCAATTTTTGAAGATTTGCCTATATCTCACAAATGGTTGTGAATTTTTCTACTTTTTTTTACTGTAAGTTGAAGGATCATACAAGGAAGCTTGAGTGCAAATTTCAACTTTTTTAGCAATTGCATTGAGTTATTTCTATTTTAGGGTTTTTTCATAAATCTGCTTTACATGCCACAATTTGTGGAATTTTTCTAAATTGTTTAGGTTTTTGGAAATCTTGCCAAAATTCATTGGGGGTTATTTGCATTTTTGGGTTTGAGGCCAACATAATTATGAAATGATCTGGTCAAAGTTGGGTCAACAATATTGGGTAGAAAGGTGCGATGTTGAAAGATTTGTTTTTCTTAAAACCCTAGTTTCAATGGGGTGTCCTAATTTTGATAGATGTGGAGATGCATTAAAATGGTGGCACCTATATAAAAGAGCTTATGATCAAAATATAATATGGAAAATATATTTGCCGTTATGCATAAAAGGTGAAGCCAATCAATGGTATTTTCCTTTGCATAGCAACATTTCTTCTTTGGATGAACTGAAACAAGCTTTCTTAGATAGATGAGCACAAATAACATTAATAGAAGAAGGAGAAGAAGAAGAAGAGAAGATGAAAGATAAATTATATTCACTTTAGCTCCAAGGAAGGAAGTTAAATCCTTCAATTTCATGGATGTATTAAAAAAACAATGCTAATTGTTTCTATAAACCCTAGTAGCGTCCATAACTTCATTAGCATGGAACTAGCCAAGCAACTATAAATACAAGCAAAGCAAATCAAGGACATTCAAATATAGGATAGCATATTCAAGTTTTTGAAGATTTGAAGCTCTCTATAGATAGTATGTTTTTCATTCAAATTTTTATGCTTTGGATATGGATGGGTTATATATTGTTTGTAGATATCCTTGGTTAGAATCTTTGGGGACAATAAACATTAATGTGCAGAAGAAGTGCATGAAGCTTTTATTATAGAAGAAAAAAGTTACATGCAAGAATAACACATGATGTAGACCAAATTAAAGTCAAGGTAGAGAGAGTTTAGGAATCTATTGAAGAATACATTGTAGAATTAGAGGACAAACAAGAGGAGCAAGATGTAAGCCAAAAAGAGGAAAATAGCATTTACTTTCATGAGCAAACAAAACAAGTGGCAAAAAATGGTGAAGGATCAAAGAAGGTTCGAAATATAAAGAAGGGAGCGATATATAGACATTCACATCATTGTGAGAGGCAAAAATCATGGAGGCAACCATTAGGGAGGCATGATACTACATGGAATTAGTAGACCAATCACCATGGGTTGACATGGAATCAAATGGGTAACTACAACAATCAATGGCATCATACAAGTACTAGGTACTTAAGACAAAATTTGAGGACTTACTGTGGTGAAGGATGGAGTTGGATGGGTATAGTGAAATGTGGATCAATGATAGGATCTACGTACCATCAACCTAGAATCAGCTTGTGATGTCCCCATTTTATGACAGCTTCTTTTAGTTGGGTTGATTCAGATACACTTACTATTTTTAGTAAGTGTTATGGGTAACTACAACAATCAATGGCATCATACAAGTACTAGGTACTTAAGACAAAATTTGAGGACTTACTGTGGTGAAGGATGGAGTTGGATGGGTATAGTGAAATGTGGATCAATGATAGGATCTACGTACCATCAACCTAGAATCAGCTTGTGATGTCCCCATTTTACGACAGCTTCTTTTAGTTGGGTTGATTCAGATACACTTACTATTTTTAGTAAGTGCTATTTTTAGCAGGGGGTTTGGTGCTATGCTTCTGTACTCAAAGAGCCCTTTCGAGCTCCTCAGTTTCCCTCCAGTTCGAGTTTTAGGGCACTACTTACTATTTTTAGGACTTTCTAAAAATAGTAAGTCATCCAGGGTTAGCTGGACCCGGTCAGGGACATCTCTCAGTAGCGTTTCTCAGTTGGCATCAATTTCTTTCCAGTTGGGGCCTTTGGATCATCACTTGCTATTTTTAGTACTTACTAAAAATATTAAGCCTATTTTGGGACTACTAGATTTGGCCAGGCCTGTCATTGCAGCATATTCAGTTGGTGAAGTCACTTTGGTTAAATATTTAAATAATTGAATTATGTCTCGAAGTGTGTGCTTAATTAAAGTGACTATATATCTTTTAATTAAAGGGGAGATAAGGGGGACACTTAAAAAGTGACCTTGGACGCCTAGCTCAACAAATTTAAGTTGTTTTTAAAAGGTAAAAATCAAATTATTATATTATTCTCTCTTTGGGCGCCCAAGCTTATGAAGGTAAAATATTAAAAAGTGAATTAAAATCAAAGCCTTGGAGTTTTGGCGTGGATTGGAGGATTGCTGGAGAAGCTTTGATAAAAGGACTTTTGGAGGCTCATTTGTGAATATGCTGGGATTATGAAACTTGGTCGTACATTTCTCTGGAAGCTTGGCTTTGGAAGAAACAAGGGTTCGCAGGGACGGAAACCTCTGTAGATCACACTCTCTTCGTGTTTGAAAGACAACATCAGGAGGGTTTTTGGAGGTCTCATTTAGAGGGCCTCATGTGTGCATTCAAAGTTGCAGATTCAGACTTTGAGATGAAGATTTTTGATCATTTTTGAAGTGGGATTGTTGGTTTTGGCTTGTTAAATCTTGGAATCAATTTGGGTGTTGATAAATACATTTTGGTGGTGATTTTTATAATTTCTGGGCTCTTTCAGTTTGCACCTGAAACCCATGTTTTAGCTTATATCTCTGTGGTGGATTTTTATATCATAATGGCTATTTAATCTTTAGAGCAATCTTGCAAGGGCGATTGAAATGAGTGCTGGGTCAGATTTTTTGGTGGAGAATTTAATTTATTGGAGCAAATCGCCCCTTGAGGAAGGACGGCTCCCTTTGGTGCTGGTTTCATAGTTATCATCTGCATTTTGGTGGCGTTTGAGGCTGTTTTGGGTGACTCCTGCAGCGTATGGTCCACTCTTCGTCAAGAAACGAAAGGCTACATCAGGAAGCTTAGTTCACTGCCCTTGGAGTTAGATTTTGCTGCTAAACCTCTAATTCCAGGTCTGGAAACCTTCTTATTTATTTCTGATATAATAGTTTTAATCTGTACTCTTGAAGTTCAATGAAAATATCTGGTTTGAAGTGATTAAAGAAATATTTCCAGCCAGTCCTTGTTGTATTTCATTGCTTTGAAATTTGTATCATTGGGTATCAATGCAAATGAATGGCAAGTGAAAAAAAAAGCTCAATCAAAACAAACACCAAACCTTCATACAGCAGCTGGAAAGAAACAGTAATCTTTGCATGTTGAAACAATGACAAACTCATGAGAAAGCACAGGGCAAACATATTCAGAAAATCATAACAGCAATAGTGAAGTTTACAAAAAAATAAAAATAAATTGGGGTTGGTCATTACACAGGTATGAATAATTGGAGAGTTGGATAATAGGGCATGGCATCATATTTGTAATGACTTGTAGCCATCTTACTATTTGGCTTCTTCACATGTTTCAGGGTCAAAAAATGTCAAGGAGGGATGGCATTTTATGTACTTAGGGATATGATATTATAATATGAAGGTTGATGGAGATGCCAACATTTGACACACATCTCTTAAGCTAGTTATACTAACTTATTAATCATATTTAGGTAATGAGTAGGCCTACATTGGGTTTAGCGTTTTACCCCTTCATTATGTTCTTATTATGTCTATATAAAGAAGGTGAATATCATCATTGTAAGATTATTTAAAGAGTATGTATTTGGGATCTCTTGAATAAATAGCATGGAGTGATTTATTCCATAAGGAGTATTGTATGGTGTTGCCTTACCTCAAGGGTGTATTCTCTTTATGCATATATTGGAGATTTGGGTATCGTGGCCCACAAAATCTCTTGTGTTGTGTGTGATCTATCTTATACATGCTTTATTGCTATTACTATTTGTGAGGATCTTATCACAATATGGATGCAATACAATGAGATGAGATGTGAGAGCAAGAGGTGGTTATATAAAGGATACACCATCAAAAGATGTGAACATAAAACCAATATGGGATAATAGGAGACAGTCACTTGTAGTTTTACATTTCCACCAAACTAGGAAAGTACGAGTCACATGATGCAAGTGCAACCTACCCAGGTAGATATCTACGTAAGTAAGCTTATCCTAGGTGCACACTAATGCAATAAAGTAATAAAATAAATGCAAGGAAATAAATATGCAGCAACATGTGGTTCAACAAGCTACAGGCAGAATATTAAGTGGATCAAGACTTCATTCAACTGACATTGTCAGATGAATTGCAAGCCCACTTGAGGTCTGATCCATATTGGATTGTAAAAATTGTAATTTATCATAAGGAATATTTTAGTGATTTTTTAATCTCAAAATCCATCAAAACAATCGGCAAAACAAACTGCTGGTTCTATACAGGCAGCAGTTTCACAACTGGCAGTCTGCGAAAGCAATGGTTCCAACTGATATCTTTTTGCTAGAAATTGAAGTGAACAGACACTCTGGTCTCTTTGGTTTCTTGGTTTGGCAACCTTCCAGTGGATGGGAAGGATTCTCTAGCATCTATAAATACATATGAAGAAGGCCATTGTGATTCATGGGAGGAGGATTGAGTGTTGTAGACTTGTAGAAGTAAAATTCTAATCTACTGTGTGTTGAAGCATAGGCTTGACAGTGAGTTGGTAATTAGTGGAGCAAGGGGCAGATTGCAATTTACATTCCTTGCAATTCATTGTACTTGTTTGATTATAAATAATACATTAGTAGCAGTATATTTGCCACTAGCAGCTAGTTTTTTCTTCACATTGGAGGATCTTTGGGATAAAATGTGAATGTCTTGTTCCTTTTGTCATAAGATTCTTTCCCTTTCTGACTGCCATTTAGTTTAATTAATTAGCACAGTCCATTGTGTTTGATTCTTAGTTTCTGCAGACATTATTTTGGTGAGATTATGGATCAATTTCTGTATTAGAGCAGTTTACTAGTCTTTGGGATTTGTGGACAACATAGTTGCGGTTTTTTTATGCATGTGAACCTTGAAAATCTGAGCTGTTTACTAGTCTTTGGGATTTGAAGTGCAAAGACAGTCTGCCAAAACTTCTGGAGGATTTGGTGCTGCAGAAGAAAACTAGAGAAGTCCAGGAGCTTTAGTAAGTTGGAATCAAAGGGAAGACACCAAAGCAAGAGAAATGATACTCTAAGGAGGAAGTGGAGACTTTGTTTACTCACTGAAGGTCTCACCAGAATTTTATGCGACCAAAAGCCTCTCTGAAAAAGGGAGGTGTTATCCTTACTGGGTCATAAAAATTGTAATTTATCATAAGGAATCATTTTAGTGAGTATTTAACTTCAAAATCCACCAAAACAGCTGGCAAATTGAAACCACCAGTTCTATGAGTTATGGTTCCACAACTGCTGGTTGTATAGAGTCTATAGTTCTGTAACCACCATGATGATTTCTAAACTGCCCTGGTGGTTTCACATTCACCAGTCTGCCAAAAGTGATGGTTCCACTTGATGTCTTTTTGTGAAAATTTGAAGCAAAAAGATGCCCCTGTCTCTTTGGCTTCCCAGTTTGGTAAGCTTCCAATGCGCGCGAAGGACTCTCCAGCATCTATAAAAACATGTGATGAAGGCGATTGTGATTCATGGGAGGATGATTGAGGCATAGGTTTGACGGTGAGTTTGTAGTTAGTGGCTATGTCACAAGGTTCGGCGAACTTCATCCTTGAAGTTTAAATTTTTCCGAATTTGAATTTTTTTTTAAAAATTCGTTAATATTCGCCCATATTCGTACGGAAAAATTTTAAGGGTTTTTTTAAAGACTTAAATGTTTTTGAAACAGTTTTTTAGGGTTCCATAAAGCGATTTTTAGGGTTGTCGAAGTGTTTTTTTATAAAACGTCACTCCCACACTCGATTAACATACAGCCGACTCATCTGAGAGCCGTCACGAATTGGACTTAGCCGTCGCAAATTGTTTTTCTCCATCTGAGAGCTGGCGCGACACTGCAAATTGTTATTCGTGTTTTCTGTACAAGTTTGGCATACAATTTTTGGGCAAGTTTCCACGCTCCTGCTCGCCGTTGCATTCTATTTCCTCGCTCCAGCTAGCTCCTGCTCGCATGATTGAGATATCCAAGGCGTCGTGTGTTCCCGCGACAAAGATTTCCAGGGCGTCGTGTGTTCGCGCGACAAAGATTTCCAAGGACCAGGGTGCTCGCGCGACAGAGATATCCAGGGTGTCGCATTCTCCAGGTAGGTCGCTTGCATTTCCTGTTTGCTATTTCATTTCTTCTAAAAATGAATATAAGTAGTTTAGGTTTTTAACTTTTAGGTTTAATAAATTTTATATGCCTCTTTTAACTTTTGTTTATAATTTTTAAAATAAGATTTAGTATTTTAATATGTTAAAAATGCAGTTTTTTAATAAATAAAATATAGTATTATATTATTTGTATTACATTATAATATTTTATATTAATACAAACTATAAAATAATTTATATTCAAAAATAAAAACTGTTTTATATTTTACAAATTGTCAAATAATTTATATTTAAAATCTGTTTTATTTTATGTATTTTAAATTTATAGCATTATATATGTTTATTAATTATTATTACATTATAATATGTTTTTATATTATAAAATATAAACTATAAAACAATTTATATTAAAAACTGTTTTATATTTTATAAATTGTAAAATAATTTATATCTAAAAATTGTTTTATTTTATGTATTTTAAATTTATAAAATTATATATGTTTAATAATTATAAATTATAATATAGATGTGGTTATTTTATTTATGTTAAATTATGAAACATTTAATGTTTTAAATACTAAATATTATTTTTCTTTTCAAACATGCAGATTTTCATTTAATGGCTCCAAACAAATCAACTTCTGAGGCATGGAAACATGTGACCCGCGATGGTGTTAACATCAGTTGTAATTTATGCCCACATACTCTTACTGGAAGTTTGACGAGGGTTATGGACCACTTGCTTGGTAATACAGGGGGTCCAGGTGGAGGTGTTATTCCATGTATAGGTGTTACTCCAGCAATTAGATCTATTCTAGAGAAAGAGCAATCCTCTTCAATTGTAGGAAAAATGAAGAAAGCACAAAAAAAACAGAGAATTGAAGAAGATGTATCTAGATTCACTTCTGTTATGTCTTACTCTTCTAGTCTATCCAAATCAGAAAGGGTATCAAAAGAGAGTGGAACATTGAATGCCTTTTGGAAACCAGTAGAGAAACAACAGGTGGATGATGCATTAGCTGATTTGTTTTACTCAAGTGCTATTCCATTCAACGTTGCAAGAAATCCACATTTTCGTAATGCAATTCAAAAAGTCGCAGAGTTTGGCAAAGGGTACACACCCCCATCTTCAGAGGCTTTTAGGACAACTCTTTTGCAGAGGTCAAAGGATAGAGTGACTGAGAAACTAGCTGATGTCAAAGCCTCTTGGAATGAAACAGGTTGCACTATATTGAGCGATGGATGGTCAGATATATGTCAAAGGCCATTGATTAATGTTTTGGTGTCTTCTCCTGATGGTGTTGTATTCTTGAAAGTGATTGACACCATGAACCACAAGAAAACTTCTGAGTACATCTTTCAAATATTAGAGGAAGCCATTCTTGAAGTAGGGGTCGAAAATGTGGTTCAAGTGGTAACTGATAGTGCAGCAAATTGTGTGGGAGCTGGGAAGCTGATTTCAGAGAAGTATCCACAAATATATTGGAGCCCATGTGCAGCCCATTGTCTCGATTTGTTGCTTCATGACTTGGCTAAATTCCCATGGGTACATGAAGCTATTCATAGAGGGAGAGCAATTGCAAATTTCATACGAAATCATCGTCTCACATTGAGTCTTTATAGGCAGCATGCATCCAGGGAGTTGTTGAGGCCTTGTGAAACAAGATTTGCATCATTTTATATCACTTTGAAAAGAGTGGTTGAAGAAAAAGCAGCTTTGAGGTCTGTTATTTGTTCCAATCAGTGGGAAAATTCAGTGCTTTCTAAAGGTCCTAAGGGGAAAAACATAGAACAAATCATTCTAAACAGCAATTTTTGGGAAAGTGCAACAAAGGTTTTGCTGATATGTGAACCAATTGTTGATGTGCTTCGTATGGTTGATGGTGACTCTCCTTGCCTTGGCATGCTTTATGAAAGCATGGACCGTTGTAAGGAATCAATTCAAAACACACTAAATAATGTAGAAGCAGAATATATGGAGATATGGGAGACAGTTGATTGCAGATGGAAAATGATACACACACCTTTACATGCAGCAGCTTGTTTTTTGGAGCCTAAGTTGTTTTTTATTAATAGAAAAGGCGATTTTGAGGTTATGACAGGGCTTTATGATGCCATTGGAAAGTATGAATCAAATGCAGCAATTTCAGCACTAATCAGAGATCAATGTTGGGAATACAAGAAAGGAGAAGGAATGTTTGGAATGCAAGCAGCCAAATATGACTTGGCACGTATACTTGGATATAGATGGTGGATAAACTATGGAGCACAAACTCCTGAGCTACAACAGTTTGCTGTTCGAATTTTGAGTCAGGGAGCAAGTTCATCAGCTTGTGAGAGGAACTGGAGTTGCTTTGACCACATCCATTCCAAAAAGAGGAATAAATTGTTGTCTGGAAAGTTGGGAGATCTCGTTTTTGTTCGCAGCAATTTAAAATTGTTCATGAACAAATCAACAAAGAACTCTTCCTCACAACAACAAATTCTTGAAGACACAGCAGTGCCAGTTGGAGATGAGCCTGACTTTGCAGATGATGAATTGAGTAGTGATACAGATGATGATGATTTAGCATCTCAACCAAGTGCTCTTGATGACTTGGAGCTATTTTGAAGTTCTAAAGTCTTGACTGTTATTGTACCTTTTTGACAAATGAACATCTTCGTAATCGTGATTTCATAGCTCTTATGGTTTATATTTTATAAATGTGTCATTTTTTTGTAATGGTTTCAAATCTATTTATCAATGTTAAACTGTTTAAATGGATATATTACTTGTATTTATTAAAAAAAATAAAAAATTATACAAGGCGAATTTAATCCGAATTTTATACTTTTCGAATTTTCTCCTTGTCGAACTTCATCCGAATTTCAATGTTGCCGAACTCGAATTCGAATTCGAACCTTGTGACACAGGTTAGTGGAGTAAGGGGCATATTGGAATTCATGTTACTTGTCTGATTATTAAAAATACATTTGTAGCAGTGCAGTTGCCACTAGCAGCTGGTTTTGCCTCCACTTTGGAGGATTTTCAGGTTAAAATCTGAGCGTCTTTTTTCTTCTTGTCATAAGATTCTTTCCCTTTCTGACTGTCAGTTAGTTTGATTAAGTAGCACAGTCAAGGTCCCACAGAGAAAGCATATGGCTAAAAAGCTAAGTTACCGGTACGCCCTATTCTGACCCCTGGTACAGGTGCGATTTGATATGGAAATGAGATACGGGTCCGAAATGATGCAGATACATCCAGGAAACGAATTTTGCTCTGTGGAAACGAGCAGGGTATGAAACCTTGTCTGTGGATTTGTTTTTGGCACTGTGGGTTCGATTTTGGCACTGTGGGTTCGGTCAGGGTTCTATTTTCCAGTAGATTTAGACAAGGAGATTATCTCAGTCCCTATCTGTTTATCATAATCAGTGACTTGTTGAAAAAACTACTTTCTGGTGCAAAAGAAAGGGAAGAATATATGGCCTTTTGTTGAATAATAGAGGATCTAGATTCACCAACTTTCACTTTGCAAATGACATACTTATTCTCTTTAATGATCAGGTGAAAAATCACTAATACTAAAAAAATCCTAGATGCATATCAGCAAGCTTTTGTACATTTAATGAATGCTTAGAATCTGGCATTATTTTCCCAACCATGCAGGAGAAAACAGGAAATTATCGAGATATTATAATTTAAAGAAAAAAAATACCCATGATGCATTTAGGACTTCCTCTGCACTTGGATATATGGTCATTTCCAAATTGCAACTGAAGTTGGACAAATGGACCAATAGATGGATGACCATGGCTGACATGGTACAACTTTTACAGATGGTACTCCAATCGCTATTCATACACCACTTCTCCCTCATTCCTATCCTTGACAACGTGTGCGATCAGATTCTGATATCCAAAGAAAATTGCTTACGAGAGGAACTAATGGCTGATTGTAAACACTTGACATTTTTTATGTTTGAACTTTAATTTATAATTCTATATCATGACATTTGAGTATCACTAATATTTTAATATTTGATTATGAAAGTGGTGGTGTATTTTTGCTATGTTATTTGACTATTAATATGGTGGTGTATTTTGAACTTAATTACTACTGCAAATATGTATATATTTCTGATTTTTATATGTTTTTGTATTAACGTACCCAAAACGAACCCAACCCCAAATTTTTTTTTGATCTGCGTACCGGAATCTCATACCCGAACCCGAACCCAAAAACGAACTGGTAACTTAGCTAAAAAGTCTTGATCTGTAACTCCTTAAAAGAATAAATGCAGCATAGAATATTAAGATGTATCAATGTGTAAGTTGGAAGCATGGAAAATTCTCTTGTAATACTAGAGAATTGCAGTGAGAATAGCTAAAACTTTTGCAAGCTAGAGAATTCTGCCATGTGGAACTGAGAATAATATACTTTATATGCAGTGTACTTCTCAGTTTTCTTTTTATAACTGACATCTTTGCCAGAGATAAGCTAATGAAGTGGTGATTTGTGTCTCATTTAAACAAATGCTCATGTAATTATTGAATATATTGGCCATAGTTTTAAAACTAGACAAGTACTTGCAGACTCAGCGAGTAATCACAAGGATTTGAGGAAAATGAGTAAATTGTGCATGAACTTGTGACTTGGCAAAAACAGTTTTCTGGGAGATCTGAGAGCGCAACCATCTACTTTGAATGTGTTTTTGGGTTTGTGCCCTGCTTAGAGTATACTCATGTGTTTGTCTGTCCTGTGCATGTTAGGTTTTTCAGTCACGTGTTTTTACTAGGTTTGCGCATGCTGCTTCTTTGTTCTCCACAATCCGTGTGCTTGTTATCCACATGCTTGCTACTCACATGCCTGCAATCTGTGCACTTATTGCTCTTAGTGCAGGAACTATTTGTGTTTTTGCTACTACAATGTGAGCTTGCAGTTTTTAAATTTTAATTTTAATTTGTCCTCCTGATGCAATCCTCCCCTGCAGCTCTCTGGTTTGGCTGCCCTAATTATTCAGATCTGCTTCTATGATTTTGGTTGCATTTCTGGCCTATGATTGATCACCTATAATTTCAGAAGGTTTTGGATAAAATTTATGGTTTTTTAAGGAATTAAAGTATATTTTTAAGTTGCTGAGTTGCCAAGTCCGAGTGAAATTTTGGTCAATTCTGAGTTTTCAAACTATGTTATTAACTAATATGTAAGAATGCTTAAAATATCAGACTTGTTTTAATTGTAAAAATGTTGTGAAACAACAAACACCTTGGGTAGTTTTACCATTATTATTTGATTCTTGCAAATGCTAAAAAAGCTGGTTTATATAACTTATATCATTTATTGTTCCTTTATTTGTTTCTTTTTGCAGAGTTGGTATCAGACTGCAAAAAATGTTGTGTGCAAGAGTCAGAAGATTCAATCAACAAGGTATTTTCAATAAATTTATTCTTGTTGTCTGTTAATTCATATGTTGCTATTGTAAATGCATTCCTCATGCTGTATCTTTGTTATACTGATGGTTGCTTGCTAAAATATTCATATAGTAAATTGGATTTTCATGGTACACTTCTTAGAACTGAGCTTGTGTTCTAAGTAGTATAACTAGAGTTTTCTGATTTTGCTGAATTTGATTCTGGTACAATGTATATCATTGTACATGGGCTTCCAGGAATTTGAACTTAATTACTTGCATTAGTTTTATAAGCAGACTCGATTTCTGGGTCATGTAGCACAGTTATGGGCTGATTCAGTGATTACAATAGAAAACACTATGCATCTAAAAACTCAGAAATAAAGTTAAGCTAGCAATTACAACATCAGTTCTAACAGACAATCAAGGACTTCTAGGGCCAATATCTCTAGATTTTCTCAGGGAGTCAAAATAGCTGTATTAGAGAGCTTCAATCATTCTTGGACGTAGCTCATACATGTCCAAGTTTGACTGGACTCAACCTTGTTACCTGCACGTCAACTTGATCTTGACTTGATCCTATATGTGTGATCATCTCTCAGTACTTACTGAAATGTTTGCTCACAACCATACATTTGTTGTAATTAAAAATGTATGTCATATAAACTCAAAAGTGCATGGATTGTGACTTTGACATGCTCAATTTAAAGGCCAATTCAACAGTAGAAGAATCCAGTAATAAGCTGGAAAAAGGAACTTGATGCTAGACAGGTCACACCATTTGGCAACTCTGTTTTTATATACCTTTACAAGTTAATTTCTGACTTTTTCTATCCATCTCCTTTTGGAAGTTGAGGGGTGTGGTGACGTGAGGTGTCAACGTTTACTTCTGACTCTAATGGTAGGACCTACCTTTCCCCTTCCCTAGGCCCTATAAGGGACAATTGATGGAAGTGCCAACTGTCATTTGGGTTCCTGGGGAAGAAATGCACAAGAAATGAGCAGATATCTATTTTTTAATTGTGGTTCTTGGGAGCCAATCATTTTGCTTGAATCAAATCAGAATCCAGATCAATAAAATTTCCATGTCTCTATGGATGTCCATTATCAAATGCCTTTTTTGGAAAACAAAGCCATACTTTTATTCTTTGTTGAACCTGTATGGTAGTCAATGTTACTGATCCATATTGAATACCGAGATCAAATGTTGTGAACTTGTGACTGTTAAAAACTTAAAATTGAATGTGTTGATCAAGTCACCCCTTTTAGTCAAGATCATTTAACAAGCATCAGCTACTCTAATCTATCAGAGAGTGAGAGAGGGAGGAAGAGGGAGGGAGGGAGATAACAGTACAGTGCAATGTGCAAATAAACTACAGTCGTTAGGGTAGGACTTTAAGTGTACAACCACACTCCAAGGGCAACCCATGTTGTATGTTAGGGACTCGTACTTTTCAAGCCTCAATGTTCATGTACACTCATGTTTCAAGTGTCACCCCACAAGAAATGAGCAATGGATTAAGGTGGAATCCTGATAAGGTTGGAGTGATTGGTATTTCGATCAGCAAAACACAGTGCAATTTGAATGTAGATCAAAGCTCATTTGGTTCAGGGAGAGAGGGAGGGAGAGAGTACAATGCCTATGTGCAAATTAACTACAGTCCAGAGACAGAGAGAGAGAGAGAGAGAGAGAGAGAGAGAGAGAAAGGGAGGGAGAGGTACAATGCCTATGTGCAAATTAACTACAGTCCAGAGACAGAGAGAGAGAGAGAGAGGGAGAGAGGGAGTACAATGCCTATGTGCAAATCAACTACAGCCCAGAGAGAGAGAGGGAGGAAGGGAGTACAATGCCTATGTGCAAATCAACTACAGCCCAGAGAGAGAGAGAGAGAGAGTACAATGCCTATGTGCAAATCAACTACAGCCCAAAGGGATAGAGAGGGAGAGAGAGGGAGGGAGTACAATGCCTATGTGCAAATCAACTACAGCCCAAAGAGAGAGAGAGAGATCGAGAGAGTACAATGCCTATGTGCAAATCAACTACAGCCGAGAGAGAGAGAGAGGGAGAGAGAGAGAGTACAATCCCTATGTGCAAATCAACTGCAGCCCAGAGAGAGAGAGAGAGAGAGTACAATGCCTATGTGCAAATCAACTACAGCCCAGAGAGAGAGAGAGAGAGAGAGTATAATGCCTATGTGCAATGCCTATAAATAGAGTAAAAGTCTATCATTGCCTGTCCATTGCTAAGTTGCCAAATCAGAATTGGTGTTGGTATGCATATGTGGGTACGGTGTACTGAATTGTTTTTGAGGGATGGGTCTGTTTTAGGTACATCCAGGAAAAAAACACAAAAATCGTATACCAGGAGTTTAAGTTTAGAATACTACATATCATGCATATGCTAAGCAAAAAACTGCCATAAATTGTACAAATCTGAAGTACGGTATATACTAATTTGATATCAATTTGTCAAAATTGAATGTCATGATAGAATTTTGTTGTTAAATATTAAAACAATACAATCAATATAGCAGCATCATATGGGTCTTCATCATGACCACCATCATCGTCATCATTGACATTAGTCTTTTAGTTTTGATGATGTAGGTAGATTAGAAGAACCACATGCAGTCCCACCACTGCTTGCACTAAAAGTATGCTGGCTATCGGATTCCTCAAAAAGTGAAAATGGCTGAGAATCAGAGGGAATTCATGGCTCTGCTTACACTGGTGACTATGAAGCTTATTGTGATGCTGCTTAGTCATTGACACATTAGTCTTTAGATGATGTAGGTAGATTAGAAAAATCACATGGAGTCCCACCACCACTTGTAGTAAAAGTATGCTGGCTATCAGATTCCTCAAAAAGTGAAAATGGCTGCAGAATTAGAGGGAATTCATGGCTCTGCTTACATTGGTGACTATGAAGCTTATTGTGATGCTGCTTAGTCATCGAACAAAATTTAGTTTTGTTCTTTTTCCCTTGTTAATCATCAAACAAAATGCAAGTGAAAATGATTGTTAGTTTAGGGTGTGACTTTAATGGTCAAAAGTTGAACAAAATGCATCATAATTGTTGCCTGCCCTTAGAATCCCACTGATATTGCCTCAACATAGTTGGAATTGTCTGGGTGTTTACCTCGCGGAGTGTTTATATCAACGTACTACGTACACAGGAAGTAAACGGAACTATATGTAACATACATAACAGAACAATACAATATGCTAGAACCATAAGATGTTTGTATTCATATTCAGTAAATATCACCATGTACAATCTCAAGTATATCCGTGCTATCAATCATGGAATCATAATCATAATGACAATGGTAGTGTCCTCCCGACTACAAAACTGAGTACATATAACGTTCGGCGGTTGGTTGAGCAACCGACCGTCGTGACGTTTCATAACAACCCGCTACAACTAATCGGGACTTAATTACCCGAAAGTACATGCCAACAATTATTCCCACTAAGACTATAGTTTTATTGCATTATAATAACTTGGTCGACTACGGCCAACTACGCTAAGGATATTTAGCCACTTACATCATCCCCCCCACAAAATAGGTCGCCTTCTAGGCGACAAGATAACAAAAATGGGAAATGATGCTGTACAAAATTTATTGAGAGGAAGGGGGAAGTGAGGACGTCCCTGGATGAACTGATGACGTGGGAGTAGCAGCAGAAGAGTGCTGGTCCTTCAATCGCTTGACTTCCTTCGTGCGTACTCGAAGCTGGCGATCGGCAAGAATTTCTCGTTCTCTCACAGCTTTCACCATGTGGGCTGCCTCCATCAGCTGGCTCTTGACTTTGTTTGCCTCTACGCTTGTGGTTGCCAATTGTTCCTCCAATTTTTTGACTTTCTCGCTCAACATCTGTTCTTGCTTCTGAGTCTCCTCCTCCTTCTATCTAAACTCCTCCCTCTGGCGGTTCCCTTCCTCCAAACTAATCACTCTGGCTTCCAAGGTGGCTATCTGTTTTGCCTGTGCATCCGATACCTGAGTCTGGTCTGCTAGCTGAGTTTGGAGATTCTTTATGGTCATGGCCGATTCCTCCTTCACTTTTTGTAGCATGTGATAGGCTTCCACCTTCTTTGCTACTGCCAATTCGGCAGACAGTACCTACCTCTTCACTTTGTAGAAAACATCTCGAAATGCAAGCTCGATGTGGTAGAGGCTTTCTATAACTTTTGCATCCCTTCCTGCCATCCTTGGTGGGTTGCCTCGCCAATTTCTGAGCATGGCTGCAGTTTCGCTTGCCGACCAACCTTGGCTGGTAAAAATGTGAGCGAACTCTGCCTCACATCCCATCTGTACGAACCGTCTAAGGCGTTGTACCTCCTGGCCCACTAATGGGGATCGACCAATCTTAAGGTCCTTCGAGATGTGCCCCACCTGCATCATTACACGCCCCATGTGCTGGAGCTCCTCCACATATCTCTATACAGTCCCCAAAGGATCTAATGGATCCGGTTGTGATATTTCTACCACATACCCGCCAGACTCACTATCCTCATCATCCTCTTCATCAGGTGCATCCTCCTCGTCTAGAGGAAGGTTCTCCGCCCCTCCCTGTTCCTCTACTGGCTTTCCGGCTACAACCAACTCCTCTGTGGCCACTAGCGGCTGCTGGTATACCTCCTCTGCCACTGGCTACTCTGCTATGTTCATCACCGTGTCACTCCCTTGTGTCCGAATGGCTGAGCCTGCAACCTCCGTATCACCCCCCAACCCTTCTGGCAAATTCTCATCGGGTGTCTCAGCAACCTCCACTCTCAGGCCGTATGCTCCTAGCCAATCATCAATCTGGGCCACTCCCGGTGCTCCTGGTGGTGTAGCGGAGGGGACTTGCTCCTGGGGAGTGATGGTTCCCCAGGTCCCTGAGATTTCTGGCTGCTCGATAGGAATTGCTGGTGATGTCTCTGGCAGACCCTCTATTGCCTCTCTTGTTGCTGTCTCTTCTATAACTGCCGGACTTGGCTGTATGGCTGCCAACCCTGCCAGTGTTGTGAATCCTGGTGGTGGTACTGTGTCGCCGGAAGCTGCCGAACTCGAAGATATGGTGGTCACGTCTCCTAGTGGTGCCCATCCTGGCAATGCGTCAGGTACTGCGGCTGCCACTCTCAATGTGCGTCCGCCACCAATGGAGGATGCTGGGAGTGTGAAGGTGACCGTTGGTGCACTTTCCTGGCCTGTTGGCGGTGTTGGCAATGTGAACCCTGCTGGTTGAAACAGAACTACTTTTGCCACCTCCATTCTGTTTCGCCCACCTACGGCCAGTGACACTTCTTCGTCCTTCAACGAGCTCCCTGCTGAGGTTGAGGAAGACACCTCAATATGTTCTCCTTCCTCCCCACTTTGTGCTGATGTTTCTTCTTCTGTGGATGGTTCTCGGCCTTTCCTTTTTCTTCCTGTCATGGAGCCCTCTCTAGCCTGCTTGAGCTCCAATGTCGTCCAGTAGAATGCTGTTGGTAATCCTGGATCGAGATGTTTGAGTGGCTGTAATTGGCCCCACCTGTCCTCCGGTACTTGTGTGTGTACAACATCCAAGAACAGAGCAATGGCATGCTAGGTCATGTAAAATGCTTTGTGCCGTTGGGACAGAAACTCTCGCATCCGCTTTGAAAGTAATCGTGCCCAATTGTATATTCAGCTGATGCTTAGTCCCACCATGTAATCTACCATCCATATGGCAATGTCGGACGCTCGGCTGGCACCTGTAAGTCGGCACTTCATCAAGTCCAATACGCACTTCCATTCGGCTGTAGCCAAATAATGTTTTCGAAGGCCCTTGTTGCCGGTGTTCCATATAGTATCTTTCTCCTCTGGTGTTAAATTGCTTCGGCACACTTGCTTAATTAGGATGGACTTATGTTGCTGTGTCATCTTCTTTGGCTTATTAACTCCGATCCTTGTGGCTGAAACGCTGAAAACTCGTTCAAAATCCTGCGGCCAGAATGAAATTGTAACCGGACAGCCTTTGTAATCTACCACCGACTTGTGGGTGTGCCTGCAATAGTTTTCCACCATAGCTCTCAGCCAAGGTTCAAATTCTTGTGAATTGAAAAATGGCACCAAGACGGCTTTATCCACTCGAGCATGTTGTAGTGCAATCTTCAACGTGTGGTCATCGGCTGTGCTCCGCCACCACTGCTTGCACTCGTTACCAGTTAAATTCTCCTAGGACATCGGTTCAACGTCCATCCATTTTCTTTTTCTTTCCCGCCGAGGCTATCTTTGGCTTAGGCTGCGCAACTTTCTTTCCCTTGTCCATTGTATCGCTGGTTTGGCAATCTCGGCCAACTTTATTTACTTCTAAACGGTTGTCGAAATTGTCTGACTTCAGTAACCGCCGTACCAAGTAAACCTCAGACTCTCGAATTTTTTGAAAAGACTGCAATTGCTGTAGGCTTTGAAGCTGCCGTACGATTTGGAAGACCATTGCCAGTGAAGGGTGCTGCCGTATGACTTGAAAAAATTCTGCCAGTGAAGGGTGCTGCTGTACGATTTGAAAAACTTCTATCAGTGAAGGTTGATGCCGTACGACCTGAAAAACTTCTATCAGTGAAGGTTGATGCCGTACGACCTGAAAAACTTCTGCCAGTGAAGGTTGATGCCGTACTATTTGGAACAACTTTGCCAGTGAAAGGTGTCGTACTATTTGAAAAATCTTTGCTAGTGAAAGATGCCGTACGATTTGAACCTTTGCTAGTGAAAGCCGTACGATTTGGACTTCTGCCAGTGAAAGACAATGCCGTACGATTTGAACCTCTGCCAGTGAAAGACAATGCCGTACGATTTGAACCTCTGCCAGTGAAAGACACTTCCATACTGTTGTGACCTTTTTCACACATCACCCCATCAAGATGGGGACCCCCTAAATTTTGCTCCATTCTGGTCTTTTGGCTTTGGTTCGCTCTCTCTTTGGTCTCTGGTCCTTCCGGGGATGTCCTGTCGTTTGACCCAGGTTAAAGTATTGGTTAAGTCTGTGTAATTAGGGTTTTCATCCTTCAGGCTTATTAAAGGTCAAATTGAGTTATAAAATTGAAATCTAAGCTTAGTGCAGCAGTCAGAAGACTTCCAGCAGAGTCCCCTAAATTTTCACTGTATTCCGGCAACTTACTATTTTTAGTAAGTATTCAATTTGGGACTATTTTATTGAGATTTTGGAATTCTGTCAGTTCCACTGCATCCGGGTAACATCAAGCTGCCTACACGTAAATTTTGAGCCAGATCAGATGGCTTGCTATTTTTGGCAGTTCAGGCTTCAAGAGCCATTTTCAGGGTTTCCACATGAGCTTTTCGGATACATGTCTGGAGAATCCTTCTAGGTTTTCCAAAACCTTCGCAGTGATGTAACATGCAAACCGAGACGACCACTTTCAGAAGTCAGCCTTCGGAGGCTATTTTTAGGGTTCGCATGCAGTGTTTTTCAACGCATGTTGGGTTTTTCTTTATGGGTTTTTCGAAAGCTTCGCAACGGTGTGACTTGCAAGCGGAGAAGATCGAGTTTTGAGGACTTACTATTTTTAGCCAGTGCATGCATGCGGACCAGTTTTCTGGGTTTTTCTGGGTTTTTTGAGATCCCACGGGCAATATGACATGCAAAACCATCCGGCAGTGGATGAGTCACTTTTTCAGGCAGTTTCTATTTTTAGCAGGTACACTCTGGCGGCCGCCCCCAACACTCCAGTTCAGCAAACAGAACGACATGCAGAAGGAACGAAGTCAAACGGAGACCGTTCGGGATACATACAAGTCAAATTAGGGTTTCCACTTTTATAGGGGGTAAAATCCAAAAATAGCCGAAACGAAGTACCCCACCCATGTCAGCACACTTCAAGGTACCTGCTGGCAAAATTTGAGCAAAGTCGGAGAACTTACTATTTTTAGTAAGTTAGGGCACGGCTATAAATAGCAAGTCTGCACCCGAGGTTGGCATCAGAGTGACCCTCAAGCTATCAAGATCAAGCGTTGCAACTTTCAGGCAAAACGGAGCTACTGAAGTCAGAAAGTCAAAACTTACTATAAATAGCATGTGGCTATAAATAGCAGGTCAGGGCAGAGGACTGGCAAAACAGGTTCACAGAAGAATATCATATGATGAAATTTTCAGGCAAAACGGAGCCTTAGAGGTTGAAAATCAAGGGACTTGCTAAAAATAGCACAACTTGCTAAAAATAGAATGCATAAACAAAGGCAGGCAGAGGCATGGAAAATATTCTAAGTGTGGGAAAATGAAAGTATCCCCTTCAAAATGCGCCCACCTCACAGATTGATAGCTTGAAAATTGTCTAAGGCAGAATTCAAAGTTGAGCATAGCAAATGCGCCCACCTTGATGGAAGCCTTGAAAGTTTCTAAGGCATGAAACAAAAGCTCATACCTCAAAATGCGCCCAAGGAAGATGTTGCATAGTGAAAAACGGCTAAGGCATTGAAGATAGAAGTTCACCCTGTGAAATGCGCCCTCAAGAAGGAGAAAAGGTGAAAAATTTTCTAAGGCAAAAAACAAAAGTGGGCATGTGAAAATGCGCCCAAGGTTGTGAGGCCAAGTCAAAATTTCCTAAGTAGTGAAAACAAAAGCTTGAGGGGCAAAATGCGCCCATAAGCTCAAGAGGTTAACAAGGAAAACGCCTAAGGCATTGAAACGAAAGTAGAGAGGTCAAAATGTGCCCTCAAGTCAAGGCTTACATGTGAAAAACGCCTAAGTGTTTGAGTGAAAGCTTGGCCTAGTAAATGCGCCCACCTTGCAAGTGTTGTTAAGTGAAATTCTTCTAAGGCGTGAAACAAGAGGTTAGGTAAAAACGCCTATGTATGGAAAATGAAAGCTGGAAGTGGTGAATGCGCCCAAGACATTGAAAATGTTAAAAAAAGTTCTAAGGTAAAATGAAAGTAGACCCTTCAAAATGCGCCCACCTTCAAGACATTGAAAATGTTGAAAAAACGCCTAAGGCATCAAATCGAAAGTTCAACATCTAAAATGTGCCCAAGTTGAAAGTAAGGACTTAGAAAAAGTTTCTAAGTGTTGAAAACGAAAGTGCCAAGGTAAGAATGCGCCCTTGAAGAGGGATTTAAATTTTAATTCATAAGGCATGGAGATTTTTTTTATCAGAGAAAAATTATACCAAGGGAAATACGCCAAGAGAGAAAATGTTAGAAATTTTTTCTAATTGAGATAGCATTTCACTAGGGAAAAATACGCCCTTGGCATGGAAGGATGATTTGATGAGTTTTAAAATTTTCCAAAGGCAGTTGAAGGTTGACGAATATTTTTCAAGGGGAAGATTTGATATCGATGAATATTTTCCATGGGTCAAGTGAAAATCAAATGAACCCGTTTAAAATGCACCCATGAGTTAACAGAGTTTGAAAATTAATTTCCTAAGGGAAATTTTAAGAGGAAATTTGTTTTGCCTAGATTATTTTCCTGACGAAAGTTAAATCTCAAAGAATGAATTATTTCGAGCACGCAAATAATTTTTAATCACCCAGAGTTGAACATTTTAAAGAGAGATTTTAAAATGTCTAAGGCAAATTTTATGAAATCGAGGATTTAAATGACAGACATTTTAAAAGTTGGAAATAAATTTACAACTCCCACAAAATTTTTCGAGTTGAATTTATTTAAACACTGCAAGATTTTAAAATGGAATTTTCAATCAAGTCAAGTGATTTTTCTTTTTCTCGCGAGTTGTTTAAATCGCCAAGAGTTAACTGGCAGAATTTTTACAAGGAAGGAATCATTATTAATGGCAATTGCCATAATGACCGGTTGATGACTAGCCCACTACTGCGCTTGAATTAGAAGATTCCGAACGAAGAGAGTGGAAAATTGATGAAGGCGCTAAAAATAGCCCCAGCACTACTTAGCAGGATTCTCCGAGAAGAGTTATTTAAACAATCTCTTCTCTCATTTCTCCTCACATTGTTTCGAAGTTGAAGTTGCTGAAGAAGTTCTTGAGAGATTGAAATATTTTCGAAGTGGTTGAGGAGAGAAATTCTTTGAGAGTTTATTTTATTTCGGAGTGTTGAGTTGCTGAAAGTACGAAGTGCTGGAGAAATTTTCATTTGCCGAGACTCTTTCTTTCGAAAAGCTGAAAGTGTGTTGCTGCAATTTCGAAGTTGAAGGTTGAAGTTGTTTTCCGGAGTTGCTGGAAGATTTATTTGTTGAAGTTGCTGCAGAGTGTTGAGTTGCAGAAATTTATATTGTGCTGGGGATTTATTTCGAAATTGCTGAGTATTGAAGTTGCACGAAAGTTGAAGCTTGCTGCAGATTTTACTTATTCAAGCTGCTAGAAGTTGAAAGTTGCTGAGGTTGACGAAGTCAAGACAAAGGATTTAATTCGCTTTGTGCTGAGAAAGTATCCACATTGCTGAAAGTTGGTAGTTGGCTGCAATTTTCTTCGCCAGTCGGAAGTGCAGTCGTTGAAAGCTTCTTTATAAGCTTGAAGTTTTTTATACAGTACGAGGTTTGGAATGGCCGGAGCAAAGGATGTTGCAGGAACAAGCAGAGCCGCAGGCAGAGCTGCAAACACTGAAGCAGGCAAGGCTGGCTCATCCCGGCAGGCAATGATTAAAAGGCTCGCTAAGCCATTTCTCCCAAAGTCAGCAATAGTTTCAAAGTTGGCAAGATTAAATGACACCAACCTTGGTTCATTTAATCTAAATGCACTCAAATCGAGGATGTTCGGGCTAGGGGGCCATCAACCATCAGTCACGGCACATAATATAATGAAGAGTGGGATCTACGCAGCTGCTAGTTTTCCGCCAGCAATTCAGTGTCCGGAGCTAATTATGGAGTGCGCCAATCACTACAAGCCAGAACGTAGGACGATTGTCTCTCCGGATGGTAAACTGCTCGCCAACTTCACACCGGATGCCATCGGAGAGGCATTTGGGATTCCGACTACTGAGGAGATGTTATACAGGACAAATAAGAGGGCAGATAAAATGTACTCTTCCTCTTTCGAAAGAGTCACTGCAGTCATTAACAGAGTTTGGATGCAGAAGCCGAGGCCACCCCGCACTAAGCTCCCAAAGCAGATAATTGCCGAGGACGTGAAACAAGAATACTGTGATTTGATAATGATGTTGAGCCGGGTAAATGGGAGTGCACAGGCTTACATTTTCGAGCCTTGGATGTTCTACTTCATCGAGATCATCTTGGAAGGAAAAGAGTGTGTCGATTGGGCTAGGATGATTAGCAACCACATCGATGAGCAATTCAGGAGCTTGAAGGTGACGAAGACTTTCTACATGAGCTCATATGTAATTTACATGTTGGCCAGAATGACTAAGTACAGAGGGATTTCGTACAAGGAGCCAATCGGCTGTGCCCCTGGTCAATTCAAAATCCACGAAGCCTGCACACAGCTACATTTAGCTAACATTGCCAACTATAAACGGGCAAATGATGCATTCACAATGCACATTGCGAGGACACTTCAGCAGAGGACGCAGCAGAGAATATCTAAAGAAGCACAGACATTGATTGAGGAATATGGGTATTGGCTCATCCAATTCCCGAAATTCACATATATTAGGCTGCAGGGGTTCACTTCGTATCCGTATCGGTTACCACGATACCCCACTGATCACATAGTAATGCTTGAGGTATCTAGGCAATTGATTGCCTACGATAAGATTCAGAAAAGGAAAAAGAAGGGTGGACTTGATTTCCCTATCACCATGGGAAATTCCATTGAGGTGTGTCCCTCTTTACAGGCAGCCCGAGAGGCAGAGGACGAGCTGCAATCTTATCATTTGTCATATCACACAGGCAGGCAGGATTTCGATCCTTACAGGAACATCCGGATGATACAGAACGTTGAATACCGGCACAGAGCTCATCTGGAGGACTTTTGGGCAAATGCAGTGGATGAGGCTGAGATAAGAAGAAGGATGTTTTCCAGACTTCCTCTCAAGTTGATTAGAGAATGTGAGATTATTCCAGTTCCCGACCAGGTGGAGGAGGATGTCAACGTCATGCAACCCGACTATGGGTCAGTTAGGGATACTCCTGTCCCACCACCTGATTGGTCCGAGCCAGAGATCATGGACTTGGACACTCTTTCTATCCCGGTGATGACTTTTACCAGGACTTGGGTCGACAGACATGTATGCAGACTCAAGAGCAAGTCGATCGCCCTTACTTATAGCTTGATGGGTGACCCAAGGCCGTTATCGGTAAAAAAGGGGAAACAAATTGCTCAGACATCGAGGGCACAAGTGGAAGTGCCAACCCAACCGATACCGTTGAGGATAGAACAAGCATCACCCGTGCACTCACAAACTCAGTCTTCGAGTTTGAGAGTGGTTTCATTATTTGCCGATCAGAGGGCAGGATTAGAGGAAGAGCGGGGACTTGAGGAGGTAGATCAGCCCAACGCCCGGGAATCAGCTAGTGTCAGTCTATCCAGGGGCGGCCAACAGGAGGAGGAAGAGGAAACAATGGCCGACACCCATTTTCAGCAGATGTTGGACACGGCTTTGGAAGAAGAAGAAAACACAGAACAGGGGACCCAAGGGTCGGGAGATACCCAGCTTATAGAGGAGGATGAGCCTGAGCAAACCAGTGCAAGAAGAGAGGAAGTGCACGAGATGGAGGCAACAGAAGAGCAGCCCCTTGTCATTTGTAATCCACAGCAGACAGTGCCTGATTGGCTTTCCGACAGAATGAGGAGAGAACCCGAGGATGACACGGATCCGGCCATTGAGATGGAGGAGTTCCTCAGGAGGATCAGTGCGCCACCAGAGAAGAAAAGGGCCCGAAAGTTTTCAAAGATCTCGACCGACGAGTCAGGCTCTCGCACGCTTCAGGTGGCTATTCCGAGGGAAGATTGTGATCGAACCGAGGAGAGGCCTGAAAATTACGTGATCACCACAGTAGAGTTGGGTCGTCCTACGGGAGCCCAAGTTATCGAGGAGTTCGATAACTCCTATCAGGCATTGAAGGATCAGTTGCTCCGCACGGAGGGGAAGTATAAGAAATTGAAGAAGGAGCACAAAACCTTGATAGGATACGTACAAAATCTAGCACATCCAGGTGAACCAGCAAACCCAGCAGTGGAACGTCCATCAGAGCTTCCGAAGGAGTCAGTTGTTGCCTTAGAGGATTTGAAGAAAATGGAAACGGAGGCAGACAAGTGGGTTAGCCGTGTTCATACTGAGACAGGGAAATTCATGGAGGACCTCGCCGATGCTTATCGACAGGCCTCAAGTATTTTGGCACGGATGGATATAGTAGATCAGGCCTGGGGTGATACTCGCATCTATCAAACGAAGACTGTACTTCGTTTGGGGGCTTTGATGCATATACCTCTAGAAACCTTGGTGGATGGAGGTGTAATTCAGAGAGGTGATAGGTATGATTTCACCAGTTGGTACTCCTCGGTGGTCACAGGCCGTGGATTTCACGACGCAGCAAGGGCAGATTCAGCTAAAGTGAGGAAAGCAATGGGCAACATCTTGGGGGGAGTCCTCAATACATTAGAAGCCATATTTGCTAGAAAGTTGGTCCCAGAGGAGATAACTGCTGATGGCTTGAAAAGTAGACTGCCTCCATTCTTCTCAGCTGCGAGGTCACTTGTCCTGGATGACTTTGAGAATGTCTCCACGTTCTCTAGTATAATTCAGCATACCCAGGACGCCTTAGTGACATGGAGGAAATCTTACACCAGATACGGACAGACGGTAGCAGTCTTGGAGTTCCAGCTCAACCATATTCCACCGATCTCTACACAGGAGGTTGAAGCAGTATTGGCCCGGTTGATCGAGTTTGCTATCCGGGAGAAGGCCAGTGGGAACGCGCTGCTTGATGAGGATCTTCTTGATGATGGTAGTGGGCATTAATTGCTCATTATGATTCCTGCAGGGGAGTGGAGAATATTCTGTGCATTCATTGCCCACTCCTCTTTGTGGCGGTTTTTAGGGCAGAAACCCTAATCAGGGCATAGGTGGCTCGATCTGAGCCCTTCATTGTAATTTGATCTAAACCGTCCACTGAATTGGACTTATTATAAAAGGGGCATCCCCCCTCATTTGTAAATAATTAGACATTAGATCAAGAGTTGAATCAGAGCTAGAGAGTAGAAGGCATATAGCATTTAGCTTAGAAGTTAGCTTTAGATTGAGGAGGGAAGAAAACTTTCCTTTGAAAGTTTTGTAAAAGGTTGTTGTGAACACTTTTCATAATACAAAGAGTTTCATTGCTTGGTGATTTCTTCTTTGTTATGAGTAGCTAGCAAGGCCATTTTGTCTTTCCAATTCAAGGTAGATAGAGTAAAGTAGATTTCTATTTCATGCAAGTAGTCGTTAATTGTGGAGTGTGGCGTTGTGATTTGAGCATATCTTCTTTCATCCATACCACTAGCGGGCTTACTGATGGTAAGTTCGCCTTGCGTGGTCAACTGGAGTATCAGCACTTAACTTCGATTATGGTTCATATGTTTGTATGCGTCGTATTGACGGTATGAACATGTTGCGTCATAGTTTGAACACTTTTCTCATCCTTTGAAGATTGCACCAACTTTGTCGGAGTTGTTCGAAAGGAGACAAAGCAAAGTTTGGTTTGAAGATTGTTTAAGTCGATCCTCGTCCTCCACCCTTTAGAAGTAGATTTGTAGAATCCCTATCCCTATCCCCTTTAAATTCTGCATTTTCCGAGTCAGTCTAGATACCAGAACAATATTGCCAAATCATTCATGTCCTAATTGCTTCACAGAGTCGAACAACTACGTAAGTCCCCTTGAAATAACCAGCAAAACACATCAACCAACTGAGTCTATTCGGGATAAAAGGAACCTTGGAGTCGAACACATGAACTTTCAAGCAATCTTAGCATGTGGGACACTTTGATCAAGAGAGAATAGAGTGACCGTTGGACAACTTTATTCTGTGCTGGCCCTGTCATAAAAAGCACGTCAACACATACGATTTGAACCTTTGCTAGTGAAAGACACTTCCGTACGATTTGAACCTCTGCCAGTGAAAGACACTTCCGTACGATTTTCCAGTGAAGGACACTTTTGTACTTTTTGAACCTGATATAAGTGCCGTACGGTTTGCAAACTCTCAGAATGTTGTGCGATTTGAAGACAATGTATATGTCGTACGACTTGGAAATGCTCTAGATACCGTACGGATTGAGCTTCTCTGTCTCTCACAAATCGTACGATGTGAATCCCTGTGTTCTGCTTTTGAAGTCGCCTTTCCTGTTGTTTTCTCCGCCCTAGTGGTTTATGTGGCCGTACGCTTTCCTCTTTGGCCGAACTTATGTCTCTTTTCACTCTGAAATTTTTTATTTTTCCCTTTGGCCGTACGACCTCCTCTTTGCCCCAACTTTTATTTTAATTTTTATTCCTCTCCCTTTAGCTGGCGTTACCACTTTTATTATTTTTTTATTTTTTCTAGTTCCATTTAATAATTCTATCTTACTTCTTTTATTTCCGCCTTGTTTTTCTTTTTCCCTCTTTTTCTTCAATTTTCTCTTTTAATTTATTTTTTTCTCTTTTTGATATTTTTAATATTTTTCTATTTTCACCATCTTTCTCTTCTTTTCTCTTTTCGTCTCTCTTCTTCTCTTTCCTGTTTATTTCTTTTTCTCTTCTTTCCTCGTACTCCATTTTCTCTGACTTTTAATTTAGATGCATAATACCATTTACATGTATGCGGAAATCTTTTATAACATTCTTCTTCACAACAAGTCCCTATGAATTTTAGGTCAAACCATTTATCAAGTAAAGGAGTAGGACCAGTACCTTTATATCGGCCGTCGACATACCTTCCTCCGTATTGTTGGTACCATGTAACATCTTCGCCTTCTACCGTGGGAGGTCAGGCTGGATTGGGTATTATTTTCCAGAGTCCGTCTTTTGTTGCTATCTCCCTTACCCTCGACACCTTCCTTCTCTCTCTTCTCATTAACTGCAGTATTTCCTCCGTATACCCGTCTACATGTGATAGGAACTTGTCCTCTGTCATGATCACAGTTTTTAGACAAGGGGCCGTCTTTTTGAAGTATTCCTCCCATTGTTCATCGTCCCATTCTTCCTTCTCTTCATCATTATCTCTAGGTTGGGGTTCTCTTGCCGCTTGTTCTTCCTTCTCCTTCTATGCCTCTTCATCTATTTCTTTTGCGAGATACCCCTTCCGTATGCCTTCGTATGGTGCGACGTAACTCTAGTGTCTGCCCATTCGTTTCCATAGTGCAGGTGTCCCGAACACTGCATTGGTCAGGTGTTTGTTTATCCGTGGTATTGCAATTCCCTCCACTTTCTTTTCCACTAGTCTCTCTTCCATTATCTGGTTCCTACTTGATTCCATCCAGACTCCCTTTGATGCATATCCGGGGCCTCCCAAACCCCAGTCTTGCTCTCTCGGTGCCTCTATCTGCACAGGCCAATCTTCCTTGGTGGCGTAGCCGAACATATTGATGGCTATAATGTGTTCCTTCTCTTTTCTCTCCTGATATATCTTTAGCTTAGATCCGTTGATTGCACTCGGTAGGGGCGATCCATCCAAATTCTCAAGTTTTATAGATCCATTGTCACATATTTCTTTGATCTTGAACGGTCCTAACCACCGTACTTTGAACTTCCCTGGTTTGATCTCGTTATGGCCGTTATACTTCAAAACTAATTGTCCTGGCCGGAAGTTCATTCTACAGAGGTGTTTGTCATGCTAATGCTTCCTTCTCCGTTGCATATTTTCCGTGACCCATTGTGCCATCACTCTCCGCTTGTCCAGTTTGTTGAGTTCGTACAACTGTTCCTTCAAACCCTCCGTATCTCCTAACCGGTTCTCTATGGCTATCTGTAGGTTGGGTACCATGTATTCCATTGGTATACTGCTTCCTGGCCATACATCAACTGGAAAGGTGTGTGTCTTGTTGTTACTTTGTATGTTGTACGGTATGCCCACAGGACGGCTGGTAGCTGCTCTTCCCAATCCGCTTCCTCTACACCACATGACTTGTGAATGATTGCCACTAGTACCTTATTCGTAGATTCTGCTTGGCCATTGGCTCGTGGGTAGTACGGGCTAGATAGGTTGTGAAATATCCGAAACTCCGTTGTCATCAGTCGGATGACGTGATTCACAAAGTGTCCTCCTCGATCACTCGTAATTTGTATTGGGATCCTGTACCGTGTCACTATCTGTTCGTAGATGAATCTGGCTGTGCTCTGGGCTGTGTTATCTGGCAATGCTTGTGCTTCAGCCCACTTCGTGAGATATTCTGTCGCCACCACGATATATCGGCACCGATGTAGGTGACTCACTTTTAGTGGTCTGATAAAGTCCAATCCCCATCGCTCAAACAACTCCTGAGGCTGGGATGGATAGAGTGGCATAAAATCCCGCTTCAGAGGTTTTCCCACTCTCTGGCAGGTATCGCATCCTATCACCCACTCCCGTGCGTCTGTGTGCATCGTCGGCCACCATAGTCTTGCCAGAAGAATTTTTCTTGCCGTGGCATCTGGTCCCATATGTCCGCCAGCCAAACCCTCATGTGCTTCCTTCAGTACCCCTGGTATTTCCTCTTTTATAACACATCTTCAGAGGATTTGGTCGGACCCCATCTTGTATAGCAAGCCATTAATTAGCTGAAATGTTTTGCTTTTCAGTATGAGCTTTCTCCTCTCCGTTGGTGCCATTTCCTTGGGGAACATGGATGTGGACAAGTATTCTCTGATCTTTTCGTACCATGATAGAAGTATTGCAATCTGAAATAGGTGTGCATCGGGAAAATCTTCGTTCACGCCTCCTTCCGCAGGTTCGCCCGACCGTATTCTTGATAACTGGTCGGCGATCACATGACTCTTCCCCGACCGCACTATGATAGTGAATGTGAACTCCTGAAGCAATAGCAACCACCTACTCACTCTGCCTTGGATTATAGGCTTGTTCACCAGATACATTAGGGCTTGATGGTCCACGTAGAAGGTGAATGGCGTTGCTAACAAATAGTGCCTAAATTTCTGTACGGAGTACACCGTCCCCAGTGCTTCGCGCTCAGTCGTACTATAGTTCTTCTCTGCCTTCGAGAGTAGCCGACTAGCAAAGAATACTGGTTGGTCCAGCCCGTGTGCTCCGACTTGTGCGAGTGTTGCTCCTATGGCAAAGTTTGAGGCATCCACATGTACGTGGAATTCCTTGTCCCAGTCCGGGTACACCAGGATGGGTGAGCTGATTAGCCGGTCCTTTAGTTCCTTGAATGCTTTTTCTTGTTCTTCCGTCCATAGGAAAGGTTGTCCCTTCCTTGTCAATAAGTCAAGCGGGTATGATACTTGTGCAAAATTCTTAATGAACCTCCGGTAGTACCCGACATGGCCGAGAAAGGACTTCACTCTAGTGACATTTTTCGGGGCCTCCATATGTACAATGACCCTTATTTTGTCTGAATTAGTCTTTAGCCCGACTTTGCATACAATATGGCCTAGTAACTTTCCCTGTGGTACCATGAACCTGCATTTCTTTGGGTTCAATGCTAGACGTGCTGCTCGGCATCTTTCCATGCATTCTCCAAGAGCCTTGAGATGTTTTTCCTTGTCACTGAAAATAGACTAGTCGTCTAAAAACGCCCTGAAATTGCCCACCGACATCTTGTCAAATATATGTAAAATTATCCTTTGGAATGTGGCCGGTGCGTTACACAACCCGACTGGCATCCGATGGTATGCGTATACTCCATCTTCTACCACAAAAGTTGTTTTCAACTTGTCTTCTTCGACAATACAAATTTGGTTATATCCGGAAAACCCATCCAAGAACGAGTACATTTCATGCCCAGCGACCTCCTCCAAGATGGTGTCGGTGAAGGGGATTGGAAACGGGTCCTTCACTGTTACTACGTTCAAACACCGAAAGTCGACACATATCCGGATTTGCTCCGATTCTTTCTTTAAGGAAATGACAATTGGTGACACCCACTCGCTCACATTTACTTTGAAAATGATGCTCGCCTCCAACATTTTCTCTATCTCCTCTTGTACCTTCGCGACATAGTTCTTATTCATCCTATACGGTCTCGTCCGTACGGGTTGGGCTCCTGGTACGAGTGGGATCCTATGCACGGACAGCTCCGGTGGTACTCCTTTCAAATCCTTATATGTCCAGGCGAAGGTGTCCTTGTACTCCATGAATATTTTAAATGCCGCCGCCTTCAGTACGGGGTCCCAGTCATCACCGACGAGGATCTCCCTAGGCTTCTCTTGTTCCCCTAGATTCACCCTTTTGAGTGTCAGTTCCTCGTACTTGATGAGTTTATCTTGTTCCAACTTGTGGGCTGGTGTCTCGTCTAATTCTGCCGTACCTTCCTTATATTCGCCGTACTCTGGCGGGAATGTCTCACTGGTCAGGCCCTTATCTTCGCCTTCTTCTCCTTCCTTGATTTGCAGCATGTTGCAATTTGGGTGAAAGACTTCATAATCCTCCATCTGCCAGTGAAATAACCCGTTCAGTGAACTGGTTTCATCTTCCGAACAACTTCCTATTTCCAGTACCCCTTCCTCGTTTGGCTCCATTGTTTTCCTTTCTTCACCGCCATCTGATCCTTTGTCAGAGTCTGAAGATTCCAAGTCCTCACTAACCACCTGATTCTTCAAATCGATAATATACTTCTTCCCATGGCTCTCGATCGAGAGGGTATTCTTCTTCTAGTTATGGTTTGCCTTGGCGGCGATTAGCCATCCCCGTCCCGGTAGTGCATCGTACGCTTTTCTCTCTAGGGGGATGACAAAATTCAATAGAAATTGTTGCGTACCTATCACTACTTTTTGTGCCATCAGCGTACCGATTGGTTTGATATTATGCTGATCGGCGCCCACCAGTTGAAATGTCGGCGACTAGAGTGTGGGTTTCTTGAGGCTCTTCCATGTATCCTCAGGTAGTACGTTAACTCCTGATCCGCTGTCGACGATGGTATTAGAGAGTTTCATCCCCAGGATTTCCATCTGTACGACGACCGGTTTCCTCCTGCCACTTATTGCAAGTAGCGTTGGATCCGTGGTTGCTCCTGTTGGTTCTGAGGTGTCTTCGCTCGGACCCATTTGAGTACTGTCTGTCATGATATTTGTGAGTGCTACTTTTAGTTGCGGCATGGTTTGCAGAAGGTCTGTTACCTTGATTGGTATAGTTGTGTGGAGTACTTGTCGTACGATGTTCTTTTCCAACTCTGACTGCAACGACGTACTAGTCGCTTTGGTAGTTTTCCATTCCTTTGCCATTGCTTCTTCTGCTTTCGCCCTGGCTTCTCGGAGTCATTCTTTTTCTGTACGGGGGTCCGGGTAGTTAGCCTTCTTCGTCTGCGCCCTTGTGAGTGCCAGGACTTCTTCGTCGGCTACCTCCAGTATGTTGATACCTTTTTTCTTGGGACAGTCGATGTCTTTGTGATCGCTCGGACCGCACCACTTGCACAGCTTCCCTCCGGTGCCTTGGCCGCTCTGGCATTCCCTGGCAAAGTGGCCCCATTCGCTACATCTCCGGCATTGGATCATGGGCCGACCTTTGCTGTCATATTGGATTTTGCTTCTTGGTGTGGTGTTTCTCCAATTGTTGTGATAGCCGCCAGGGGATGCGTTGTTATTCTGATGCTTCGGTGGTGTGGTCAAAGGGGTAGATTGTTCCCCTTGTGTGAAGAACACTTGCGCACTCCGTATTTTCAAATTGTACGGGCATTCTTTGACGGAGTGTCCCATAACTTGGTAGATGTCGCAGAACATCTTCTTTGGGCAGTTTGCCTTTGTATGGCCTTCCATTTTACATTCCGTACACCATAGTTCGGTTGGTTCCTTAGATCCTTCCTTGTTTGCTTTTAGTTCCTTCATCATCCTTAGCATGTCGCAATGGAGTGCTTGTACCGTTTTTGATTCATCCCCGCTTTCCCCCGCGCTTTCTTCATCATCGTGCTTCTTCCCTCTAGAGGATGTCTTGTTCTCGCTTTCAATATCCATCGCACGGTTGTATGCTTCAGTGTACGAGGATGGAGGTACTACCTTCATGTTCTTACGTAGCGAGGGAAGCAACTCTTTGATAAACCATCTCTTCTTTAAACCATCTGTTGGTTGTGATTCTAGTTTCCCCAACAAGTCTTTTAATTTCCGGTTGTAAGTTCGTACGCTTTCGTTCTTCCCTTGTTTGGTGTTGTAAATCTCGGCCACAATTTCACTGTCGTCTCTCAACAGTTTGAATTCTTCTTGAAATGCCTGCTTCATCACCCTCCATGAAGCTTTCTGTACTTGGTCCAACTCCGAGTACCAGTCAATGGCACTATCTCGGAGTGTCGCCGGAAATGCTTTCAACCAGTTATCCTAGTCATCTTCTCCACTCGCTATCCAAATTGTCTCACACGTTTTACAGTGTCGTACTGGATCCTCTGACCCATTCCCCATAAACTTCGGCAACTTTTGCCGTTCTGGAGTCACCATCCTGCCCCGCTGTCCTCCCCGTGTATTGCACCTGACTGGATTGGTTTCGGTACGTTCCGGTGTGTCACTTGCACTCTCGGCCACGTACGAGTCACCCTTCCATCCCCTGTTAGCGTCCTCTACACCTTGGGTTTCCTAGGCTCTGCTTCGGTGCTCCCTCTGCCAAGGGGTCTTGGGCTTAGATCTCCCTGTCCTCTGTCCTTCGTCATCGTCCGATATGGACAACTCCCGAAAGCGTTGGATACTGTTCTCAAGTTCACCACTCAAGTCTTGCTCATTTTCTTGGTTTTTATGTTTTTCTACGTACGGGGTGACGAATGGTTCCTCGTCCCTCTCTTCCACAGAGTGCTGATGTGCTTTACTAAATCTCAGCCGCCGGTTTTCTTGCTCTTGTATTCTTAATGATCGCCGAATTCTTTCCTCCTCCACTTCGTGCCCGAATGGTACTCAGTTTTTGTCCTTGTTCGGCCGTACGGGCATTTACAAGTCTTTCACGCGATCATTGTTGGTTGCCAGGGGTACGTCTCCGACTAGTATCCCTTTCTTCCTGTTCCCGTTTGGTTTGTTCCTCGTACCGCTGCAAGATTTGCTGCCTTCGACGTTCTTGTTCCTCCTCTGCCCGAAGGTCTTGTAGGATGATGGAATGACGAGCCAACAATCTTGGCATGCAGTGGAGGAGGTGATCAACCTCGTCGTTTACTTCGAGGCGATCCCAAATAACTGCCTCAGGGACTTCTCGTCGGAGGGCTTGCCTCCGTACGTGGTCTTGTAGGGATATGTTCCAGAGATTTGTCAAATCCTGTGTCAAGTCGTCCTCTCTTTCTTCATTCGTTACTATGGGTTCGTCCGTTGGTCGGCCCATTACGCTGCCATTACACCGAGTGCTTCCCTGGTCCACTTAGGCAATGACACCAAATGTTTACCTCGCGGAGTGTTTATATCAACGTACTACGTACACAGGAAGTAAACGAAACTATATGTAACATACAGAACAGAACAATACAATATGCTAGAACCATAAGATGTTTGTATTCATATTCAGTAAATATCACCATGTACAATCTCAAGTATATCTGTGCTATCAATCATGGAATCATAATCATAATGACAATGGTAGTGTCCTCCCGACTACAAAACTGAGTACATATAACGTTCGGCGGTTAGTTGAGCAACCGACCGTCGTGACGTTTCATAACAACCCGCTACAACTAATCGGGACTTAATTACCCGAAAGTACATGCCAACAATTATTCCCACTAAGACTATAGTTTTATTGCATTATAATAACTTGGCCGACTACGCTAAGGATATTTAGCCACTTACACTGGGTACACTCATGAATCCATGCACAAAAATCAATGCCTTGGATGCATCCACAGGTGAATCAGATCCGATTCGGATTCCAAATACAAATTGTACCCATCTATGCCTAGGTTTTTGTCTGATTTGTAAACATAGGTTCAATGTCATAAAATCCTGCATGAAATTTTTTCTAACCTGCAAAGGTGATTTCATTGTTTTTTTAAGATATAATAGTGGGTGTTCTATGGGTTCCCCTATCCGTGATATAAGTTTATAAAACCAATGACAAACATACTGTGAATACACATGTAGAGATTGAAATTTGACTCTAACAAAGAAAGACTAGCTCTCCTTGAGAGTGATCTAATTAATTGGAAGTCCAGACTTGGGTTAACTAGCTGTATTTTATCATTTATGTTTAGAAACTGATCAACTTTTGTTTCATGATAGATTAAGCTAATTAACCATAAGTGTTCTAACTGAAAACAAATTGTGCTAAAACCTTTAAATGAAATAAATTACAGCTAATTACTGAAAAATAAGTAAAAGAAATAACAAGCTGAGCATAGAACTAAAAAAGAGAGTCAGAAAAGAACTTCGCATTGAGATCTGGAGTTGGCTGGTTCAGACACAAGGACTTAGCACAGACGCCTGTGCAACGCATTGTAGTTCCATACGGACAGAAAATCCAGAATATGGATATGTCTCAGAAAATGTGTCTAAAACAAGAGAGAATACCAGTAGATTACTAGTGATAAAGAGAACAGAATAGCAGAAATCTAAGCTATTCCATTGAAGGGAAATTGACAATTGGATGAAGAAATAGTAAATGAAAGATGTGACTAAGTTCCCTGTAGACTGAAAATCTTTATGTAATACAACCTGTAGCTAAAACAAGCAGAGAAAAACATGTTTTGGTGGCTGTGTGGGGGTTTTCCATAAGGTCAAACCCTTGCTTTGGTATTTTTACCTTCACAACAACCTATTTTTGATAATAACATAGAAATGCAAGAATGCAATGTAAAGGAAATGACTGTGCTACAAGATAATGCAAGTATCAATGTAGATGAGCAAGTAAATGATCCCTCAATGCCAAAGAGACAAGCACAAAGGGATACAATAACAATAAGAACAAGAAGATAAAGTAGGAGCAGCACATGAGCAATATCACGTCACAAAAGCTGTGTTAGAGACAAAGGAGACTTCACTGCTTGTTGCAATATCTGCTACCACACCTCTATGAAAATTGGAGAGCACAAGAATATCTTTGCATCAATGAGAGTAAGTTGGTAATAATGGAGAGCTTGAGAGAGCAAGAGTGCAAGAAGATTCCCAAGAGAATGCAAGAATGAGTTTTTGGATAAAAGATGGATCTCTAATCCAATTGTTAATCATCAAAGCTCCATTATAACTATGATACCGATTGGTGAGATACAAGACTTAGACTACTACAATATGAAAATCTGAAAATTGTAAGCAAATCTGAAATTAAATTGCCTTAATATGGAATTATGATATGGAGTTTCAACTTCTTTATGATGCTAAAATCAGCCACTTTAACATGCTTAATACAACTACCTTAGATGAACTTAAACCAACAATAAAAAGGAAGATAACATCACCATAAGATGGCAGCAACAAAGAGGTACAAATCAGCAACATAAGATGCAAAAAACTACAAAAGATCATCTCATAACACAAGGTTTATGTGGGGAAACCCTTTTGAGAAAAAAATCCACCAAGAAGAGAAGCCATGTATGTATCATCTTCAAATGCAAGATTACAATACATCCACTTTCAAATATTCTCTTTAGTTTTCAATCCAACAAAACTTGTGTACAAAGTTTCATTCACTTTACTCACACACTCTCTCAAGAACTTGTGAACAAGATTTTCCTCACATTCTCACCGTTTTACTTCTACCTCCTTAAGCATCTATTATAACATTTCAACACCTAAATGAGGTGTTCAAGTTGGTTACACATCCCAACTCCCCTCCTTGGAATTCTACAAGCATGCCTAACATAGGCCAATGTAGGTTGCAACCAAATTGTTAACCTCTTACATCTTACATTGGGGTGCCTAGTTTGTTGTTAGTTCATAGGTAGCTAAAAGCTTTTAATATCCATTCCAAAATTGTTTACAAGTGTCCAAACAACCTCATGGGAAGTTGGGTGCCCAAAATCACTATAACCTCCAAGATGCCTTTCTAGTTAAAAAGTAACTTCCTAGTAGTAAATAGTTAATTACTTACCTCTAGTAAAAAGTAATTACTATACTAGTAAAACCCTAATGGTAAAAAAATAATTATCATTGTTGTTGAAACCTTCATCCCTTATGAGTGATTTACAAACAATATTTATAATAGTCAAATACATAATATTTGCAAGGTTGATGGCACCTAATCCTAACATTCTCTCACTTGACATCATAATTGTAAATACAACCATGGGAAAAACAAGGGAAAAACATCCCTTGGCCAACCATATACCACTTGATTCTTCAACATGTTTTTGTGCTCCAACATGATACTTGCAATAGCAACCAAGATAACCACCATCAAGCAAGAATTCCTCAAATCCTTCATTATGTCAACCCATGATAGGATAATGACCATGCTAAAGTGAAGCATATCAACTATCATTGAATTCTATTCCAATCTATATATGAACACAAACATCAAATTCAAATGATAGCAAATGAATTTGAGTGACTGCCACACTCATACTAGTTGGAATAGCAACCGCAACAAGTTGCTAGCTCATCCAATCTAACCATACCTCAAGCTAGGATACATAAATTATCATAGGTAGAACTTTATGCTATCAACATAACAACCCAAACTTGCAAACAAGTCCTTGTGTATCCACCATCTTGCAAAATAAGAATCTAAGGTAACAAAACACAAACATGTGACAAAAACCTCTAAAGCAACTCACTATAGTAAAGTTATCATAGGTAGAACTTTATGCTATCAACATAACAACCCAAACTTGCAAACAAGTCTTTGTGTATCCACCATCTTGCAAAAGAAGAATCCAAGGTAACAAAATGTTGATGTTTGTAGCTTCAGGAGGTATTGCCCTAGTCTGCCAAGAGACAAATCAGAATTAATTATAAATTTCTATATATATCCACAGGTCGGCTCAAGTGGAAGCTTATGCCTGGACTTGTATAAATAGAAGGAAGATCCTCCTCATTCAATCATCATTTTGTTCATTCGTTCCTTGGTGACTAAGAAGAGGATTTGCTGCTCAAGAAGTAGACCTATTTTTGCTCAAAGATTCGAATTCTTATAGTGCTGGATTATATTCTTGTTTTCTGTCTTTCATGGAATAATTTTAAGTGCAATTTTTTGCACTATTGTACCTGATAATTTTAGACTTTTAGTAAAGTATTGTTGGGTTTTTCTCCCTTGAGTAGAAGGGTTTTCCTAGGATAAATTCTCTGTGTTCACTGTTCTGTGTTTTATTTCTGCTTATTGTGCATATCTGATATAAAACTAACATGGTATCAGAGCTAAGGTTCAAGAAATCTGATTAGATTCAATGCAGAAATATATGTGAAGGATTAGCAAGAAACACAATGAGAAATCAGTCCAATTAAGAGCAGACCTAAAGCAGAATAATGAAGAGCAATTCACATAGAGGGTTTAGAGCATCATTCATATCAGCTAGGAGCATTCACCATGGGTGAACATCATAAGGCTAAGGCAAACCTCTCTTGAGGTAATTTTGAGCATCATTGTTAGGCGAACTTGGTGAGATATCCTTTTAGCGCTAGAGCGACTCCCTTGGATGATTGGTGAACTGCCTTAGGGCAGAGTTACATTTGCTTCTGCTGCTGCACCTAGGGTTTCTAGGTCAGCATTGTGCTACAGCAGATCTGCCTATTGAAGAGGCTAGTATATGTTTTGTTTCATCTTCCTTATGACATATAGTTATTGCCATTGGAGGGTATTAGATTTCTGGGCTATTTAGCCATTCATGTGACATTGTTATCTTCATATTTCCAGTCATATATTTGTTGCAGACCTGATTTACTACAGCAGATTATATTGTTCATATTTGTGTCATGTTATCATTGGTTTTGTATGAAGGAGATGCTGAATATTGTCTTCATACCTGGGCGAACTTGTTGAGATAATTTGCATTGATTCAAAGGCATATTTGTGGTGAATTCATATTTTGTTCCAAGTCTGATTTGTGACAGCAGATCTAGGGTTAGGGCAGACTTGTCAAGCACAAAATTCTACAGCAGAAATCAGAAAATAACTTGGAATCCCTGAAAATCCAAAATTATCATATTTTTGTCCATTTGGGACATTACAAATGTTATCGGAGGGTTTGAATCATTCATGGGAGAAGTTAGAGAAACATTGGCATAATTGCGTGAATGGAAGGAGATTGATAGATGGTTGTATGAACAAGAGGCCACTCAAATCATTGAAGAATGCAATGCCCTATCACTTGGTTACATGTTAGCTACCCTTTTTGCATTTTTTAATTAAGGGTTCTTGAAGATGGAAATCTGGGAAAGAAGTGTCTATATGATTACATCAGAAAATTGAGAAAAGAGAAAGAAAAATCAGAAGTTTCCATGAAAGCCAACAATGTACTTCAACCCTATGAGGATAAAGGAGAGTCACCTAATGAGGAATACATAAGTGTCCATGAAGACTACAAGGTTGAAGAAGAGACTGCCATGGAAGAAGGAGGACTACTTATTGATGACTTGCATCATAAGGATATGGGCGAGGAAGCATCATACATGGCAAGTGGAAAACACTCAAGACTTCAAGATGTCTAGACGATTGAAGAAGTTGCCTCCATGGAGATTGTCAAACCAACCATATGGGATCAGCTACAAGAAGGTATGAATTCATTTGATGTTCCTTTGGTTGAGCCTAGCATTGCTTCATTAACTTTCCACCATATTGGCATGGAATCAAATGGTGGTCATAAGGGAAATTCAGAAAATTCTGGCTGGAGAAATGAACAAACATGGAGACATAGCTTGCAGCCATGGGATTGAGTTGGTGGCACATAACACTCATGATTCTTCATTGGAGACATGCTTTGATTCTACCCTAATTGATGGTCACCAAATCAAGAAAAAAAAGAGGAGGTGCGGATCTGTGAAGACATCTCTCGAGGGCACTAGGTGCGGTCTGATTTTCTGAGCTACAACAACAATCCTTTGTCTTCACTTCATCATGATATGACAGCTAAGAGGATCAGCTTTGAGGCATGTACTATCCATGAAGAAAATTAGGTTGGGTCAGGTTTGGATGGAGAGTTTGCATTAGCAAAGAAGATTGAGAAGGATGAAGACACTAAACAACGGTACGACAGACGTCATTGTTTATCTAGAGCAACCATAGCTGGCATGAGTTGAGAACATGTCCGAGAAGAGTATTAAGGTCCTGAGATTAGACAATGGAGGGGAGTTCACTTCTGGAGGATTTTCGTAATTTCTATATTGAGGCAGGGATCAAGAGGGAGTTTTGTTTGTGAAGTCAAGGCAGGGATCTTGCAAGGGGTTGTGAAGTCTGGGACTCACAACGAAGAGGGAGAGCCAGTGTCTGGAACATTGGGTGCATCAAGTATGACAGGGTCAGAAATGGTGTCGAGGAAAGCAATCCAGCTCCAGTACATTTGCACTAATGCTCAAACAGCTGATATCCTCTCCAAGTCTCTTTCCAGGGTGAAGTTTATGTACTTCCGAAACAACGTTGGGGTAGTGAAGTATGTCGCCCTCGCTAAAAGGGAGTCACAACATTATTAAGATATTCTCCCCATGTAAGGGGAATGGACAAAACGACGGACTGATTTTTCATAGCGTATATTTCTCTGAGACGGAGAAATATGAGGTGAAAGCCCTTGTAGTGTATATTTCTTTGAGAAGGATAAATACGAGGTGAAAGACCTTGTAGAGTATATTTATCTGAGATGGAGAAATATGAGATGAAATCCCTTGCAGTGTATATTTCTCTGAGACGGAGAAATATTAGGTGAAAGCCCTTGTACAAATCACATCTCTGAGATTGAGTTGTGCTTCCCACAATTGGGTGTAGCCATTGTGGACATCATGTTGAGAGAATCCATGACAAGACATGATACCCTTGAGTGGCACTCAAGGAAGACTTTGCAAGACCTTCCTAGCTAAAAGGGAGTGTTGATGTTTGTAGCTTCAAGAGGTATTGCCCTAGTCGGCCAAGAGACAAATCAGAATTAGTTATAAATTTCTATATATATCCACAGGTCGGCTCAAGTGGAAGCTTATGCTTGGACTTGTATAAATAGAAGGAAGATCCTCCTCATTCAATCATCATTTCGTTCATTCGTTCCTTGGTGACTAAGAAGAAGATTCGCTGCTCAAGAAGGAGACCTATTTCTGCTCAGAGATATGAATTCTTACAGTGCTGGATTATATTCTTGTATTTTGTCTTTCATGGCATAATTCTAAGTGCAATTTTCTGCACTATTGTACCTGATAATTTTAGTAAAGTATTGCTGGGTTTTTCTCCCTTGAGTAGAAGTGTTTTCCCAGGATAAATTCTCTGTGTTCACTGTTCTGTGTTTTATTTTTGCTTATTGTGCATATCTGATCTAAAACTAACACAAAACACGTAGACATGTGATAAAAACCTCTAAAGCAACTCACTGTAGTAAAGTGTAACCAGTCCAAGAGAGTTGCCCCTCTTACACAAAACACACATACCTTCTAGAACTCCCACTGCATGGGTAATGCAAAATCTATAAATAAGATCAAAGCATTTAGAAGTCCTCTATGACACTTTTTATAGAGGATGTGGCTAACACCTCTATCACATAATGTTAAAGAAACATACAATGATATGCAAACTACATCTCATTACCAATCCAAATAACTCTGCCAAGTCCTCCATATTGACGAAGAAAGAGATCATGGAGCTGCCAAACTATTGCCAAAAAAACAATGAAGTACAAACATCATTTGATTGCATACAAAACCTCAACTCCATAAACATAAGAACCTTTAGGAAGAAGAAATATACTAGGAAAGAGAGACCTTGCAAATCAAACCATGTCCTTATACCACCCTTAAAATGTGCCAAAGTTGTGTAAAGTAAGATCTTCAACTTTCCAAGATTGAAAGGATATCAACACCTAACATTCAGATTTTGATGAAAACATGGTAGAAATAGATGTAAACATCTCACATAAAGTAGATTAGACTAGCCAAAGATTCCCGTAAGTCCTCAAATTTTTTTCCATAGCTTGAGACCAAAACAAGGAGAACAATGGAAATCCATAAAACATGCATCTACTGCTCAATAGTCTTGTAAAACTCACAAAGCTCAAGGCTAATGTATATGAGAAGACAAGATACAAATTAAAGAATGCATCTGATAATTAGGTGGGCAACACCTCTTAGATCATTCATGTGTCAAGTAAACCAAGAGTGGGATACAAGATTGTCCTATGCATACAACACCAAGCAATCAAAGCTTACAATAAAGGGCAACCTTCTCATCAGGTCCATAATGGACTCACATTCATATCCAAGTGTAGGCTCCTCGATATTTTTATTGAAAAAATTCATAGCTAGTAACTATTCCAATACATCTCTAAGTACAAGAGATATCCAACCTCACCCAAGTCTCTCTAGTATCCATGAATATCCACCAATCAATCAATGCCAACTTCAAACGCCAACTTTGAAGCAAATGATTAAAAATCAAAACCAAAGAGAACTAACTAGACCACTATCAAAGCCCCAATTATAGAATTAGGAGCATGTCATGACATCATGATCTAACATCTCAAAAGATCATATGCTCCAACGAACATATTCTGCTCCCAAGAGCACTAGTATCATGCCAAAACTCTAACTCATGATGAAGAGTACACTATGACACAATACCATCCATCCTCAAAATCAAGGATCATCTATCAAAATCATTAAGTTATAAACCCGACATCTCAACAAAGACTCCCAAGAGTCCTCCATGGCAAACCAAGATGTCAATAACTCTTCAAATGACATGAAGATCAAGCATCCTCTATCAATAGAACCAAAGATGTCAATGAACCCTCACTACAACCTAAAGGTAGAATCCAAGAGCTCCTTATGACACCAAAAACCATTGCAAAAGATCATCCATCTTTTAATCAAAGATTAACCATGGCTCATTACATATTGCAACAACTTAGAATCAAGATCTTGAAACAAAGAAGATATAACACACTATGTAACAACACAAAACTTCCATTGAAAGTGATATCGAGCTATACATGGCATCATGAATGTCATTGTCAAAACTCTACTGAAAGTGAATAGAGCTTCTCACGCACTATAGAGTATTGCGGCAAATTCTAAAGAACAACTATACTGGGTACCCCAAAACCTTTTCTTTGTCTCATTGCAATAAATATACCAATTTAATCAAGGTGACCAAGAAGAGGCCTACTAGATAGAATCCACATCATACAAGTTACAACATTTACACATATGTAACATCTCAAAAGAGAAATATATGATTAGTGCTCCAATCTCAAATAACTTAAATAAATAGATTCAACCCCACATTAGTAACATTCAAAATAGAGGTAACCAGGTAAAACACGTAGATTTCCAAAACTCAAACACCGGGATCAAAGCTAGACCTGATTTTCCAAATAAATCCACATAAGAGTAACCATAGACCAATAAGAACCCAACAAGCAGCCTTGCAAATCTGCAATTGTTTCCTTCTAGAAAACTCAAAGAGTCTAAATACAATCTTTCCACATATTTTACAAACCATAGATTTTGGTTAAATGTAAAACCTACAAGATCATTTTTGGAAAGTTGAAACCACTTAAACATCTAGACATTCACACCCAAAAATATGTCATATCACACATCTACAAACCCACAACTTTTAGCAATAGGAAAACTGCGAAACCTATGTAGGAACCAAGTTGGCCAAAAGCATTCAAGACACAGAATGACCAACTCCACAACTCGAAATAGAGGAAATACGTTGTCCAAAAGCTTACAAAACATAAAACATACCAGCTTCACAATTCACAAGAAATTAGTGGCTAATCATCTAGTGCTTTCATGTAACCAGGGATTGAAACCATGAACCCAACATAAGCACTCCATGTTGTAGTTCAAATAGTAGGTGTTTATCCATATACCAAGGTGCCAAAAGTAATCATCCAATATGAACACCATTTCATTCCATATGACCTTAAGGAAGAGGAACATAACCACCATGCAAGAGGAGAGTCACATATTGCCAAATAGGAGCTCCAAGTCAGCACCATGCAATGAGAAAACACATGAACAACTCCATGAAAAGCAAGATCCTCAACCATGAGCTTCCATTGTCCTCCATAGATCTCATTGAGAATATCTATCTAAGAGTTTAAATGCAATGGTCTCCAATCTCACAAATTTGTAAAACAATGTTAACACATAGAGCATCCAGTGCTGTCCACAAGCTTCCAACCACACCTTCTTATACAAATCTAGCTCTAATACTAAATGATGGATAAAAGATTAATCTCTAATCCAATTGTTAATCATCAAAACTCCATTAAAACTATGATACCAATTGGTGAGATACAAGGTTTTGACTACTACAATATGAAAATCTGAAAATTGTATGGAAATTTGAAATTAAGTCGCCTTAATATGGAATTATCATGTAGTGTTTCAAAATTTTTAACCACCTTAGATGAATTGGAAACAACAATAAAAAGGAAGAGGGCATCACCATAAAATAACAGCAACAAAGAGGCACAAATCAACAACAAAAGAATGCAAAAAACTACTTACAATCATCTCACAACACAAGGTTTATGTAGAGAAACCATTTCGAGAAAAAAGTCCACCAAGAAGAGAGGCCAAGGATGTATTATGATATTATCTTCAAATGCAAAATTCAATACATGCACTTCCAGATCCCCTCTTCAATCTTCAATTTGAGAGCACTTGTGTACAAAGTTTTATTCACTCTACACACACACTTTCTCAAGAACCTATGAACAAGATTTTCCTCACATTCTCACCCTCTTACCTTTACTTAATAATCTATTATATAGAATTTCAACACCTAAATGAAGCATTAAGTTGGTTATGCATCCCAACTCCCCTTATTGGAATTCTACAAGCATGCCTAACATAGGCCAATGTAGGTTTCAACCAAAATGCTAACCTCCCACATATGGGCTGTAATGTCCCCTGATTGGGAATGCCCTAAATTTGCCCTAATTCCTCAATTTCCAAATAAACAAATGGGTTAGAGATTAGAAACCATTTACCACAATCACACTGATTAGTAGGTTATGACCATTTACCACAATAATACTAATTAGCAGATTATCATAATTAAATATCAATAAACTCATGGCCGAATTATTAATTCAATCACAAAGCATTTTAATATCCTTGGAGGGCTCAACCATAGGAGAGCATGAGAGAACGTGACTTGATGGGGTGTCTAGGAACCTCTACCCCAGGCCCAAGAGTGGATATACCATCCCTCTTGGCCTCATGTGGCCCATGCCATCCATTTGAGGTGGTCTACCTAGTGAGGTGTCCCCTTTCCGTTATCCCCTCATCTTGCCAACCATTTCCCTCTCTCTATGATTTGACCTCTTGTGCTGATCCACCGTGATGGAGGGGTGAGATTACAACGGGTGCCTTGAAATGCCCATCTCTCCTAAGCCCAAAGCGCAATACCCGTGGTACCCCCTTGGCCTCCTTGGGAATACTTGGTCCCCCATCTCTAGGTGGCGTATGTAGGAGAGTGCCCCATCACCGTTCCGCTCTTGTAATCTCAGTCTCCTCTATCATGACTAAAACATTCAAGACATATTGCAAACAAATATTAATCATATTTATTGATATAAGGAAGTAGTCATAACAGCAATGCATCATTAGTACCTTGATCATCTAATCAAACAATCACAATCACTTATATATTAAATTGTGCTACAACTACATTATTGTAAATCGGATTTCATACCACCAATTCAAGAAATCAGACTGCTGTGCACATGCCGATTTATCAATTATTTCCAATTTAGAGGGTGCAGACCTCTATTTCCTTTTTATTAATTTATCCCTGTAGATGATCGCTGGTCTGAATATTCCTCTCCTTCAATCGATCTGTTCTTAATATTCAAAAGATATTGTTACTGTAAATCAGACGCATATAATCTATTATTCATATTCATATTAAAGAAACATAACAACTTATAAGGCTCAATAATTGCTGCAAGCATCATTATTGCATAATCATAAATAATATATGTATATATTTTCCTACTTCATTTTATATGAACTTATTCATATATGTAATGACTTCCCATCTTCTGATTATATCTGCTGCTATACTCATAAATCTATTCCAGGTTTCTTATTTATTTTTCCCTCATGGTTCCTTGCTTATTCTGAGTGCAGATGATTATTGTTTTCTGATCTCTGTCCTTCATAAATCTGATGATCCTTCTCCCTTTGAAATGTTTATCCTTTTATATCCTCCCTTGTGGGTGAAAAGACATATCGTTTGTCATACCTTTCCCTTGGTAAGGGGTGCATCCCTCTAAAGCCTGATCCCTGCCTTAAGACATTTGTTAAGTATTAATTATAACCTTTTCCAAGCGCCACTTTTTGTTATAGACACACCTACTCAGAAATCACTGCAGCTTTTGGAATACCGCCTTTTCATAAATGGATTTCTGTCTTTTATAATGTCTGCACATTGACAAATCATTGTTTTCCTTAATCATAAATGCTGCCTTTGACTAATGCTTGATTGCTCAACACTAAATAGTAATCGCTACCACCTCTATTAATCATATCTCTTCATGTTCTTATTGCCGTCTTAATAACTAATTCACATTTTATTATTAATCGTTGCATTAAGAGAAGTCACACCTCTTCTTCAAGTTTGATAAGGACCTTTCATCATTGCACACCACTAATATCCTTTTAAATAAGACCAAAGTGATCGCTCCACTTCACACTATAATATATGGCGGTCTTTGTTATTTATGCACTTGATCAAGTTGGCCAAGAAATATTTATTTTATTTGTCTTTCTTCAAATATAGGGAGGGTCGGCCAGCATTTAGGAAATAAGGTGATTTGTTTGTTACAATCTCGTTTATTGGTGGGGACATGACATGGGCACTTAGTTTGTTGTTAGTTAAAAGGTGGCTAAGGGATTTTAATATTCATTCCAAAATTGTTTACAAGTATCCAAACAATCTCATGGGAAGTTGGGTGCCCGAAACCACTATAAACTTTAAGATGTCTTTCCGATCGAAAGTAAACTTCTTGCTGGTAAATAATTAATTACTGAGCCCTAATAAAAAATTATTGCACTAGTAAAACATTGATGGTAAAAATAATAACCACTATTAGTGAAACCTTCATCCCTTGTGAGTGATTTACAAACAATATTTAGAATAATAAAATACATAAGATTTACAAGCTTGATGGCACCTTAAACCTAGCATGAATCAAAAGAGGTTTGAATTGAGTCAAAGAGGGAAGTAAAGGGGTGGGTAGCCATTCTAAATCTCTTTAAGATGGTTACCTACCAAAAGCTAGACGAATGATAACATTTGAAATGCCCAAAATGGGTCACAAAACTCAAATTATTGTGAGACACTATCAGGTTGTTCAAATGTTTGTGTGAAGTGCTAATGTTTAGACAATTTGAGCAAAACAAAAGTCCAAAACAGGAAAAACATGAACAAGACATCTGGAATATAAAAACAAGGAAAAATAAGACAGGAGTGCTGGCCTTTGGCATTGAGGAAGCAAATGCCAAAGTGAGTGTTGAATACCACATAAAATGGCAAAGGTATGCAATTTTTGACATTACAAAACAATACAAAATGCTCCAAAAAGAGTAGAACCCAACCAAAATACTCATTACATAGAAAAGACTATAGCACCATACCACCTTTCCCTAGGCATAGGAGTAACATGCCCTGATTCTGCCACTTCCTCAATCCACAACTCTTCTACTTGCCATATATTGCCTCAATGGTAACTTGCCGATGCTAGAAAAACATACCCCATAGCATATTTCCTTGCAATGCTGGGATCTATAAATAGAATGCTTTTAGAAAAATGGAATGGTAAAGTCACTTCCAACCTCAAGATGACCATGATGCTGGTATACATGTAAACTAGCTAAAACCATCCCAACATCACCACTACTCTTTGCAGCTCCTCTACAACATCAACATTCCTTCCTCCTAAAGTGAGAGTAGAGGTAGAACCTTCACCCTTAGCCCCAACCACAATAGGTTTATTCTTTGGGCCATTGCCTCCCTCTAATTGGCTAGTGCCATGCTAGAAAACTAATTTGGGAGAAATAATTGTAATGGCCATACCTTAATAGATGCATCAGGAATGTAATGTGCGAGATTAGTTATGAAATCACCTCTAATAGTTGCTTTGGATCTCTTCTCAACCACAAGAACTTGTTCATTGAGAATTCCCTTTGAACCCTAGGGATGTTGGTTCCTTGCAAGCAAAAATATGTTGCAACTGCTTGTCCAATATTCTCCCATTCACCAATTGTACACCATCACACTCTCTAGATAGCTTTTCTACCATGCTTGACCTATGCCTAGACAAGTACCTTGCCAAAACATCAAATAGCCAAAAACCTACAATCCACCACCTTCTTACCATAGCTTACAAATAAGATCCCAGCACACCTTAATAATTGCAATGGCTTGCCACACCACACACCATTAATGATTTCCATGTGTCTTAGTCTATCCACTCAAATGAGCTCTTATGACACTCTTTGGCATTGAAACATCCATATGCTGATTGCCATTCCACAACAACCATCTATCTTCACATTCAAATAAATACCTACTAAACTTATTTATAAAACATTACTATCACTATGTTGTTGAATCAATAGATTTTCCTGCCAATTTTGGGTATGAAACTTCTTGGATCAGATTTGGAATCGATTTTCCCGTGGTGTCGTACATGGTTCTGCACTTTTCCCATTGAAGTGATTTCGTAAAAACCCTCCTGTACCTGTGTGAATCTGGCTATGATGTGGTGTTTCTAGGTGGAAGTCTTTTTTTTTTTTCTTTCTAATTTTCAAATGTGAAAAAGGTAAAAATTGCCTAAAACATGACATTTCTTAAATGTGTCATTTTCTTTTTCACTCCTATGAACACGACGAACAATGATGGATGCAGAACATCAATGGATAGGATGTGAATAGGGAGATGGATTTTTGATCGAATCGTAAAGTTTAGATGTTATGTAAATTGTTTAAGTTTAATTTGTTTTTCAAACTTTTCTTTGCAAATTGCATGTAGAGAATCTATTACGTTCTTACAATGGCAGCTATTTATAGCTCCGTCGACAAACCTTCATTCAAAATGGACTTCAATTCATATTTGTGGAGGCATGTAGAAATGATAGAGTAGATTCCAAGTGGGGGGACATATGTTTGGATATGTAGTGGATGTGATAAGTGGTACGCAAGTTCCTACAATTGGGTGATATGTCTTTGTGTGCAATCCCTGGATTGGGAATCAACGCCTATCTAGGAAAACCTAGTGCACCTATACCAGATTATAAGATAGTAGAACGAGGCATCCATTGAGGAGAGGAAGGGGCTCACAAAGGCCACTTGTTTCTCTATCTCATACACATAGTGTCGTCCTTGATATTATAGTAGAAAGCCATCCATTTTTGGGTAGGAATGAAGATTAGACTAGAAAAGTGAAGAGGGCAAATGAACCAATGGAGAAATAATGATGCTAGAGAGATTGCTGACCAAATTGTTGCAAAATGCCTCTATGCAAATAGTATGTCCTTCAAGGTTGTTCGATCACTGCATTAGCAACACATGACAAGAAAATTTATGAAGCTCCAAAATGGTACATGGGCCTAGGTTATGAGAAGGTGTATAACACTTTATTGTCAGAGGAGATCAAACATATAGAAACATCACTGGCTCCCATTAAGGCCTCATGGAAAGAAACATGCATGTTTATCATTTCTGATGGATGGAAGGATGCAAAATATAGGCCATTAATCAATGTGATTAGAGTGTGTGTGGTGTGCCCTAAAGGGGCAATGTTTCTAAAAGTTGTGGATTGTGAGGGGTAGGTAAAGGATGCACAATTTATTGCTGACATCCTTATACAATGCATTTAGGAGGTGGGTCTTCATAATGTTGTCCAAGTCATAATAGATAATAGTGCCTGGTATGTTAGTTGAAACACAATTTTCACATGTATTTTGGACACACCTTGTGCTGTGCAGTCACTCAACCTCATGCTATAGAAGTTGGGTATGAAAATAGATCAGATGAAACAAGTCTATGTTGAAATTGAAGAGATACAAATGTTCAACACAAACCACCACATGTCACATGCCATTTTTAGATCATTTTCACGACTAGAGCTACTAAAAGTAATTCAAACAATGCAAGTTTTTAATTATATGTTTTACTTTAGTAACATATTTAAAAAAAATTAAGTATGAATTCTTCTTTGTGTTTAATTATTTAATATTTTATTTGCAAGTAGGTTGCTGATACTATATTTGCATCCAACACAATTATCTTGAGACGACTTGTGAAAGTGTGAGAGGCAATTTCTGGTATGGTCATCAGCCAATCATGGTCCATATGGAGGCAATCCAACATTGAGAGGGCAACAAATGTAAAGAAAATGATTCTGGATGACACTTGGTGGGATCATGTGGAATATCTTCTTAGTTTATTGACATGGATAAGCCATGCTTGGGAGAGGTTTATGATGGCACCAAATTAATGATTGAGAAGATGAAATCCATCATAAATGCAAAAGAACAAGATCTTGACGAAACCTTTTTCGAAGAGGTGCAATCAATTTGTGTTGAGTGGTGGAACAAAATAATTGCACGTCTTTGAAGAAGGTTTCTTCATGATCTTTCTCTTTTGCATTTATGATGGATTTCATCTTCTCAATCAAACATATGTCCCCCCACTTGGAGTTTTCTCTATCGTTGTCACATGCCTCTAAAAAGGCGAATTGAAGTCAATTTTGAATGAGGGTTTGCTGATGGAGCTAGAACTAGCTGCCATGATAACAATGTAATAGATTCTCAATGTGCAACATGCTTACAATTTGCAAAGAAAAGTTTGAAAAACAAAATTAACTTTAAAGTATATAATATATTGTATTTTAGAAAATTATATATATTCTTATGTTACCCCAAGTTTCTGGTACGGGGGAATAGAGGATGGGGGACGTGTTTCAGAGTCCCTGATTTTTCGAGCCATTTTTGTGGACGGCAAGGAACGACAAAGGGGATGGCTGATAGGCCAAAACTGGGGTAAAGAATAAGAAAGATTTCAGCTTGGTCTAAGTGTCAATCCGGGGATCATAAGCTTGCAAGAGGTGTTGCGGCAATTTACCTAAGGGAGGAAAGCAACAAATTAAGTGGGGATGAAATGCAGCTAGAACATACAAAAGACTAGAATTTGATTTGACTTCCCTATTCTGTCTTCCTGATGAAAATGCGATAGGAACTGCTAACAATTTGCACATAACTATGATAGTAACAACAACAGCTTATTAGCAGAAAATAAAACACTTCGTCAAATTAAAAATACTGAAATCAAACCTTCCTGAAATATTACATTCTAAACTTAGTTCATAAAATATTTTATCAAACCAAACTTTAATTAAAATACTGAGATTCAAATCACCTGAAATAACAATACTGAAATAATTTAACCCTGATGTTGTTGAAAGCTATATTGAAGCAAAACCAAACCAAAATGAAGGCAAACAAAATGTAGAAAATAAAACGTCACCATGCTTCCCAAGGAGTGGGCCCTTGCTCCATGTTTGCATGGTGGATGGGACACGAGTCTTTTATGTTGAACCAACCAGCAAAAACTTTATTTTATTCACCAAAAGTTTGATACAACAATCTATGATAAAACCAGTCTATCTTACTCCTTACATTATGCGTATTATATATATGCTGCTTCTAACTACTAAGTACAGTAAATCATTAAGTTTGTTTTGGCCCGCAGCCAACAAACTTAGAAGAAACAAGAATATGTGTGTCGCGAGCCATAGATTGAAACTGCTCTATTATAACAGATGGCGAAAATAGGAAATAGGAATGTTTTGTTATTCTCCTCCATACAGTTGGAAAGCGTAGCTATTATAATAAAACCTATTCCTTGAAATTATTCCACAGATTGAAGACGTGTTGGTTATAACAGCATATGTGAAGATTGCATATTTTGCTCCAATAAATCAGCATAACGAGTTTCCTTCCTTAGTCCACAAGAATGGAACACGTGTAACCTTGGTCAACTCTGCTCTATTTATTGTTGGCCATGAATAAAACATTGTTTCAGTTTCCTCTACATAGTTGGAATTGTATTTTCAAAGCATTTGTTTTGAATTCTTGTGCTTATTCAGATTTAGCATTGAAGAGGTGATCGTTGCCACATTGGATGCTAATGTCATCTTTTAAAAAGATGACAGAAATAAATTGCTGGTCAAAAAGTGACAGTCAGAAGTTCTTGACCAGAAAGTGACAGGAAGGTCTGCATCTTTAAATCTGCATGTTATAGTAAATATTTACTTGACATAGTGGAAGAAATAGTAAATACAATCTAATATTATTTATTCATATATTTTATCTAAAAACTAAATTAAAGATTACTTATATTTATTAAATCATATGCAACATAAAATGGTGAAATAGTATGATATGGAACGAAAATGGAATGTGGGAATGGGTATGAAGGCGTATGAAATAGGCTAGAATATGGCATAAAATAGGACATAAATGGTGCTCATCAATGGCTATATAAAAAATAGGGAAAATTAAAAATATATAGGGAAATTTTAAATATTTATATGATAACATTGATAAAGTACTCATATATACATTATAGAATTTTAGTACATAACATTTATGTTAAATTGAAAATTCGCACGAGAGTTGAACAAATTAGTAAATGTCAAAACTTAATTTGTGTGCAATTTTTTTTTTAAATATATAGAATTGAAAATACATTTCATATATCATATAATATTATATTTTATAATTATAATGACATTTGAATCTTTGATAGTATGATACTTCATCATTGATCAATGATATTATGATAATCATAAAGATAGTTGTCTAAGTTGTCAGTTTTGGTCTCCACTCCCAGACCCCCTCATTGTATTCGAGTTTCTTATGTGACAAGAGATCCCAATAACTAGTGGAGGTTGGGAGTGGAGACCCCAATGGGGTTGAGGGACAATGCTCCTCATGGGGGTTTGGGGGCAACACTCCCAATGGGGTCAAGGGACCCCACCACCAAGCACAAATTAAGGCCTTTGAAAGAATCGAAACTACACAAACCTTCATGACGCATGCACTATTTTCAGAATTATAACATTTTTTAAAACATTGGGGTTTTTTTTAAAAAGAAAACTGTTTTCTTTTAAAAGATACTACTTTGCCGAATCGTAGTTAGCAAAGTAGGGTTTTTAATAATAAATAATACAAAATATTAACAACAAACTAGTGTTTTAGTTTTCTATGCATTTGGTTTTATAGCCGTAGGTAAAAAGTGGAAGATTTGCAAGTGAAACTGGAAACTGTTAAATTTTTTATTTATAGGTTTAAAAAAAAAAATTGAATATGCCCCCACCATAAGGAATTTCAACATGCTGAAGATGTTTTTGGGGCTGTGAATATAGTAGCTGCAACTCCCCGATGCCCTTGTTTGCAAGGAAAAAAAAAAGCCCTCGCCTTGTTCGCATTGCCTCCGTTGTTCCATGTGTTCGCGGGAGTGAGAAAGAAAATGCAAAACACATTAGGGAAATGCAGTGTTCCACGGAAACACGTGTCCCCCATTTTTGGCCAAGTTTCCGAAACGGGGATGTTTCGGGGATGGGGAAACGGGTACTTGGCGTTTCCCGCCGTCCCGCCACCACCACCGGTGCTCCGCCGGAGACTAGGAAATGTCTCCGCGTCTCCCCAAGATACATGGAGACGTGGAGACGTCTCCAAGTCTCCTGGGGAGACGCCTAGGAGTTTCTCGGGAGACGGGGAGACGCCTAGCAGTCTCCCGTTGAGCCCACGCCAATGAAGCTTTGGAACTTAAAAACTAAAAATAAATTTAGATTTTTAAATGTTTTGGGGTTACCCTAATTTGGTGTGGGGGATCTTGACCTTGTGGAGTCCAGCAGTTCCAGTGATGAGGAGTTTGCACTTGCAGATGATTAGAGGCCTCCCTTCACTACATTTTGAGTTTTGACATTTTGGCATTTTGTCTTTTGTAATGCTATTGCTATTAGTATTTGTATTTACTATTTGGCATTTGCTACTCATTGTAATGATGAATCATGTAATCATCTCTATAGACTTTGCGATAGCTCATATGACATTAGATATTCATATTTTCGATATAATAGAAATCTCCAATTTGACAATTTCATTTGTCAAATTTTATTTAGCAATTAGCATTCAAGAAATCTTTGTATTTAGATTTAGTATTTCAAATTTTTCTATGTTATAATTTTACTAATTTCCTATAGTTTCATTTGAAATGTAATTCTTATACTGTTATACTGTTATACATCTTTTCAAAACTAGTTTTTCAAGTACTATAAGTATATGTATAACTATATCAGGACCACCACCCCACCACCTCGTCACTGCTGTCCCCCTGCTGTCCCCAAACTTAGGCCCTTTGTCCCCTCGTCCCGCACGTCCCCCCGTCCCCTCGTCCCCAACGCCTGTGGAACATTGGGGAAATGTCATGTTTTAGGGGTTTTTAACCTTTTTCATGTTTGGAAAATTAAAAAAAAAGAAGGGACATACACTTGGAGTCGGCTTGGAAACGCCACATCATTGTTGGATTCACATGAGTATGGGAGGGTTTTTATGGAATGTTTCGGCAGGAAAAGTGCAGAACCCTGAATGATTTTGCAGGTTAATTGATTCTGAATCTGATTCTGCCACATAATGTACACAGAATCTGTGGGTAAATCTGCTGATTTGGCAATGTAGGTATTTTTAATCTGCCAGGCCTTTAGTCCTACTCAAAATTTTGGGCTGTTGATTTGGAGTTGGTAAAATATGGTTTATCTGTTTAGAAACTGTTGTTTCTTTCCTGGCTGACCTGGGAAGATACGATAACTTGAATCAAATCATGAATTTTGTGAGTCTGGTATCCAACGGGGATTTAGAAATTAATGGCAAATGGAGTTGGCTGTGTTGTAGTGTTATGGTTGATTTATTGTTTTATCTTTGTAAGTGTCTTCATTTACTGTTGCAGATATAGTAATTTCAACCATGCCTATTACATAAACAATTTGACAATGATGTTTTGTCTATCTGTGTCTATCTATATGTATCTATGAAGAAGAAGGGAAGGTGATCCACAATTCAATGTTTTTTTGGTTTTCACCTCATTGCAACAACTTTATTTATCTTGTTCAGATGCTATTGTGATAAATTAAAACCAATGACATGTAGTGACCTTTTTATGCAGGCTACTTATTCTGGTGCAATTTTAGAAGTATGCATGAGAAAGCTTTCATTTTATCCAGACATTCTCTCATTTATTGAGGAAGAAGCGGATGATTTTACTTCCCTTCATGTTCAGTATCAGTATGGCTCACCCCCGAAACTTATCATGTTGGATGAAGATGGTAATCATAAGGAAATTATCAGGTTAGTTATTATATGTCTATCTTTTGTCTTTTGAAGTAGGAAAAATATATTATTTATTCTGCTTTTGTGTATTTCACAATTGAATGCAATTAAAATCACTGATAAGTGATGAACAAATTTTACTTGTAAGCCTGACTTGCTTTGAAAATTGAGGCGTCCGAGAATGAATTACCCTTCAAACTAAGCAATGACTTTACTGATTAAATATCTATACTGATGAAAAGCTGTCCAACAGTCATATTATTTAGTCTCTGATTATATCTTTTGTATTTTTTTCCTATACCAATTTGTTGCAATATATAGGCTAAAGAAAAGTGCCTATTCATATTAGCAATTTACATATTCTGTTGTAGCATGGGTAAGCACAGTAGAAAGTTAATTCCAATATGCTTTTGTACTTTGTACTAAAATCAATATCACCTATTTTTTATAGACCTTAATTCTTATAGGCATATTTTCCTTTGTTATTATCTACAGGATTGATAATTGGAAGCGAGAACATATACTTCAGTTCCTGAGGGAAAAGGTCAGGACTAAAGTAACAAGTTAAAGGTATTAAATGAGCACCTTTATGAAAGAGGGGGCTGGTATGCTTCAACTTGTCAATGCATCTTGTAGTAATATATTTTCCGTGTCCCATGATTGTGCTTCCATTTACAAACTTAATGTAAATGGCAAAGTTCGGTCATGCTATTGTTGATGCCTTTAGCGTGCTTTTTAAAACTGTAAAATGCATTATTTTACATGCAATTTTGCATGTTGGAAACTCTGAGCCATATGCAAATGTCCAGTGGGAAGCAAAGCTTCATGGATATGGAGTGCAAAATTTAATACAATTTTTTTTTTTTCGCATAAAACTATTTTATTTAATGGACCAAATGATGGAGCTCTAAAAGAACTTTGTATTGATTCACAGCTATGATTTGCTATGATTATTTGGACTTTCAAAACTAGAATAGCTCACCGATGACATTGTGGTGGTATAATCTGAACTTTCATACTTGAGTTCTCTTCTAGTATATTAAATATTTTTATCCACGAAATTAACTATAGCTTAAGTTGCAGGCTGTACTTAACATTAAATTTAAACAAAACATTAATGTAAACAAAGGAAATAAATAGATAAAACAAGGGGCTAGAAGATGCTAAAATTAAAGTAAATCAGCAGCAGTCCCTATTGAATCCTTAATAAGAATTCATAGAAGACAAGAGTATAAGAGATTTTTGAAAGACAGATGCATAAAGAAAATATATGCAGCAAAAGATTAAAATGAAGACATCCTGGGGTTCAAAAAATAAAATTCATGAGCAATAAAAATTATGAAGTGAGTGTCATCACTTCAGAGCCATACAAAAACATTGACAATGTCTCAGTGATGTTCTAAAATCTCCACTTCATCATGCTTTCAACAGTTTAGACTCAGAGTGTCAATAATGGAGGCACTATTGTTGGCTTAAATCTCCAATTGTTGCCGATCAAATTGATGTATAATCAATGCGTCAGGCCTCTGTATAGGCCATCAGACATGTAACATGCTATTCCTATAAGGCATAGCTTGACTGGTTGCATGGTCCTGTCAGCACCTTTTTGTATAATATGAATGTGATTCACTTTGAAAAGTAAGGGCCATTTAAAAATTTCACAAACATCTATCTGTGGTCCAGCTTACATTCATTCCAGGGTAGCAGGTCCCCAGCAATTCTGGAAGCAGCTTAGGCAGAGTATTCACTGTACGTATAAGAACCTCATTAAGAGTCTGCCTAAAATTGCTTATAAAAATGATAGACTTGTCCTTTGGAAGAGATGAAGCTGTGCTTTTATTTTCTGTTTAATTTTTTGCCAGGAATGCATGGTGTTAAGAGTTGTGTAGTTAATTGCCTAAATAAAGGATATGCTTCTGCTGCCAGTTTCAAAGGCTAATTTTTGCCAGCTCTTTCTTCTGTCTTTTATACTCATCTGTTAGGGATTCTAGCATCTCTTCAAAGAAAATTCAGTTCGCCTGGTTTTTTAAGCCTGGTCCATGCTAAATTCATTAACTTAGTTTAGTTTCAACAACACAAATATTTATGTCTTAGAATATCAAATGATTTACCATCTTGTGAATAAAGGGTGCACTAGATGGATTGTTACCTTGCCCTTGTATTTGGTAAGACTTGGTTTAAATTTTCAGGCATCTAAAATATGATCTAGAGTAGGAAATTCCCAAATGAAAAAAAGGGCAAGATGTTATTAGTTAGAAGTTCTCGCTTTGGGTGACTTGGTTAAAATTAGAGCATTTATTGAATCCATAATGCCATGCATTTCCAGAGGTCTTAAAGGATTTTCTCATGAGTGTTTTAACTTCGAACAAACTATGATAACATCCATGGATGTCATAACCGGGCAGACACTTGAAATTAATCCTCCAGTATGATAGGGTCTTAGAGTTCAAGGTTTTAAGGTATAGAAGAGCATATTTTGCCCTCTTACACCATTTTTGGGTACTTTTCATGGATGTTGTAAATATATAGTTTTACCACCTAATTTATTTCTTTTGGTGCACTAGGTGACCCCAACCCTTCATCACTCTAATATGCTATATTGATCAATTCAAAGCAACATTGGTCATTTTCCAAGGGTTTCTGCCTCCCTAGACTAAGCCGCTCATTCGTTTCTGTTCCCTGGACAAAACTGTGCTTGTGGTATAGTCCTCCAGTTTTGAATTTCAATCTTCTCACTTTCCCAGGCCATCTTTCTAGAATATGACCATTAGTCATTGTTTTTTTCTCCAAAGGTCTTGAGTTCTGTGTCGAGGACTTGTATTTAAAGACATCATTCTTTCATTTTAATGATCAAGAGTTAATTGAATAGAGAGCATCTTGATTCACATTTAGAAGATTACTCCCAACCTCAGTTTACTTAGTTTTAGTTGTATCGATATTTGCATTCTGTATTTATCTGTTTTTCAATATCATGACATCCACCATGGGGCTTGATTGCTACCAAAGAAGTCAACAGTCTTTCCTCTGTCTATAGTAGGCCCTCAAAGGTTATTTTTGACACCACCAGTTTCTCAAATGCAGGTACAAACACAAAGGAATAAGTTTTGCAGCTCCAAAAGGTGATATTCAACAACCAATAGAATCATTCAAGAGCAAAGTGTCCAAGGACAGAAATGTGGATGTAGCTTAGTCTCAAGCTCCAACTTTTAAAATAACCCTATTGAAGGTTCTTGACCACTGATCTAGTTTCAGGTTCTAATTTCTAGTTTCTTGTTTCTTATCACATCTCAGCTAGTCAAAGCGATGACAATTAATAGTTCACCATAAACTACATAAGCATTCTATTTCTTCTCAGTCATTTCAATTATCTATATCTTAATTTGTTTAAATCAATGTTATTCTGATCTCAGCTCAGGATTTTGTCGTTAGATTCCTTTCCTTTATTGCAAGGTTGAACTTTAAAGTTTAAACTAACCATGATAACATCCTAGATGTCATATTAGGGCAGGCACTTAAAATGGTCCTCTAGGATGAGGGGTTCGTAAGGTTAAAGATTTTAAAATATGCTCCTCTTGGAAGTTACTACTTCGACTCGTTATGTAGTTGATGGTGAATAACACAGATATGGGTTAAAGAGACTCTAAGAAGCAAAGGTATCATACGTTAGAGATGAGCATCGTGAAGTTGTAATAAGAGATATAATACAATTAAGATTATTCTTCACATCAAGAGACACATCTCTTATAATTCAGTCCTTATCATCTTTAGTTTATGCCTTTAAGACACCTAAATAAATCTTCAATTAATTTCCATGGAAGCAGTAAAGCACATTCAATTGCTTCGATTAATTTCCTTAGATATTGGTAATAAGGGTGGCTTTGGGATTCTCAATCTTGATGCAGAGAAATGGAAAAGAGATCTACCTATAAACATATTTTATATGCTTGCTCATGGTATTTACTATATGCTAAGATGCAATTTTTGTTTTTTGAGATCTCTGTCAAATAAATTCTAATTTTTTAAGCACTTATTAATGATTACAATATGCCCTTTTCTGGTGTCCTTAAATGGTGTCAAGCAAATATTCTTTTGATCATTCATTGTCTTTTATGTGTTTTTTTAATGGGTTGGATGTTTTTATTAAAACCACTTTCGATTTTTCTACAATGAAATTTGTACATAAATTTCCTTTAGTGAACCCTATTCCTTGTCACAGTTCCTTACCTGTAGAAGGAAATGAATAAATTATGGACGAATAACTTGTATTTTAAGTTTATGTATTCAAATTACATTATAAGAAAGTGAATATGTATTATAAATATAAGTCGTATCTTATGAACAATATGTATGTTCCTGCGCAATTTAGTTTTTTTCTATGTTAAAGGAGGACTTAGGCCTTTGTCTTGTGTATATAAAATCAAAATTCAAAAAACCTGTTTAAAATAGTATGAAATCTTGCATGGAAATTATATTTGAAATTTTAGCCTTGGTTATAATATTTATAAGTCAATAAGTCTTTACACTAACTATTAGTAAACTACTAGAAGAGACTATTAACACTTTCATTGTTCATTATTAAATATAACCTGAATATCTTAATTTTCCACATCCGAACCGGATCCTTCCCCTATAACTTTAACCAGCCCGACACATCTAATTAGAAATTTGATAGCTTGCCTCACCCTCTCAACTCTGGTATTGTCCACATGGTATGAGGGGGATTGGAATGGAGCTAGAAGCTGAGGCAGCAGCAAAGTTGCTAACCTCGTTAGCTAAACAATGTTGAATATGGTTTTAAGCTTTGTGAAGGAAGCCATTAACACTAAACCCCTTGTCTCATAACCTACAACTAGCAAATGATCCAAAGGGGGTCTAAAATATCAAGGGTTATCCATAGCTTGCCCATGTATCTAGGTATCAAGAATTGTGTGGAAAAATTGAAGACCAAACACTTATCCATGACAAACTCAAGCAGATTGGAGATGGATATCGAGGAGATATTAGTGTTTACATGATTTCTTACCTCGGCTTCTAAATAGAACTTCAGACTAAATGAGTAAATATGGTTTTCAATTGCTATCTAGATATAGGACCTGTGAAATTTTGGCTCCATGTTGCAAACCAAAGCATTATTCAAACCCCAAGTGTAGAAGGCAATAAGGTTTGGTGGCATTAACAATGAATTTTCACTGTATAAATCAACCACACAATCGTGCCAAAAAGCATGAGGGACTTTGAGTGATGTACCATCATCATTGTGAATTAACTCGAATAGAGAAGTACGAGTATTCAAGTGGTGGATGAGGGGTTGAATCACGGCGATCCCAAAATTTGTTTAAATCTTTCTAAATTTCAATCTTATATCACTTAAATTCTTCCCCATCATAATAATTGATTTCCCTATAACAATGATTTGCAGAGAAATAGGATAGTGTATCCAAAAGGGGCTAGGTCATCCTAAGGACATTGTCCACCTTCCATGTCTTGGAACCATATTACCCATTGCATGGAAGATGATCATAGAGTCCCTCAATATATATAGAACAAATGGCACATTTTGTTGTAAGTTGCAATCAAAGGACAAGAGCCACCACCTCTCCCAAATGGTGTTTTTAGATGCAACGATCACGAAATTACCGTGACAATATTTGATCACACAATTTACTCTTGAAGTCCCAAGGTTCCCATGGGAGGCTTTGTCAAAATTTAGTTTGTAGAGCCATAATGAGGGAACCTTTTGTGAGTTTCTTTCATTAAAGAGAATTGAACTCTGATAACCCCATGAAGAGGGGGATGTACGACTAATGTTTAATAAGAATAATAATAGAAGTGTTAATATGTTTGACAATATCAAAAATATCAAATTATTAAAAAATATGTATGTTTTGTTTTGGATATTTTTATTCAATTATTGTTAAGAATTTCAATATATAATTGTAATATAAAGATAAAGATGTCTCTCTTCTCGAAATGAGAAGTCCATTACCTTGTATTCAATTTTGTAAACAAATAAATTTAAAGATTTTTTAAAATATAATTATAATAACATTACACATTCCAAATAAATAATTTAATATAATGAATTCAAATCCACGTTATTGTACAAGTGGCATATTAAAAATACGTATAGGAAATATATATATATATATATATATGTGTGGTTTTTAGGTGATAAAGTGTGGTTTAAAATAATAATTACAAATTGCAAAAGATATCAATTACCCCCTTCATCCATTCAAGGTGTTCCAAATAAGTTTATACTTTTTAAAACAAAATGTCTTTATTAGAATTTATAAATATTTAATTTCAATATAATTTTATTAAATTTTACTATAAATAATGTGATTATGGTGAAATGTAAAGAGTAATATGAAAGTAAGTATAATATTGAAGTAAAAATACAACATTCTATGAAAATAACATTATTTGCTAAAAAAATGGTTTTAAATGGATTATATGTTTTCTTTTATATTATTAAAATTTATTTTTATAATTATATAAAATATAAAAGTTAAATAAATATTAAAGGATTATATTTTAATTGGTTGAGAACTATTAGTTGAAGTGATATTATTTTTCTTAATTATACCATTCACTAAAGTTCAAACTTTTGTAAGTGCAATAAGAGACGAGGTCAAGATTGTGTTATGGGCCATTTTGACTAAATATTTATTTTTCAATTTTGAAGAGTTGTCAACTTAGATTCATGTTCCTAATACTAGTGAATTGTAAAAAATCAATTTGAAAATGATTCTCAATTAACAAAAATAATTTAACTTATTTATTTAAAAATATAATTTGATATATTAATTAAAATATATGTACAAATGTCCCCATCTTTTGATGGTTTTTGGACCTAAACCAAATAATAAAAGCAAAAAAAACATGTACATATAATTAATTTTATAATTTTATAAATATTATTATCATATTATATACATTATAATTATAAAAACATATAATAACTTATACATGATATACAAATAAAAAAATTAATTTTGAGAAATTAATTTAAGTCATTCAAGAGTTTTTGCAATGGAGGCACTACTAATTTCTTCCTCTATGCTCCCAATTTCTTCCTTTGCACTCATAATCGCTATTGTATCTATAGACTCACTTTTGAAAATATCTCGCTACTCTCTGGAGTAACATCACTTGATTTCAAGATTGTTGTTGCACCCTTGGCCTGTGTTGGTGATCCATGTCCTTAGGCTTCACCAATTGCTTCTTTTGCATGAGATCCTTCACTCAACCGTGGGCATGGCTCTGGTGTTATCATGCTTATGTTTGCACTTAGGGTTAACTTTCCCTTGGCTCCTACTATTATGAATGTTGGTTGTTCCCCCCCTCTAGTGCCTATTTCTACAATTGGTGGATGTAGCTTTGCTCAAGCAGTTGGTTTTGGTGTTGCTTGCCCTTTGAGGGAGAAATCTCATCCCCTTCTTTGTTCCAAATCATCCCTGATGGTGATTTGTGGCCAAGATGTGGTGGAAAATGAGGACTTCTACAACCCTAGGGGTATAGTGTGCAAATTCTTCAATCTTTGGCTTTCTCTTCTTCATCTTCACAAATGGGTGTTGGATTCTTGGAGGCCTCTATGGCGTGTAAGATCAAGCTCTTCCCTTGTGCTTGGGGGGGCACTCTCTCTCTCTTATTCCTTGGTCAACCTCCTTTAACCCTCTTACTAAGCCACTAAATGTGTGTTTGGTGCGGGTTAGACTCTCAAACCTCCCTATATAGTTTTGGGAGGTTTCATGCTATGAGGCCATATGCAACTTTATTGGTCGCTTCTTAAAAGTTGGTGATTCCACTTCCTACATGGGGCACTCTACTTTTACTCACATTTTGGTAGACATCCAAGCCTCTTCACGGGGATGTGGTTTTGATGGTTGGGGATAGGCCTTGGACTCAACCTCTTGATTATGAGGGCCTCCCCTTCAAATGTTGTTGATATTTTTCTATTGGTCACCTGGCTATGGATTGCCCTCTCTTGTGTTGCAAGGGCTCTGCTACAAGGTGGAAGGATGCTAATGAAGATCACTTAACTATCCATGCTCCTGATTCTCTATTGAATGACTCCTCTCAAGAAGAGGACACATCTTTTGCTTCTAGGGCAACTTTGACGTGCCTCTTGGACCCTATTGAGGAACTTCCTACCTTGACCTCACAACCCGATCTGCCCTTGGCTTCATACTAGCTCCAAACTACTCATATGGTGCATGGTCACCCTTCACCTTGTCGTTTTTTGGTTCTCTCATGTGTTGAGCTCTCCATTGGAGAATCCTCCTGCTTCCCCTTGCTCTGAGAATTTGGATGCTAATGTCTCCTAGACTGTTGTAAGGAGGAAGAAAGGTCTTCCTATATCACTTCTCCAAACTCATGTTCGAGTGTTGGGCGAGAGGCCAACTTGTTCTAGACCTGGTATTGTCTAAGAAGGACCTCAGGGATCCCAACTCTTTCATTCACTTGTTGTTCTTAATAGATTGATGCAAGAGGAAAAATTCCCCTCTCACAAGAAACAAACTCACACTTCACAATCACTTACAGAGTTTCTCTCTGCCTATCAATTTCAAAATATTATGAAAATTGCAACAAACAACAAATCAATGCGCTCAATTTTATTGGACTCTTAATCAAAACAGAAATACACAAATCAACAATTACAATTATTGGCCCTCAATGGCCTCTCTCTTAGGTATGGAATTTATATCTTTCCTTAACCTATTCAACTGTTCTTTGTCCTGCTACGCAGCTCTACAACATTCAAACTCCAACGCATTCCTACCTTGAATTCTCTGTCCCCGTACGTGACCTCCTCTTGAGTTCTTTAAAATATTTAAATCTTCATTTTTCTTGGAATGGTGCGATCCCATTCTTCTGTACACAATGCAATATACATTTTATTCCAGTATGACTTCTCTCCATTACGCACCTGTATACATCTATTCTTGTAGCTTTATTTATTTATTATTGTTTAACTTCTTCCATTGAAACCTTTGCGCTGCCCCTTCTCTCAGCAATTCCTGTTCACAATTCTCCTACGCAGCCTATTATTCATTCACATTCCTCACTTTATTTGGCAGCCCCACTTCTTGTAACGGGATCTCTCACATTCAATTACCTGGTGCAGCCCTCTACCTTCTGTTCCGTGTATTTAAATTATTCAGTTTGAATTTTTTTATATCATATGCAACCCCCTTTTGTTTTTATGCATTCATTCCATTTTGATTGATAGGCTGCGTGGCTTATGTCTTTTCATCTTCCTTCATTTTGTTCATTCCTCTCTTTCTAATTGTGGTCTTCCTCCCTTTTTATTCATTTATTCTAAAACTTACAAATTTTGGTGTTTGCTGGAAATTTTAAATAAAAGAATAAATAGTATTTTTTTTTTTCAATTTTTAACACTGTCATATCTGATGGTTTATAAAAATCAGTTGTTTAATTACATGGAGAAATTGGTGAATAAACAAAATTTACAAATATTTGATTCTATTGCAATAATCAATTTCTCCCAAACGATGAAAGATATGACTTTGATTATTTTTGCATATTCAACATGGTACCTCCAAGAATGCTCTTGCAAAAATATTCTACTCTACCTCTTACGAATTTTTGGGAATAAATTTCACAAAACTGCCTATGGAGTGTCGAAACTACGAATCAACGAAAGTTTGATTCTTGCAATTCTTTGCTAACTTTGAAGTTTTGTGATGTTGAGAGATGCCAAAGACAACCAAACCAAAACAAAACTGAAAACCAAATTTGAAAATGTTTTTAGGTGATGTCGATTGCCAATCCGCCCGAATGCTCCTACATCAGATTGGTTGTTGTTCCTCTCTTTTGGTTGTGTTGCTTCTTTGTTGTATCTGGCTAGGTTGGACCTATTTTACCTTGCCTTATGACGGACTTTATTCTTTTTCTATGGTCTTTTTGTACAAGGGTCTAAGCCCTTTCAAAATTCTTGCTTACCTCAATAAAAAACTATAAATAAGTTATTTATGTAATTAATAAATGTATAATAGTTTGTAACAAAATGTAGAATTAAAATAGAGACTAATTTGAGTAAATATTTGAAATCCCATTTAGACATTTAGATATTAATTATACATTCTTACGTATATGATTTATTGTTATAATTCAACAATAACTTTGGATATTGATGAAGGTACTTAATTATTAAGGTCAAGAAGACTCATGCTTATGTAGACTAATATATTATATTAAGTGGTATTGTGTTAGTTTAATTTTTTGCTTAAGCTAATAGATGCTTTCAATTAATGTTAAATAAGATGATCTATGCAATAGATGTAAGTATTGTAGTCTAAATGATTATTTTGTTATTTGATTCTATTAGGATTAGGGGATTAGTTCTTGCATATCTTACAAGTTTTATGTTTACTTTAAATATTTAATACTTGTACAATAGTATAATTTTTTTGTTTAGATGAGCAAAGATGTCACTTATATGGAATCTTGAGAATCTATGGTTGATGCACTATCCTCCATATCATTGGTTTTTCAATGTTTGTAAGAAGTCGTTGAGTTGGAAGGTTACTTAGTGGACTATGACTATCATTTTTGACTGACTATTTATAGTGTTTATACATGGTAATAACTACATCCATGTGGCATACTTGAGAGTTACTTTGACTGCACTTGGTCTTGGGAGTCAAATTGGTCAATCAAGAGACATTTTATTTTTGGAGTATTTTTTGTAGGTGGGGGTGCATAGGTTGAATGTGGAACATGTTGACTAGTTTTTGGTTCACAATTTTGTCCTTGTGGTTTTGGAAAATCATTCATGGTTTCCTTGGTCTTCTTGGCCTATATATGTAGGGATTGAGATAGAGATATTATCTTAAGTTTTATAAGGGTTACGTTGTTGGAATTCCTTTAGATTAAAGAGTGTTCTTGTGAAGCTTAAATCTTGATATTATATAGTAACTTGAAGTTCCTAATAATACATTGACTGATGTTTTTCGAAGTTGGGTTTTTCCATTTGCAAGGTTTTCCTATGATATATTGGTGCTACTCTTTATATTGTGTTGTTTTCGTTATTCACTCATTCTTTCTGCTTTCTTGTTATTATACTAAGTGTCTTTACATGCCATTACTTTGCTACAACTTTATTAGACCAAATAACTCATAACATCTCTACTTTTAGAATTAACTAGGAAATTGTTTGTATTTCCTTTAAGAATCAGGAAGTCAATTTGTATATTAATTATGTACATGAACATACATGTATATATATGGATGTACAAATATATGTACACCCATCCCTATTGTGCACCCATACGGGCCTTATCATTTCCAAATCTTCAAAAACCATATTTGTACCTTCTATATGATTTTTATGTTTTTGAAATGGTAAGCAGCATTTACAGGGTGCCAAACCCTTCACAAAGGGCCCAAGGGGCCAAAGGATAACATAGTTCAAAACATAATTGAACTATAGGAAAAAACAAAGACAGCTGACATACAGTTGTAGGGAAACAAAGAAATCAAGCAACCCCAGAAACAGAGGGGTCAAGGCTAGCTCCACAAGCCCGAGTCCGAGAAGCAACCACAAATTTTTTCTTCCGAAGAACCACCGACTAGGGAGGCTTAGAGTCAGGAATCAAAGGGAAAGGTGAGAGGAGCGGCTCCACCCCAGCCACCACAGGAGAAGAGCCACCAAGCAGCGAGGAAGTTGGCAGCAAGGCAGTAGAGATCGAATCAATTAATGGAACAATAGAGGCTCCCAACAAAGGTCGGACAGGGTTTGACAGAGCAGCGACAGCAGGTGCAGGGACAGGCACAACAGTGTCAGCAGAATGGTCCAAAGGTGGTTCCACGAAAGAGAGATCAGGGAGAGGAGTAGCAACCTGAGGGTTGACCTCCTCAGAAGAAGCATTCGAAGAAGAACCCACCGTGAGGTGATCCAGGAGAGCATCCTTCCATCAAGTCGTAGCGCCCTTGCGGCGGTCAAGAGGACAGGCCGAGGCCAAATGACCCACCGAAAAGCATCTCCTACATCAGAAGGGGAGACCCTCATAGTCCAAGAGCTGCTTCCATGGTCTGTCCTCCACCAGCAAAACAACATCCCCAGGAAGAGGTTTGGAGATGTCTAGATCGATTAACAACCGAGCAACAATAGTATGCCCAAACTCCCTAGTATATGATTTTTATGTTAACATAACTACAAACACAAATTTTGTTGACAATTTACATAATTATCTAATCATCACCCTAAAATACAATTTTGAGTAATTGTCAAACCTATGTACATATAATCACACATCTAAATTTTAGCATTGATATGCTCACTTCTTGGGTTTTATTTAAGTCTAATGCATAAACTCATATAATTTATAGATAGCTATGCTCTTTCAAGTTGAATTTTGATGGAGCTTACAAATAATTTGGGTGTTGCAACATTCATGTGGTTTTTTAAACATTTTCACAAAAGGTGATTCTATGGTCATTTTCCATGTAATCGAAAAAGAAGGATCACTTGATTGGGAAATAAAGAATATACTCAAAATTGCTTTATTTGTTTTAGTCATTTTCTTTTGGACATCATTATAGAGAGGCTAATAGGATTAATATTTTCTTGGCCAATTATGGAATCAAATTGATTGAAGGGATAATGTTGATATTGTTATTGATATGTAGAAAGGATTAGTTGAAAAATGGGAATTAGGATCCCCTTTGAGGCCCCAATCTCTCTAAGTGTATGCAACTCTTTTATTTTGGTTGTAGAAAAAAATCATGAGTGGTCTTTTTAGTAATAATTTCTATGTATGGCAAGTTAATCATGCACATGCAAAGTGAATATGGAGAGGATGATAAAGGTGAGACGAGGCTTTGCTATCCTTGAGATTGCCATTGAGATGATTGGAATTTGAGGAAAGTAGTAGAAGTTGATGTGATATTTTTTGTTGGAACCTAGATTACTCCTTTATACTAAGAAGAGGGAAGTGGGATATAGAGGCCAATTTTTTGTGCTAGATCAACAAATATGTTTGTGATTTAGACAATCTTGACAAAGCAAGTCATTAAGGAGGCGCACATTGTAGACACCTAGAATCAACTCTTAACAATCTTCCTATCATAAAGTTGCTCCATGTTATCACTTCTAAATTAATTAGATAAATTATGTTTATTTAATTAATTATCCTAATTTATTGTCCAAATGAATCTAACACTTCTTCTAGAATTAATTGAATAAATTATGACTATTTATTCAATTTATCAACTATTCTTCTAAAGTCCAACCTTAAATAAATAAATTCAAAATTTATTTAAGTCCATCATGCACATTCCCAAAATTAAATAAATAATATCTATTTATTGAATTTATATTTTTTTCGTGTCACATCATTTGTACACTGAAACCAATTACTTAAACTAGCTAATCAATTGCACAAGTCAAAGCTTTGATTAATCAGGAAAAATCTTGTCCAAGTCCCTAGAAGGCACATGTGCAATTCCAATGATGTTTATGTCTTCATATGGTGCTTATGTTTCTCAACTCAACACATCTTCCCCCAACCACAAACCCTTAAATACTTTTGTACCTTGCATTTTTCAATTTTCTAATTTTAACTAGTTCCTTAATACACTAACTTGCTTTCCAGTCACTCAACATTCTCAATTTTTCATTTGAATGTGTTTTATTTGTTTCTACACATATTACCATGCACTTGACATTCATTACATCCTTAATCTCTAAAAAATCACTCCCTACCTAAATTATCACTCCCATATCTTGGGTCGATCTCGTGGGAGTGGGAATGATGTCCCACTTATGGATTTGATCCATGGAATTCAAAATTTGATCAATCCATACGTATTTTATTCTCACCTTGAGTTGAATTGATACACATTTCATGTAACTATTACTTTATACTTATATTTAATGGTATTCAATTACATTCATTTATCATCCATAAACATTACTAATATTCAATCACCTACAAGGATAATTTATTATAAAAATATTTCAATTGGTGCACTAAAAGAAACAACATTTGCTTCAAAAGTATCATGTAGGACATTTGTACACTTGCTTAATACCTATCAATCTTAGCAAAATCATAAATCTAGTCATATCAAGGGGTCAACATAAGAGAACATGACCTTTACAATCCAACAATGTCCCCTAGGTGTTTCTAAATATTTTCATTCCTTGACATTCAACATAGAGCAAAGAATTAGGTGAACAAGATAGTAGAAGTGTACAACCATTAGGATCATATCCACATCTCACATAACATATCTACACATATGGAAATGACTGAATCCCACATACTCAACTAAGAAATAGTCGTAGGTTTGCATAGGACTTTAGATAGATGACGCATCCAAAGTATTTATTTTTCTATCAAGTTATTGATTCAATACCATATTATATTTATCCAATAGCATTATTCTTGGGTATAAGCATTATTATCATTGATTTTAATTTCCTACCTTAACATTTAATTCTAAATTATCAAATTCCCACAATTGAAAGTAATTAATGTAGGTTGTAAGCTTCATTGTTTTTTATCTCCTCTGGTCACCATACCCACCCTTGGATACCCCTTTAGGGCTTCCTATCTTTTATTTATGCCACAAGCTACTCACGATTCTAATCTTCCATTGAGAATGAGCGCTCATCTAAACCCTAAAATGACCACCCAATCCAATGATATAAGATTTATTTCAATGCTCATGTTGAGAACAACTTAGAGGGTAATCTTGATTATGACCATGATACTTGTGTGGTCAACTAAGAATTTATAAATGAGCTTCGTAGTTGGATAATGCTAACAGTCGTACACAACTAGCTAATATGATTCACATTGTGTTTATAAATAATCCCATATATTAGAAATCTTACAAGTTTCTAGTGCTAAAATTATTTCATCTATTGTGGTTAATGATTCTACCTCCTCTCCTTCAATTAATTCATTTTCCACCATTACTCCTTCCACTACCATTATTCATCCTTATACTTCCACCCCTAATTGTATTGGTGTAACAACACAGTGTTTATCCTTTCTCAACCTTCCCTCCTCGTGGCCTTCCTCCTAAATCTATCCTTCACAAGATACTTGCATGCCCCTCATGATGTATTACACTTCATTTCATATTTCATACACCACTATCCAACCTATCACCACCCTCTTATTCATGTCATTCCTATATCTACCATTCCACTTCATGCTATGTCTATTCTCATTCTATCCCTCCATCCCTTGCTATGCCTATCCTTTATTATATCCCTCCATCCATGCCCATGCATGCCTTTAATTATCTTTCTTCCTCTACACCCCTTTCCAAACATATTACCACTTCTATCCCTCACACTTATCACACTCATTCCTATACACATCATAGTGGCCCTCAACCTTCACTTGTTACCCCTCATCATCTACCCTACATATACTAATTCATAAGATAATCAAGTAGAGAAAAGTGTAGATTCAAAACCTAATGGCAAAGATACAAGGAATACAAGGATTCTTGACATACGCTATTGTGTTATGAGATTGGTATACATCCAATACCTATGGTCTTTGTAGCAGCATGATTTTCAATGTATGAGGGAAAAGGTTACTCAATTACTCATTTGAGATCTTATACTATTGCATATGTAGAGTTTTATGACACACCCTTAACTAGGTTATTTCCATAAATATTTAAAATAACATACTATTGAACTCTTTTTCAACTTCCTCAAGTGTCTATTCACACATTTGATGATTTGAAAAAGGTATTGTTAACAAAATTCATAGTTAATATGAGCATTAAGAGTATTTGTATTTGATCTATTTGAGTGTGCCCAAGCACCTAATGAGCACATTAGGGACTATGTTATGAGATTTTAGTCTTAAAGCTCCACAATGATTACTCCCTTACATGACCTTTAATTGTAAATCATCTTTATTAAGGAATTACCTAAGCCAATGATGGACAAAATGTATCTAAATAGCTTTGCATATTTCATGGACTTGTGTGCACATGTAAATAACATTGAGTCCAAATTGTTAGCAATAAATTTTTGAAGTATAGGCCATCAAATGAAATGATTCATACCCTTCAACATATCAAAAATCAAATTAATTTTCAAAGGGTAATGACATGAAGGAAAATTTTCATCAAGTTGTTAATACTTCTACCTTTCCTTCATTCAAGCCAAATGAGATTGTAGGGAATTTACTAAATTACAAGTCTTTGGACAATGTTCTTCATAGTTTATTGAGTGCTAATTTGATCACTCTAACCCTTTTCCATCTAATGGACCCCAAGAAACCATTTCCTAGTACATATGATAAACACGTATTTCACAACTTCTAGAGGTGTAAATGTCACTACTCATCATGCATGTGTCTTCAACACAATGTGCAAAACCTTTTAGATAACACTGTGATCAAAGTTTAAGGTGTCAATAATGATGAAAATCCTTTAGTTGCACCTACATTGGAGACTTATGTCAATCAAAATTCAATTCATTTAAATAATATTGAGGCACATAATAATATACATATGGTTCATGTTGAAAATTAGGATATATCACATGAACATGCTTTTGTAGGGACTCTTGAAACTAATTCTTAGAAATATTCCTCTCTTCCTACTTTTGTATTGATTACATTTTTTGATGAGATCCCACAATCCAATTATGGTCCATTATACATATTGGTTAGTTTAAAATGCACATCACCTACTCAATTTCTTATTGATCCAACATGTCAATATAATATCTAGATTGAAGAGCCTTTGTTCACTAGCTATATTAGATATTAATAAAATGCATATTTTGAAATTTCATTGAAGATGAAGAAAGGAATGTTGATCAATACATTAGGATACATCATTTTACAATTGAGAGTTGGACCTAAAGAACTATCAATTTTATGTCATGTTACAACACACCGTTGTTTGAAAGATTTGATGTTTTGCTTGGGTGTCGCTAGACTGGGTAATATAAAGTTATTCCTTGTATTTTACATCAATGTGTTAAATTTATGCACAAAGAAAAAATGGTATAGATTGAAAGGGCACAAAAACTATATATGATGTTAGTCACTTCATAGTCAACACTTTTGTGAAGACTCCAAATGATGTACCTTATAAGAGAAATATGTATACATGATTTATACAATATGCACTTGGATGAGTTAGAAAGAACTCAAAAGAGATTGAAAAGAGAGGAATATCCTCCAAAGATAGAAGAACCTTGCCTTGAGAATCATCTATCAAAATAGAAAAATGATGATACAAAGAAAGAGGAAAATAAAGAAACCAAGGATAAAGCAATAAAAAAACTAGAATTTCATGTACAAAAGACTACTTGGAAACTAAAGCAAGAAGTTGTGCATCAAATACATGGGACTTTTCTCTCAAAGAGAAAATTAAAAATAAATATGTGAATAGTAATTTGGAATTAAAAAGGGAATAAAAGCTATTTGATCCTTTGGTTAAAATGAGATAAAAATAAAGGTTATTATGACCCTTTGGTTAATATGGAGATTACTAATGAATATTTGTAAAAAATATTTAAAGTGGATGAATATTGTATTTATTAAATAATTATGAAGACAACTATTGTGAATGAATGTGTTGGTTGAAACTACCTCAAGAAAACTATTTGAAATCATGTGAAAAGCTTAGAAATAATATGGAGATTTATTCAAGAAAGAAGGTGGTTTGGTGGGCTATGGGAATAGTAGAAGGGGCATATAGGGTGTGTCCAACTCAAGGTAAAAGGCACAAATGAGATTGTCTAGCTAGGACTTTGTGTTGAACATGTTTTATATGCTATGTTTTGAATATAACCATTTTTCCCAGACTACATCATAATTATAAGAGCTTGAACTCGTAAAATCCACATTCAAAATTTTAAAATTATTATTAATAAATAATTCAATTATTTAAAATTATCTTTTAATTCATATTAGAAACTCACACACATGCATACAATTTTATCGAAACTAATGAACACCATGATCAAAGCACACCACAACACAACAAAATGCATGATGACACACGCACCAACACATAACAACATTATTAGAAGACTTACACAAACATCATTGAACAATGGGTAAGTGCAAGAAGTTGAGTCCACTTTTCATGGAAGCATTGTGGGAAAAAATATTGCCACAAGGAACAAGTGTGCATTTCATACAAATGCATACATTTAAAAATTGAAGCCCAAAACTAAATAGGCATGTGTTTAGAATGGGTATTCATTTAGGTTTGGGTATCCATTCTTAAACAAGTACACATTCTAAATATGTATGCATTTGGGAATATATAAGAATTTTGGAAAGATAAAAATTACTAATTTTGATATGGGTACCCATTTCTAAATGTGTATGTGTTCTAAAAAGGAATGGGTATATGTTTCTAAATGCATACCCATTTTTTTAGAATGTATATACATTTTATAGTAGCTATGCGTTCTACAAAATTTACAATTTCACACCCATGCTTTTTTTTTTTTTTGCGTTTTAGGCTAAAAATAGACTTCAAAATCTAACTCTAACCTTTGGAGTTGCAAGTACAATGCCACATGACACCAACAAGAGTAAAAACTAACTTTGGCAATATAGTTGATGACATTTATTTATAATTTTTAGATGAAATTAAAACCCATAATAAATGACAATTTATAGTTTTCAAATATATAATTTTTTCAGTGTTGAATATATTTATTTATTTATTAATTAATTTTTGAATAAAAATTCTCATAAATTTGAAATGACATATTTTATTAATTTTTAATAACTTTTTATTTTAAGATTTTTGAAAACAAAATTATGTCTAACTAATCTAGACATTATTCTCTACACAATGATTTGTTTTCATGTTACAATTATTTTAGGTCAAATTAAGTTGATTGTACATAAGGGGTTTTCGAAAACACTTTAATCCTAACAAAATATTATTAAAAAAATATTTGTTAAAAATTATAAAAAACATTTTAACCAAAACTTTAGCATCTTCCCACAAAAATAAAAATAAAAATTTATTCAGTACTTTTTGAAAAAGGCCACTTTTGTACATCTTGTACTAAACCAACTTTTATCATCTGGGTATTAGAATAATTATATATTTAAAAACTAGAAACAAAATCTTACATTTAATATTTTTACGCTATGTTAATATTCTAAGTGCTTTGAATTTCACCCCAACTATGACAAGATTTGATTTAAAAAAATGCTTCCACTTTTTGGCCAAAGAGTGGACTCAACTTCTTTCACTTACCGCAATGCAAACATGATAAGAAATGAAGGAGATAGATCATTTTCTTAGCTGACGATACAATTTTCAACTCACATCATCAATACCAATGATGGGCAAGAATAAAAATAAATAAATCTTATAATAAAGTTCATTCCCAAAAAAATCATACCCTCAAACAAATACCCAAGGATCAATTCACAACACTCAAAAATCCTCTCAAACAAGCCATGAAAAATTGATTAGTAGGGAGATGCAACAACTCACCTATGTATCACTAGACTCACCTATGTATCACTAGAGACTAATCAAGCACACCCATGGACACAAACATGAACCAAAATGAAAATAACTTCCATGTACACAAAGTACCAAATAAATCAAGGGTTAGACAAGCAAGGAAGACCCCAATGAACAATTTTCCTTTAGGAAATTTTCCTAAGAATGTGCATGATGTCTAAGGGTTGTCCCTTTCTAGACTTGGTTGTCCATATTGATAGTCTAGGTCACCCATATTGCTAGTCCTAGTTGTCCATAGGTCTTCCAGGCTCACTCCTAGCAAAACAAGAAACCCATTCAAGTCATCCCTTATGATAGGTAGGTTGCCCTTGGTAAAACAAACAAACCACATGCAAGAGAAGGGTTTTAGATGGACAATGGGATTCTCAAAGGCCTAAAATTTCACCTTGAAGCACAATGAAAGGTCTCCTATAAGCCTACAAGCACCTTGAACACAACAACATTTTGACATAATAAATGACAAGAAATGGGGCATGCAACTCCAAAAACCACAAAATTCTAGGTACAAAGAAGTCTAGGGCAACACTCATAAACAAGAAATAAATTTCTTGATTTATGAGCCATTGATGAAAGGTTTCAAGCAATTTTTTTCAATATACTTAATCATGATTTTAATTTTTAAAATTCAAAAAATATTATGTATTGATCTAACCATAATTTACATGTAAGTTATAACCATAAAGTGACAAAGTGATGAGAAATAAACAGGTTCAATGCCAATTGTTGGAAAATTCAATCTCTATCCAAATATGACTTTAATGGATGAGATACAAGGCTTAGATTGCAACAACATGAAAATATGAAACATATGCAAATCTGAAAATTAAGTTACCTTAATATAAAATTAACATGGTTAGATCCATCTTCTTTATAATGCCAAAAAATCAACCAACATAACATGCTTAATCACACCACCTTATGTGAACTTATAACAACAATATGTAAAGAATAACATCACCATAAGATAGTAGCAATGAGGCACAAATAAACAACACAAGATTTACGTGGAGAAACCCTTGCGAGAAAAAAGAGAGAGGCCAAGTATGCATTATATTCAAACAAATGAGATTACAATACAATCACTTCCATTCTCCTCTTTGCCTCCACCATGGCATCACCTGTGCGCTTGTGAACAATCTCCATATGCCTCAACCTGCCAACATTCAAGAGGCTAAATTTATAGACTTATGAAGACATCTTAAGCCCCAAACAAGTCTCCCAAAGACGACCTTTCATTCCAAATGTCCCCAACCCTTGGAATACCTCCTCAGAATGTGAAAGGACACTAGTTTTGGCTCCAATACTTTCCCTCCAAGTTGGGCACCCAAACATGGAAGATAAGCATTACATTAAATGTAATAAATGATGGAATACCAAGAGACACTTGTTACCTCATTCCAAGCTTTGACTTGGAGAATCCCAACAATCACTCGTTTGTCCTTTCCTTATCTTTTATTATCTCATTTTACTCATCCACATGTGGGAAAAACAATATCAAATATTTATTTCCACAACTCACCTTTGTCGTGCTACTAGTGGACTCATCACCCCTTATGAATATGTTACAAACAATGGTGATAATTAATATTACAAAATATTTTCCTAATACACCCTAAGTGCTTAGAGACACTTTTCAAGGATGCTGGAACCATGAAATATGTCATGAAATTTACAAGGTGGATGGCACCTTAATCCTAACATTCTCCCACTTGACATCAACATTGTAAATATATCCATAGGAATGACAAACAAGGGAAAAAAATCCCTTAGCCAATCATGTACCATATGAATCTTCACCATGCTCTCATTCTCCAACAAGATACCTACAAAATCAACCATGATAACCACCATCAAGAAAAAAAATCCTTCACATCCTCCAACATGCCACCTATGGAAGAAAAAAGGAACATGCCAAGGTGAAACATATCAACTATCACTGAAACCTACACCAATCTTTATATGAACACAAACATCAAATTGAAATGATAACAAAGGCTCTGAGTAACTTCCTTACTCATACCAACTGGAATATAAACCACAACAAATCACAACTCATCCAAGCTAACCATACCTCAAACTAGGGTATACAAAACATAGATAAAACTTCATGCCATCAACATATCAACCCAAAACCTACAGTCAAGTCTTTGTATATCCATCCTCCTATCTCAATACACACCAATGTACAAATGACCATGTGCAAAGAAGGCCAACTAACAAAGTTTGCATAGACACTGAAATAATCTCATGGATATAGAAAGTCCACATTTGACTCATCCCACTGCAACCAATAGGCTATACACACCTACAAAGTACATAATTTGTAGATCCCAATCCAATGAATAATGAAAACTCATCATCACATTGGTAATCAATAAACTAAGATATCAAAGAGAATAACCAAACATATATCCAAAAACTCCCACTGCATGAGTAATGTCAAATCTGAAAAATAGATCAAGACATATCAAGTCCATCTATAGTACTTTAAATAGAGGATGTGGCTAATTCCTCTATTACATATTGTTAAGGAAACTTACAATGATATGTAAATCCTACAAAAATGCAATACCTCTCTCACCATTAGTCTCCATAGCTCTCCCAAGTTCTTCACACTCAACCATGTGAAATCAAACATTCAGGAAGAATACCATGAACAAAGAGAGAACCTACAAATCAAACCATATCCTTGTTCCACACTAACATGTACCAAGATGTGTAATGTAAGATCTACTTCACCATTCCTAAATTGAAAGGATAGCAACATCTAACATTGAAATCAAATGAAAACATGGAAATAATAGATGTAAACCTCTTATACCAAAGGTAGATCAAACCAACCAATCATTCCCACAACAAAGGTAATATGCTCAAAGCCACAAACCATTTTCTATACCTCTCAAAATAAGCCCTCAAAACTAGATCCATAGCTCAAGACCAAAACAAGGAGAACAATAGTAATCCATAAACCATGCATCTTCTTCTTAACAAGTCTTCAAAAATTTTATATTCAAGACTAATTCATATGAGTAGACAAGATAAAAAATAAAGAATTCATATGATATTCAAGTGGGCAATACCACTCATATCATTCTCCTATTGAGTAGACCAAGAGTGGGATACAAGATTGTCCTATACACACAACACCAAAAAATGACAATCTTCTCTTTAGGTCCATAATGGATTCACATCCATAACCAAGTGTAGGTTCCTCGATATTTCTATTTAAATCCTCATCAAAGAGTAACCATCTCAACATAAGATCCCATAAATAAGAGATCTCTTAGCCTCGCCCAATCTCTCTAGTCTCCATGAACATCCACGAATCAATCCATGCTAACTTCAAATGCAACCTTGCAAAATCATGAAGCTCCAAGAAATGATTAGTACTAAAAACCAAAGAGAACCTAACAAGACCATTGTCAAAATTCCAACTATAGAATCAGGAACATATCATGACATCATGATCTAACATCCCCTCCTAGGAGATCACAAGAAAATAACCATCCATCATCAAATGATGAATCAACATCATTGCTAAAGCTCCCACTAAACTATATAACCAAGCTCTCCAAGCATCATGATAACCATCTCCTAACTGAAGATCTTTCATGGCCCCAACACAATCAAAGAACTCAACACCATGAGCTTCCAAAAGGTAAACTACAACCACAATCTCGAAACTAAGAAGATACAAATGCTACACATCCTTTGTCAAAATAACCAAAGATATCATTGAACTATCACTACAATATAAGTGTAGAATTCAAGAGCTCCTAATAACACCAACAACCTTTGTAAAATACCATCCATTTTCTAATCAAAGATTATCCATGGCTCACTACACACTATAACATCAATAGCTTAGAACCCAAATCTTGAAACAAAGAAGATAGAACACATTATATAACTGCATAAGCTCCCATTGAAAGTAATACCGAGTTATACATGGCATCATGACCAATACCATTTCCAAAATTCTACTTTAAAGTGAATAGAGCTTCTCATGCACCATAAACTATTTCTATAGATTCAAATGAATAACTATATCAGGTACTCCTAATAACCATTTCTCATTGCAATAAAAATACCAATATAATAAAGGCGACCAAGAATATAGCCTATCAAACAAAATCCAACATCAATTTTTTTTACAAGATCTACACATATGCAACATCTCAAAGGAAAAATACATATAATTAGTGCTCCAATCTTAAATAACTGAAAAATAGATTCAACCCCACATTATTATTGTGTAAAATAAAGATAATCATGTATAACTTGTGGATTTCTAAGAATCAAACACCAGAACCAACGCTAGATCTGATTTTCCAAACAAACCCACATAGGAGTAACCATAGATCAATAAGAACCCTCCAAGCAACCATGCAAACCTGTAACTATCTTCATCCTAAACATATTGAATACAGTCTCATCATATATCTACATACCACATTTTAGTAAAACATGCAAAACCATCTGTGTAAATCTAAAATCCATTTAAACATCCAGACTTTCACATCAAATATGTCATCTGAATAATAGAAAAACCATAGATCTACAAACTCACAACTGAAAATAAGAGTGAATTGCAACCCATTAGGAAAAACCAAGTTATCCAGGAGCTTATAACATATGAAACATATCATCTCCACAATTCACAAAGAGGTTAGTGTCTTATCTTCCAGTTCTTTCATGTAACCAAGGGCTAAAACCATGAAGCTAACATAAGCACTCCACTTTTAGTCCAAATCAAGAGTGTTTCTCCATGTGTCCAAGATGTCTCTTCCCATCCAACATGAACACCTTCTTGCCACACATGACCACAAGGTAAAGGAACAAAACCACCAAACAAGAGGATACACACATAATGTCAAGCAAGAGCTCCAAGTTATTAAAACACAACCAACTCCACAAAGATCCATAATCATGAGCTTTCCATGCCCAACTCATATTGACAATATCCATGGTTTCTAATCTCACAAATCTTCAAAACAAAGTTAACTCATAGAACATTTATTGTTTCCCCACAAGCCTTCCAACAACCTCCAATTCCTTCTAAAAAATTCCCACAAGCTTTCCAAGCTAAGAAATAAAAAAGAAGGAATACCCAAAACCTAGTTCACCTTAAGCTTTGATACCAAATGATGAGAAATAAACAGATTCAATGTCAATTGTTGGAAAATTCAATATCTATTCAAATAGGGGTAAGTGCAAGAAGTTGAGTCCATGAAACGTGGAAATTTTTGCCTTAGCCAAAAAATGAAATCGACATTGCAAAAATGGGATCTCGTTTAGGCTCAGGATCTTGAGCCTAAAATCAAAAAACAGGATCTCATTTTTTGGGATCCCGCTTTTCAAAAAAAGGGATCCCGTTTTGAAAATTTTCCATTTTTGGAAACTATCATTTTGAAAAAATCATTGTTGAAAATTTTCAAAATGGGATCGTTCTAAAACATAAAAATAATTTTTTTTTAAAGGGACCCCGTTTTAGAACGGGATCCCATTTTTTAAAATTTCAAATGTAGGTCGGGTTTTTTATTTGTTGATAGGTTCAGGAAATGGTTTGGGGATTCGAACCTAAGCCCTGGACTTGGTTTGACCTACAAGTTGAAGGTCCTAACAATGTCACAAAAAATAACTGACTTTGGGCATACGTCTGAAGGCTTTCTTTGTAGAGTTTTTCGACAAAATTAAAACCCATTATAGATTAGACAGTGTAGATTCCAAATATGTAATTTTTTTACAATTAGATTATTTTTTTTATTTTTCATTTAATTTTTGATTAAACAGGTCCATAAACTTGAATTATCAGTGTTTTTTTAGTATTTTAATAACTTTTTATCAACACAACATTTTTATGAATAGATTGCACGAGAACAAACTTCAGACAATTCTTTTCAATTTAAAAAAAAAATCAAAAAATGATAAGTTTAGGTTATCTTATGCGTGTTGTACATGACGATTTTTCAAAATGACAAATATGCCTAATAAAAATTTAACAAAAAAAAATATATTCAATAAAAAATTACAAAAACTATTGAAAACAAGCTTCAGTGTCATAAATCTTTTCCCAAAAGGATTTAAAAAAATATGATTATTTAGGTCAAAATATGGATGTCGTATACATGCATGGTATGGTAAAAAATAATGACTTTTAAACAATGGGTTTTATAAACGCCTATTGAAACTCAATTTGTACAATCTGGGTATTGAAATAAATTACATATTTGGAAACTAGACTCCGAGTACTACATTTTATGATTAATGAATTTTTTGAAGATTCCATCTCTAAGTGCTTCAAATTTTAAGGTCAAATGTGTCAAATTCTGAAAATCAGGGAAAACACTTCCACTTTTTGGCCAAAAAGTGGACTCAAACTTCTTGCCAGCACCCATAGATTTTAATGGGTGAGATACAAGGCTTAGATTACAACAACATGAAAAGCTGAAACTTATATGCAAATCTGAAAATTAAGTTGCCTTAATATGGAATTAACATGGTTAGATCCATCTTCTTTATGATGCCAAAAATTAGCCAACATAACATGCTTAATTACACCACCTTAAATGTGAACTTATAACAAAAATATGTAAAGAATAACATCACCATAAGATAGAAATAATGAGTCACAAATCAACAACACAAGATCATCACATAACACACGATTTACGTGGAGAAACCCTTGCGAAAAAAAAAACTCCACCAAGAAGAGATGCCAAGTATGCATTATCTTCAAACAAATGAGATTATAGTACAATCACTTCCATTCTCCTCTTTTCCTCCACCATGGAAGAAATTTTGCACCTATGAACAACCTCCTTATGCCTCAATCTATCCTTGTACCTGCAATGGAACTCTACATCTAACTGTGGCTCATTATTCTACATCCAAGAGGCTGAATTTATAGACTTGTGAAGACATCTTAAGCCCCAAACAAGGCTCCCAAAGTTGACCTTTCATTCCAAATGCCCCCAACTCTTGGAATACCTCTTTGAAATGAAAAATGACATCACTTTTGGCTCCAATACTTTCCCTCCAACTTGGGTGCCCAAACATGGAAGATAAACATCACATTAAATGTAATAACTGATGGAATACCAAGAGAAATCTGTTGCCTCATTCCAAGATCCCACTTGGAGAATCCCAATAGTCATAATTTTTCCTTTCCTTATCTTTTATTATCCCATTTTATGCATCCACATGTGGTAAAAACAATATTAAATATATATGTCCACAACTCACCTTTACCGCTACTAGTGGACCCATCACCCCTTATGAAATTACAAACAATGGTGAGAATTAATATTACAAAATATTTTCCCAATACACCCTAAGTGCTTAGAGACACTTTTCAAGGATGTTGGAACCATTAAATATGAAATGAGATTTACAAGGTGGATGAAACCTTAATCCTAACACAAAGAACCATATCACCAAACCCAAACCTATCAATACAATATCTAATTAATAATGAAGTTCAACTTACTCTAACATAACAATTGAACATATACAACATCTATAATATAATTTCCATGTTCATGATCATACATTAGACTTGTAATTCACAAAATTAGGGCTTAAACATGATGATAATTTGATTACATATATGCATGTGTAATTTCATATCAAACAATATTTATTACATGATTTTAAGTGGAGATCTCATCCCAAACATGGATGTATCACACACCAATACAATGGTGAAATAAATATATAATTAAAATAACTTTTTGCCTTCACAAAGGTCCACTAATAGCCCTTAGTTATAGTTTACAACAAGATTGTGCAAATTTCTCCAATATGATAAGACAACATAATAAGAATCCACAATGAGATACAAGATCCACATAACAACACCATGATACTCCACCATAATTCCAACAAGCAATCCCAATGGCGATCAACATTGCCCAACCATGTGGGACCTTGAGGCTACTACTCTAAACTAATATATGCTCTCCATGATTATCATACAAAAATACAACATTCAAGATTGGGCACTGTACAAAAATACTTTTACCAAGGTTTTCTCAAACACTACACACCATTTGAACAACAACAATGAAGACTAGTCAGGTTGAGGACAACCTGAGTGGTGCAACCTTAATTCTCCAAAACTAAGGTGGGTCAAATTAAACCTATGGTATCAAATTGTAAGTGCCCCTCTTGACAAAACTTGTCAATGAAATTCAAATTTTTATATGTCATTTCAAATTATTACACAATTTGTAACACAACCAATCCTTCTAGATGTACTTTTAGCTATTATATTCCCAATTAGACCCATCCTTCCACATTCCTCTTGACACATTGCATACTTAAGTTATTATTCATTAGCTACATGTCATTTGAAACCTCACCTAGTTAGTTTTATATTCATTATTATTATACAATACAACCATTTAAGGAATTATGTATTGCATAATCTAAAGCTTGTGTTCATTTTAAGGACACCAAACATATTTTTAAACATTACATCCCATAGTTATATCCATCCACTCTATGCCCTAATTTATTAATAATTCTAATCATACACTCTAAGGCCACTAACTTGTGCAGTTTCACATTATAACCTTGCAATTTCACATTATATTATGTTCTCACTTTGGTTTCATTCCTTAGTGTGCTTCTAGGATCATCTCAAACCTTGCATGAGCCTTTATCCCTCCCTTGGAATCTTGTTTCCTATTGCCTCTTTTTATTAGGTTGATGTTGTAATTATGTTAACCTCGTATTTTTCTTGTGTTTAATTCTTTCTAGAGGTAAAATTATTTAGACACTAGTGCTATGTATGGATGTCCATGCAATGCACTAACATCCCATAAAAAATTCTCATATAGTGGTAATACTTGGGTATTTTTCCACTTGTCACATTCTCAAGCAATTGATAACAACTCAATATATGAATCCAAATGAATCATCAACCTCTTCCTCTTTTCTTCTCTCTCATTTTTTAATCCAATATTTCACTTGGAACAATCTTTGGGCTCTCTTTGGACTCTCTCTAGCATTGATATAACTCTCTCAAGCTCTCTACAAATTTTTACAAGTTTTTTTTTGGCATTGTTCTCTCCTCCACCATTCTCCTTTAGCACTATTGTCTCCTTGGATTCCTCAAGAATTCACATGTGATATTATTCTCTTATTTTAATAGCTATTTTTACCTTTATCTTTTTAATGTTATTGCAATTTTCTTTTTCTATTCCCTTAAGCACCTTGGGATCCTTACATCCTATCTCTCTCATTCATTCTAATTTATACTATTTGCACAATCACAACTCTAACCATTTCCACACACAATATTTTATTTTCTCTATCTTGATTTTTATGGAGGTGGAAATACTAAAGTAGGGGTTTGGCATGAATTCAAACCCCAAGTCGTCCCAAATTTTTTTTGTTCTCTTATTTGTCCTTACAGGTATTTTGAGAGCACTCAATTGCATGGAGGTTTGCAAATTATTTCTTGTTTATTAAAATTCACTTCTATTATTCATTTAAATAATTTAAATATTGTATCTTGTTGCATTTTCTTATTTATTTCATCATCTAGCATATTTCTAGTATGTTCCCGCTTCTAGTTTTGCAAGTTGGGTGAGCTATCAAATTGAAGACACATGTTTTCTAGAAAATATTTAGTATTATGGTCTTATAGATGATGACAATTAGTTTCGAAATATAGTGATCCATTAGGGTCCTCGACATTGACCTTCTCCATCTGGTACAAAGTTCCTCTCTTTATCCTCTTTTTAGTCCTATAATTTGCTTCTATAAATTTTTATTCAATTTTCTAAAAAATAATATTTCATCAATTTCCCTTATGCTCTAATTAGATAAAACTCTTTCATTTGAATTTTTTTTGGGACTATAGATTTATTTTATTAAACATTAGCAAATTAACTCAATCATAATGTAAAGTAGTGAAAATTTGTCTAGCTAATACATCTTAGTTAAATTATATTTTTTTCTTTTATAAACAAGTCATCAAAAAAATATATGCATAACCTGAAAATCTAGTACATGGAGGGAAAAAATAATTTTCAATAATTTTTTAAATAATTTTTTAAAGTCGAATTGACTCAAAATGTTAGCTTTCATGGAACATCAACTTTTGTCTAAATTTTAATAAAACAATAACACCACTCTCTTGGAGATGATTATCTCCTCTAATGCTCCATTTGTATTTAACAAATATTACTTATTTATTTTTATCTCTAATCAGTGTCATGTTTGATTACAATAACCTACTTGCAATAAAAACATAATAAAACTAATCAAAATATCAAAAGATATATTTTTAGATTCTAGACTTAAATCTCTATGAAATGATATTTTTATATTTTCATGAAAATACCTTTGGTTGGAGAAATATGGAGTTGAAATTATTTTTTATTGAATTTCCCCAAAAGAGAGTTAGGTTGCCACATAGGCAGTTTTGGACAAAAATGTTCCGACCAAAACCTTTTAACCAATTTTTTTGGTCAAAACCTTGCCCATATAACTGAATATATTTTAAATTTTAATATTAAATATATCAGTTTAATAGCTTTGAGTGACATAATTTTGATTGAAACTCTTTGTACCACATAGGTACCAAGTAGTTTTGGGTAAAATAGTTTCACCCAAAACTAATTTGTTGCTCCAAAGTGCAACAAATCTAGACTTTCCCTCTAGAAATATGAAGGAGGTGATGCATATGGATGGTTTTGAGTCTTGGAAAGTAGTTATGGATGTGGAGATAACTATATTGAAGAATGACACATGAGACTTGGTACCATTGCTAGAAGGGTTAAATCCTATTGGATGTAAATGGGTATTAAAAAATAAGGCCAATTTAGATAATGGTATTAAAAAGTACAAAGTGATATTGGTTACAAAACAATATTCCCAAGTTGAGGGATATAATTTGGTGAGTTTTTCTCCCCATTTTCTATTATCTATATCAACACCTTTTGATTTAGAGATAAAACATATGGATGTGGATCTATAAAAATTTCTACTTGGTGATTTGGAGGAATAGATATACATAATACATCTTGAGCACTATGTGGAGATAGGTAAATAAATGGTTTGTAGATTAAAAAATATTTGTATGGTGTCAAACAATCTCCTAGGATGTATTAAGAAATTAGTTCATTTGGGTTGAGCTTAATAGGATTTCTAAGATCCAAATAAGATCATATTTATTATTAAATGGGTGATGATCAATTCCTTGTTATCACAATGAACATGGATGATAGTTTATTGTTTGGTAATGAGAAGATTGTGATTTGTGATTTGAAGTCTTAAATTTCAGCTACTTTGAGATGAACGAATTAAGGTTTTCCAACTATATACCTGGTATGAAGATAAAAAGAGAAATAAAAAAAATTGGTTGGGATAAAGTATGTGAACTTTGTTCTAAAGAAATTGAATATGTCAGTTTGTAAACCATTAAGTGTTCTTATTTGGGTGGGAATGAGTTATTTGTAGAGTAGTGTCCATCTATACCTAGTGACATGAAGAACGTGGCTCAAGTGCCTTGTGTTAGTGCTATTGAGAGTTTTATGTATGATACGATTTGTATAAGATCAAATATTTCTCAAATAGTGGGAGTCCTTAGCTGTTTCATGACTAATCCTAGAAAGGATAATTAGGATGCAATCAAGAGAGTTTATAAATATTTGTGGGGTGCCCCTAAGTACTCTATTTGTGATCATGGAGATTCTACAAGGGACTAGTACTCAATGAATATTCATGTATTTGTGGATCCATATTAGATAGGAGATGTTGACAGAAGAAGGCTCAACAATGGATATTTTTTAAGTTTTTTTTGTGTTATTCATTAGATGAATGAGTGGTAGGTTATGGTTGTTTTGTCCACTACAAAGATTGAATACTTGGAAACTAATTATGCATATAAGGCCATCTATCTTAAGAAGTTATGTTTATATATGGGGCTAAGTTAGGGGCTATCATATTTACTTGTGATAGTTAAAGTGTCATATGTTTTGTAAGAAATATGAAATTTAATATGAAGACAACTTGAACATAGATTTATAGTAAATTTTTGTTCATAATATTATAGAGGATGGAAGGGCGATGTTGGATAAATTTTAAACTTTGTAGATCAAATAAAGATGGGCAAGGTTTATAGAAGCTAAATAAATTTTATGTACAAAATAATAGTGCTTCTATTCTCCATATTTCATTCAATAAGATATTACATATTTATAGGAGTTAGGAAACATCCTATAAAAGCTCCTTTACTTAGATAATCATTGGATAAAAAATAATTGGGTAATGACCAAACTATAACAAATACTCACGAAAATAAGAAAACTCTAAACAAACTAACAAATAATAAATAAGACACCTAATGATGTAATACTTTTAACACCTCAATATTACATAATTCTCAAAATGAGGACAAGTGGATTAACAATACTTGATCACCACATTTAATAGTTCATAAAAAAATCATAAGGTCAGTAGAGGCATACACATCTACTCATGACAAGTAATAGTGGAACTAGCCTCACTAGGCTTCTTCAATAGGATTGATCATACTAGAATTTTATCCAAGGATAGGGACAAACACATCTACCCATGGAGCCAAGGATAGGTACTAACACATCTATCCAAGGTCATACAATTTTTTTTGATAAGGATAAACACATATATTCAACATCAAAGTTATGAACATGGACACACATCTGCTCACAAGAATTATGATTGGGGACACACACATCCAATCATAATTACAAAATTTTATGATTGGGGACAAACAAATACAATCAATATTATTCAACAAATTTGATTGGGGACAAACACAACCAATCATAAATACAAATTTGATTGGGTAAAAAAACACCCAATCACAAATACAAATAAAAAGTTTGAGAACTAATTTCTTGTCATCATGTATGTAGCCATTGTTATAGATATTTTCCAATCTAATAAAAAATGGTATGATATGGTTAACACTGCCACTTAGTAACCAATCTTGTCTTTAGTCATTTTTACACAAGCTTTTTTGTCACTAAAATAATATTGTAAGTCCATCGCTACTAACTAACAAGAGGTTGTTGAATGTCCTCCAACCTCTTGTGCCTTCATCCTCTAGTAGGTTTGCTACTTAGAAAATTTGAATTTTAGGATTAGTTCAAGAATACCCTCCCACAAGATTGACACCACATACAAGCAGTAGCGTATCCAATTACAATTGAGATAATTTTTTATTCTTTTTAATTTTTAGACACTTTAATATTTTGACATGAAAATTAACGATTTATGAAAATGGACCCTATTCTAAATAAAATAATAGAGCTTAAATTTTACTTACTTCAACAATATATAGTATTTTATTAGAATTTTAGATTATAGCACAAAATATCTCTATACGAACTAATAACTAAACAATAAAATATAATAAAAACCTACCACTATGAATGTATTAAAACTTAACTTTAATCTAAAATCAAACTTATATTTCACCTCAAGCACCACATGATCCTAACCAATTCTCTTTAGTGGTTCTCAATCATATAAAATAATTATGAATGGTTTTGCAATTGCCTATGTAATAATGGATAACTTTGGTACACATATCTCACTAGCTTCTTTATGTATCATTTCAATGACATTCTTGTCTAATTTTGTAATTAATGAGTTTATCCTCATATGAGGTTCAAGTTGATTGGCATACCAAAATTAATTAAGCCTTTTACAATGTAACTCATAAATCACATTACGATTTCCCTTTGCAAGAAAAAAAATATAAACATTTGTGAAGATTATGGTAAACTTTCTTAATGGAAGCAATATTCTCGGGTGAATCATTCTCAGAATAATAAAAAACACCTCACCATGTACGATAGCTTAAATATCTCATGTATTTGTGATAAAAAAATGTTTTCTAATGAGAGACATGGATCCACCTATTGTAACCAAAATATATTCATTCACTTCAACTGTGACACCCAATTCATCCCAGCTTTGTTGAAATGAAACAACCTTGTGATCCCATTGCACTATATCTCGTGGTAGCTTATTATACACCATTCTATGAAAATCAATCTAGTGGGAAGCCCTACAATGGAAATTCTCATCTCTAGCTAGCACTTGGGGTGGCCTTACCCTTGCTTTCAATTGCTTGATTTCGGTTGATGGTGAGAGGGACAAACTATTTATCAAGTTCAATAGGAAGTGTACTCAAGAAGAAAGTGTTACACCAAGCATGAAAGTAATTTTTTTTTTTTTTGGTTCTATTGGTATTATTAAATGAAATTTTAATGAAGATCTTAGTGAGTAAAAAGTTGCCTTGTATTTTCATCCTATTAATGAAATTTGTAGAGGAATTGATATTTTTTATATAGAAATCACATAATGCATCTAGATCTCCCAATGCTTATGGAGATATAAATGGGTGTACAACATATACATGGCTTCACTGAGTGGCCTAAAATAATCTTATCAACTTGGCATTGCTTGGTCCATGGCCAGTCCAAAGGGAGAACCTATATCATGTACATGATTTTGTAGCTATGATACTATATGAGAAAAATGGGAAAATTTTATAGAAGCCAAATAAATTTTATGCATAAAATTATAGTGCTTATTTATCCATATTTCATTCAATAAGATATTACATATTTATAGGAGTTTCATCTCCTATATTATAGGAAACCTCCTATAACAACCCCTTTACTTAGATAATCATGGGATAACAAATAATTATAGGCATAACCAAACTGTAACAAATACTCATGAAAATAAGAAAAATTTAAACAAACCTAAACAAACTAACAAACCATAACCAAGACATCTATTAATGTAATATTCCTAACAATAGAATGTTGTAGATGCATTGAAAAAACTAGTTAGCACAAATAATTTTAGTTGGTGCAGTAAGTATATGGGGCTCTTAGCCCCTAGTATATAGTTGGCAGTTTTTGTATTCCCCTTTCTCTTGTAATGTGTTTGAAAAGTGAGAAAATGTTAGGAAAGGTGTCTCAACCTTGCATCCTAGTCTTAAAAACATAAAAATGCAAATTTTGGACTATAGAACATAAAAATGTAAAATTTGGGTTAGAGAACTTAAAAATACATTTTTTTTTTTATTGTAGAACATAAAAATATAGTTTTTGGGTTGCATAACACAAAAATGACAAATTTTAGGGCTCTATATGTTGATTTTGAACTCAAAAAACTATCAAAATGGGCCTTAACTAGAGAAATTGGGTTATAACAACATGGATCTCTTTGAGTTCTTCAATTTAAAAAAAGTGGGTTCAGTTGGCTTCCCAAATCAAAAGTTATGGCCTTGAGAACTTGGGCCTCCCACATTAAAAATATAAGAGCATCTATGACACATAAGAGAGTTGTAAGAGGGAGTTACACTTGTTGGAAAATTTTTGATGTATATTATGACATGTCAAAAGAAATATTTGAATGTATATAATGGAGTTCCCAAGATGGTGAATAACACACTTATTACAAGTGTAAGGAATAAGTTATTTTTAACATATGAACTCATCTTAAGATCTAGGTGTTAGATTCCGACCATTAATTTTGATGCCAAATTTTAGGAAATTTTAAATCATTTTTTCCCAATTACTATTAAATGGTTTCATTTATTTATTCTCATATTTTTGGATGCTTGAGATGGAGGTTACATAGTGAGATTTTTGGGTATTTTTATTGTTGGTGTAAACGAGGTGTTTTACCTCGCTAGTTCATCACCTAGGTCTTATTCACACTAGTTACTTAAGTTTACTTAGGGTACACATAGGATTGTTATCACTGTGTTTCTCAAGACATAAGATTAAGGAACATGTCATAATATAATGTAATCTTATATATCTCCTTCATTGTTATAATCAACTGGTTTCCTTTGTAATCTCAATCTAGATCTTCATTGTATATTTGTATCCTTTGATAAAATAGAATTACTATCTTATATCTAATCTATATTGTTCTCTCATAGAAGTTCCTAGTCTTGGGTGGCTACAACCTTCAACCAAAATCTTGCATGGTATAGAGCATTCTATACCAACTCTTACATGGTATCAGAGCTTGTTAGATTGATTCTTGTTAGTCATACTTGAGAGATCTAGGTTGCAAATATTGGTAGATATTGAAAATTTGAGTATGCTCTTCTCTTGCATCAAATGATGATCCTGAGAATCATAAAACTTGATAAAAATACCAAATTTGGGGGTTTCCTCTTTGTAGATTTTTATTGTAGGTTCATTTTGGAGAATTTTGGTGTAAATCTAAGCTCACCATTGAGTTCAAGGTATCCAATAAATTTAGTTTTTCCTTTTGTTTTATCTAAATTGGACAAGTGAGGCTAGATCTGCAAAGGTTTGAAGTTAAGAGGTGGTTTTCGGATCTAGAAGGTATTTTCCATTTTTGAGCATTTTGAATCAAATATGACCTTGTCATTGCATCTAGAAGGCCCAAGAAGCCTAAGATTGACTGTCAATTCATCAAATTTTGACACTTTTACTTAGGGATACCAAGGAAAAATCCCCCCATGACTGTACGGATTCACTTGTAGAATATTATGTAGAACAAAGGTATGGCTTGATTTATAAAAAATATTGAAGTTTTAAAAAATACTAGTAAAGGGGTACAGGTTTGTAGGCCTATCCCTTGCACCTTGTTTTTGCAGGGGTACCTACAAGTACCGAGCACATAGATAGGCTACACATATCCCAATAAACAACTACCACTCTCATGTAACAAGCCATGATCAATGACATTTTAAAATAGACAAAAAGAAATATTTTATGAAGAATTTTATCGTTGACCTATCAAAGGAATATTTTGTGAGAATCTATAGTAGATTCTATTAGTTTTTACTGTTAAGAGAATATTCTATCAACCAAGGGAATATTATGTCACCTACACTGTTCAATGAACAAGACAACTAAGAGGGGGTGAATCAATTGTATCAAATTAAAACATTAAAACCCTCAACAATAATTAGATCTACATGCATTCATTAACCCCTTAATCTATTATAATGTTTAAACATGAAAAGGAGATAATAAAAACTGAAATAACCAACACCATGCACAAGAGAACACCATATTTACGTGGAAATCCCTAGAAGTGAAAAACCACGATGAGGATTAGCTCACAATATAAGTAACTGCAAAATTGGTACAAAGAGACTCACTGCCAGAATATGACACATTGTCCATAAAGGCTCACAACCCAAGCTCACTTCCGTAATAAAAAGAAGAAAGAAGATAGAATGTTACATAGAGAACATGATCTCAATACAATAGAGAATCCACCACAACAACTTCAACAACACACTTGCAGTCTTCAAGAGATGAAGATACCTCATCTCGCTGCATTTAGCAATCTTTCATTATATCCCACACTTCATTTCACACTTTTTCACTTAATTTCACATCACAACATTCAATTCTATTCCACATATCATCTCACATCAATTCACCTTGCATTTATACCATCTACAGCTTGAAAAAAATCTTCAAGTTGGCTACACTCACCTTACTCTTTACAAATTCAAAATAGGTTGGCACTAAGCATTCCCACGGTGGATAGGAACAAAAGTGGACCAATACAAAACTTAAATAGGACCCAAATTAACTCGTACACCATGCTACACTCTCATTAATGCTTAAACATCTTCGAATGAGTGTAAACACCGGGTTGACTGTTACCCATGCAAACACCTTTAAAATTTGAATGAAACACTTCCTCAAATCCAAAGGTGAAATGTGAACCACACACCACACTTCATCACTATCAGAATATTCCTCTACTATCTTTAAATCCATCAAACTCCTTCGCAACAATTCACACCTTCAGAATATACACAACTTGTACATTCAGACTATACTGCCAAACACAACTCTAAAATCCATCTTCTAGAGCACCAAATCATGAATACTCTTGATGTAGGTAAGAGATCAACACCATCAATATACCTTTAGAATTGCAAGACCTGAAGAACAACTACGGAGAACACAAAAAAAACATTTCTCCCAAACACCTCTATAAGCAATACTACAAAACTAGTTCACACATTAGTGAACATAACTTCCTCTAACCATCTATCTAGAAGCCAAAATTATAGATATAGAAACTCTAAACACCTCTATCCAACATATCCAAACCACACAAGCACATATTTAACCCAGAAGAAATGTGAATCAAAACTAGAATGCCTGAAAAACCATCAAAGACAACATACACAACATCCCTTTCAAAAGTCTCTCTATCTCTCCTCCAATCAACTTTTCCCTTTTCCACATGAAATCTTTTTTTCCTTCTATATAAATAGACTTTTTGACATGACTCTATTTCTCTCCCCCTTTGATATCAATGGAAAAGGAAAAAATATTTTGCATTGTTCTCCCCCTTTGACATAGAACCAAGATACTTGCAACTGCTCTGAATACTCCCCCTTAGAAGTATACATCAATCAACTCATCAACTTCTATATAATGACAACATATATTCCATACTACAATAATGTCACTACCTACTCCCGTTGAGAGGTAGCCACCAAAATTATTCTATACAAGGAATGGATCGATAGATCCATTGGACTGATGCATCTCCATATGCATCTAGTTCAAAGGAGGGGCAATAATCCCCACCTTCTCTCGAAGATACTCAAAAGTATCCTTAGTAAATATGTCGGCAATCTGATCCTTTGTAGGTATTTATTCAAGCTTCACTTCATTCTCCACAACCTTCTCTCTTAAAAACTATGCTTTGTTCTTGAATGCATCACATGATTCTTTGAAATGTTGAATGAACTTGTATTATCACAAAAGATAGAAATAGGCTCATCATACACCACTCTAATATCCTTCAATGTTTGTCTCATCCACAATACTTGTGTGCAACAAGATGTTTCTACAATATACTAAGCCTCTATAGTAGATAAAGAAACAAAACCTTGTTTCTTACTTAGCCATGATCTACCAATTTGCATCCAAGAAAGAATGCACCACCACTTGTACTTTTCCTGTCATCTACACAGCCAACCCAATGTCCATTTGTGTTAGCTCTCAATGTGAAATTAGTATCCTTAGGATACCACAAACCATAATTTGAAGTGCCCTTCAAATATCTGAATATCCTCTTCACTACTTCAACATGTGTCTCTTTAGGTTCTTCTTGAAATCTAGCCACAAGGAAAACTGCATGCATGATATCTGGTTTAGTAGTAGTTAGGTATAACAATCCACCAATCATAGATCTATACTTGATCTAATCAGCCTTAGGGTATTCATCATCTTTACTTAATTTGCAACCAATAACCATAGGAGTACATACCAGTTTGGAGTCTTCCAAATTCCAAACTTCTTCAAATCCTCTATAACATACTTTGATTGTGAAATGAATATGCCTTTATCTATTTGATTGATTTGTAGCCCAAGGAAGAAATTAATCTCCCCAAACATAGACATCTCAAACTCTTTCTGCATTTCTTTTGCAAACTTCCTGCACATAGCTTCATTGTCTCCAAAAATTATGTCATCAACATACACAACCACTATCAAGATTTGATCTTCCTCAACTTTAAAGTAGAGATTACTATTTGCAGTGCCCTTATTGAATCCTTGTTGTATCAAGTATATGTCCAAACTTGCATACCAAGCTCTAGGAGCTTGCTTCAATTCATACAACACCTTCTTTAATTTGTAGACCATATTAAGTTTATCTGACAACTAAAATCCTTTCGATTGTTCCATGTAAACTTCTTCTTCCAATTCTCCATTCAAGAAAGTAGACTTCACATCCATCTAATACACTTTAAATTCCTTATGTGCTGCAAATGACAAAAACATCCTGATTGCTTCCATTCTGGCCACCGAGGCAAATGTCTCCTAAAAATCTATTCCTTCAACTTGTGCATAGCCCTTACACACAAGCCTTTCCTTGTTTCTTACCACTTCTCCGTTATCATTCATCTTGTTTCTGAATACGCACTTAGTTAATATTTTTGTTTGCAAGTATAGGAACAAGTTCCCAAGTCTGATTCTTCTCAATCTCCATATGTTCTTCCATTGCTTTAATCCAATGTTCATCTTTACATGCCTCAATCACTATTTTAGGTTCAAATTTAGAAAGTAAACATATATTTACCTTTGTTTCAGCAACTCTTCTTTTCAACACACCTTTTCTTTTGTCTCCAATGATCTATTCTTCGTAATGATTTCTTCATACATACTTAGGGATATTTTTTGGGACTTCTTCTTCATTTTGTACTTCTTTTTCCTTAGCTTTTTCTTCTTCTTCTCTGCAAGAAGATTCATCTGATGCATATCCACCTATTACCATTGAACTCCTCAGATCTTCATCAAACTTGACACTTGCACTTTCAACAGTCCTTCTTAGCTTTTTGTTGTAACACCTGTAAGCTTTACTTTTAGTAGAATATCCAAGGAAGATACCTTCATCAGACCTTGCATCAAACTTTTCTAGGTTTTCATCATCTCTTTTGATATAGCATTTGCTTCCAAACACTCTGAAGTACTTGGTAGTAGGAATCCTTCCATACCACAACTCATAGGGAGTCTTTGTGCAACCAGATTCATCATAAAAAATACTAGCATCCTCTCTAACATTGTCTTTTCTTGATCATTTTTCCTTTATTTTCCTTATTCTTATTGTTCACAACTCTATTTGGGCATCTCAAAGCATAGTGACTTATATTTACACAACTAAAACATTTGAAAGGTAGTTTACCTTTGTACTTACCAGTGCCCTTTTTCATTCCTCTTTGAAAGTTAGCTTCCACAGATTGTCAAGATCATCTCCATCTGAATCTTTAACTAATTTACCAGTCTTAAAAGTACTCTCCACTTTTGCACTATTCTCCAGACCAATTTTTCTCATTTCAAATGAATTTAGTGTGCCAAACAACTGATCTCTATTATATGTATTAAAATTTTCAACTTCCTCAATAGCAGAAACCTTTTCACTATAGGAATCAAGAAGAGTTTTGAGAATTTTATTTACCACTTTAGGTTCTTTGACTTGTGCACCAAGACCTCTCATAGCACTTACCAGTTCATCAACCCTCTGCATGTAACTTGCAATTGTTTCATTTTCAGACATTTTCAGATTCTCGAATTGTGTCTTCAAAATTTTCAACTTTTTTTTTAACCTTATCATATCCTTCATAAATACTTTCTAGCTTATCACAAACTTCTTTAGTAGATTTTAGATCCATAACTTTCACTAATTCTATATGTGCAAGACTACTCAAAAGAAAAAACCTTGCCTTACCATCTATTTCATAGGCCTTGATTTCATCACTTGTGCTTGGTCCATTTGGAGGTATGTTATATATAGTCTTTATTGCCTTAGCGACATCAAATCCAAGGTAAATCAGAGTCTTCCATCTTCACTTTCCTTAATGTGTAGTTTGTGTCATCAAACACAGGGATCTCCTTCTTGCTTGCCATCTCAAATCTACCTCAAGTGGTTAAGCTTTTCTCCAAGGAACCTTGCTTTGATACCAATTTTTGAATGAACAAGACAACCAAGAGGGGGGTGAATCAGTTGTATTAAATTAAAACATTAAAACCCTCAACAGTAATCAGATCCACATGTATTCATTAAACCCTTAATCTGTTATCATGTTTAAACATGAAAATCATATAACAAAAATTGAAATAACCAACACCATGCACAAGAGAACACCATATTTATGTGGAAATCCCTAGAAGGGAAAAACCACTGTGAGGATTAGCTCACAATATAAGTAATTACAAAATCGGTACAAAAAGACTCATTGCTAGAATATGACACATTTTCCATAAAGGCTCACAACCCAAGCTCACTATCAAAATAGAAAGAAGATAGAAGATAGAATGTTACATAGAGAACATGATCTCAATGCAATAGAGAATCCACCACAATAGCTTCAACAACACACCTGTAGACTTTAGGAGATCAAGATACCTTAGCTTACTACATTCAACAATCATGCATTATAACTCACACTGCATTTCACACTTTTGCACTTAATTTCATATATCAACATTAAATTCTATTCCACAGTCCATCTCACATCAATTCACCTTGCATTTATACCATCTACAACTTGAAAAAACATCTTCAAGTCAACTACACTCATCTTACTCTTTAAAAATTCAAAATAGTTCAGTACTAAGCATTTTTGTGGTGGATAGGAATGAAAGTGGACCAATATAAAACTTAATTGGGACCCAAATTAACTCTCACATGTCACACTAAACTTTCATTAATGCTTAAACATCTTCGAATGTAGTGTAAACACCAGGCTGGTCATTATCATGCAAACACCTTTAAACTTTGAATTACAAACTTCATCAAATCCAAAGATGACTTGCGAACCACACACCATGCTTCATCACTATCTAGAGTATTCCTCTACTATCCTAAAACCCATGAAACTCCTTCACAATAATTCACACCTTCAAAATGTACACAACTTGTACATTTAGAGTACACTGCCAAACACTACAACTCTAAAATCCATCTTCTGGAGCACCAAATCATGAATACTCTTAACGTAGGAGAGAGATTAGCACCATCAATATACCTTCATAAATCACAAGATCTAAAGAAAAACTACAGAGAAACGTGGAGAAAAAATATTTCTCACAGACACCTCTACAAGAAACACTATTAAACCAATTCACACACTGGTGAACATAACTTCTTCTGACCTTCTATCTAGAAGCCAAAATTCTGGATATATAAACTCTAAACACCTCTATCTAACATATCCAAACCACACAAGAAAATCTTCAACCTGGAAGAAATACAAAGCAAAACCAGAACACCTCTACAAACCAGAATACCTCCACAACACCCTATTTCCTTATTTTATCAATTTTCTCAATATCCTCAACATTTTTATCACTACCACAATCATGAACAAAATCTTATCAAAGTGACACCAGAGGTTAACACCAGTAACTTAACTGATGACAACATAGTGCAACTAATCAAAGCAACAATCTCTCTCAAACACCACACAACTGCCACCAATAACAACACAAGTTTGTTGACATCAATAACAACACCTTCATACTTGCAACATACACATGTTGAACTCATGATGACATCAAAAAGCCGACCCCTATTTTCCTCCCTCTCCATCAATAATTTTAGTTTTGGAGCTCAAATTTAGAGGGGATAACTCAAACATTCAACCTCTGGTTTTTGAGATTTTTTATTTGGGGAAGAATTATGTGCTCTTTACAATGGTTCAACATTTTTTTAATTTTGACAATTTATTTTTCCAAAAATTGCATATTCTCATAGGTGCTACTGAGTAGTTCTCATTTTGGGAACTTTCAAGGCTCTATTTGGGTTATATGGTAACATTTTTTTGGGTAAGTTTTTTTAAGTGTATATTTTTTCTAATAATGTGTAGTGGTGTGATCAGATTGGAATCATTCTATTTAATATTTTACTTTTATTATGTGGCCAAATTTTTCATCTACATGCACTAATATTAAGTCCACTTCACTATTTTTGACAAGTGGCACCTATAATTGCACTGTGAATAAAGTGCTAAGATCATACAATGCTGGCGGATTCTTGATTGAGTAATTTGGGGGGTAACCTTGTGGAAGTTGATTGCTTTCCTTTCTTTTTTGTGTGTTCTTGCAATAGGGAAATCTCAAATTGAACTATAAACTACATATAATTATGATTCATGTAGAAAATCAATATGAAATTATCTAATGGGAAAGGGTTATCTAGGATATCTAAGAGAAACCACTTATGAATCTATTGATTCTAGTTCAAAGGTAATGTGGCATATCAATTGTGAGAAAACACTTGGATGCATATGTTCATTAGTCTCTTTTGATTTATAATTTTAGATTGAATCATGAAAAACACCTAAGGAGGCTTGGGAAGATTAAAAAAAATAATCATTGTGAAAATGATAAGATTAGGGATATCAAATTGATAATAATTTGATGAATCTTGATTCTAAAGGTTTTGACCACATCCAAGACTACATCTCCTAAATTAAGAAATGAAGAATACAATTAAAGGTTGGAATATTGTTAAGGAGAATTTTCAGTTGATTCTAAATATGTTATCCAAGCTTGGTCCTGAGTATTTAGTGTTTATTTTTTTCTTTCATACCCATTGGATTTTTATGAGAGCATCACATGTTGATCCTAGTTTTGATGAGTTTTCGAATCTTCTAATCCAAGAGGAAGTATTTAGCTTTTTTCAAATGGGTGTCATCAAGTCCTATAAACCAAAATCAATTGTAGTTGGTGAGTCTAAGGTATAAAAGAAAATTGGGAATATTGAAAAGAAGCAAAAGAAGAAAAGAACAAGCTACATAAATATTTTGAATCATCTCCCTCTCAAGAGGAATCATTGAAGAAGGAGAAGCCTAAGTGTGCATATTGCAAGAAAACATGACAATGATGAATATAAATTTTATTGAAAATAGGTTGATGTGTTGAATCATCTTCTTAAGAAGAATCATATCAATTTTTCTTCAACAATGTCAAGGGGTTCATTATCTTCTTCTTCATTAAACTCAAAGAAAAAAGGGGCAAGCACTTGTAGTTTCATATTCTAATTCAGAGAGGTTGATACTTGATTTTGAAGCTTCTCATAATATGGATTCATCATAAAGTATGTTCTCTTCGATTGAGTCTTGTTCATCGCCGTACATCCTAATAGATAACAACACATATATGTGTATTTGTGGGAAAAGGATCTACTGACATGGATGACTAATTATTTAATGGTGATGTTTGTATGCCTTCATTATCAATGAATGTTATTTATATCTATCAAATCACACATGGTGGAGCAAGAAAGAGTGTTGAGTTCACACTATATTATTTCATCATTGTAATGCCCCATCATGGAACCTAGAGAACAACACATAGAATTATCCAAACATTCAAATTTCAATATCTTACAATATCAATAATTGATTCCCATGATATAACATAATATATTCGTCCACATTTAAACATCGTTATTTATAACTAATATAAATACAAATATATATATATATATATATATATATATAACATTAACACACTTATAAATCTAAAATTATTTTTCTAGTAACGAAAAATAGATTACAAGTAATTTTCTTATTTACATTTCCACATAACTTACCCCTAATTCCTTATACATGTATATCATAAAAAAATATTGACTGCAATTTAAATAACCCCCCCCCCCCGCCTTTTTTAGAGCGCATGCAAGGCACAAACCAATTATAATAGATTGTGCTAAAATGAAATAATTAAGGGTTACAAATAGCAAGTTTGGAAACCAGCGAAAAAAGGGAGTAATGGACAACGCTCAAGGAAAAAGAAAAAGAAATAACATATATTATCTAATGTTCAAACAGGCGGATAAGGTTACAATATAAATAAAGAAAACTGAAAGTAAAGATGATATAAGCACATAAAGAAGAGACACAAAACTAATGTATACTATGCAGTTGGTATAATGAGATTATAGCACTATATTTTGAAGGTGCAATGATAAAAGACTAACCGCATATATATTACATTTGGTAAATGCGATGAGAATGCCTAATCTAATATCTAGTACATAGAACCTATACTTAGTGAATTTAAGCCTAACTTCCATAGTGTTGCGCACTATATACTACGATCAATAAAATATAAAATGAAGAACAATAGGTAATAGCACTCAAGCTAATATAAATGAATTACGTGACAACCACATCCATCGCCGCCCTACACATTGAACCGAATGCCTATAACGGGGTTGCATGCAATTAAAGAAAACCATAGGCGTCCATGCATGCAACAATACAAAATGCATAAGCAAGATTTTGAAATTATCTAAAACATATTAGCAGGTCTATATGCTTATGATGGAGATGGGATAATGAACAATCAATCAAACTAAGACAAGACATACAACCGTACCTACTGCAGATTTAGTCGATGGCATCTACAAGAAGTGCATGTATTTTGACATGCCGACATGACAATCATAACATTCAGGAAAATTAAGATCAAGAGGAATATCAATACTTTCGGTGAAGGAGATAGTCAGCAATGTAAGGCGAATTTGGACAACACTTAACAACAGATATAAACTATTAGACCAACACAAGCGCATAAGTTTAATCGACCAAATAAAAAGAGCAGAATACAAATAAAGTTCAGATCAATAAATCGACCAGCACACATGCACTCAGTTAGCAATGAATGTTGCCAAGACATGAGATGAAAGATGCAAAGTAGAGAAGGAATTGTAAAACCATGATGGAGATCAATACTTGTGAATTTCCGGTAACCCTACGCCAATCAAGATTAAAGAGTATGCATGGAGAGAGAGAAACAACAATATACAAACTAACCCTTAAGAATACAAACACAATGACTATTGCAGATTTGTTCAAAAGCAGCCAATATAAGAGTTGAGCATGCACTAATCACCCAAATAAGAATTGGCAGCAAACTCCCTACAGGTAATCAAATGCAAAGATTCCAAAGGAGCATGCTAACTACAAGCGTCAAAGGGAAACAACAGGGACAACAATACCAAGTTTACGTGGTCTAAACAGAGGGAATACGGCCTATAAAGATTGCACATGGTCTACTAAGAGATAAATTGAGTATCCAAATAACCAGAATTTTTTTTTCATAAAGGCTAAAGTTTAAGAAACTGCTACAAGAAAGGAATTCGAACAAATGAATTTCAACTATTAAACTAGAGTCTCAATAAAAGCCAATTGAAACATGCGTATTAAGCAGTAAGATGGAGAAATCAACCTAAACATATGGAATCCTTTGGTGAATCTATATTTCTAAATTAATTACAACTAGATTTTTACAAGTTTCTCTTCTTTTTTTCTAATGAAATTTCTCTTCAAATTAATAAAAATGATACATTAATGTTTTTCATTTTCAATTGTTTATGCAGGTTATTCAGCATACAAGCTCAGCATAAGAAAATCAAATACCATAATCATCATTTTAAAGTTAGAATTCAGGAAACCAAACAAAATTACAGAAGAAAACCTAGTGCTCTTCTTCGAATTCTGACAAGTGGTGAAGCCAAACACAGAATATCAGACCCGGTATCTTTCCCAATTCAAGCAAAGCCTCAAAATTCACAAACTTCAATATTTTTCCAACCAAAAACAAAGAGAAAGAAGAAAAGCTTCTTCCAAAATATTGTCATGAAACAACTTCTCTTTTCAGCCCAAAAACCAATTGTCGTGTGCAAAAAATTGCTTAAGCTTTTTTTATTATTATTTTCAATTAAATTTCATTTACCAAAACTCAACTGACAGACTACATGCACACATAATTGAACATATAGTTAAAACTTATTAAATGAACAAGTTAACAATTTCTAACAATAAGTTCCAGTTCTCAGATATTTCACAAAATTTATTGAAAACAACTTTTTTTTAACATATCTATTTCGATAACATTTAAGTTGCGCAATAATTCAGCAATAATATTAAATTAATATTCTATTTTAACAATTTTAATTAATTAAACCTTTTAAATATTTAATCAAACTTTTAATTTATAATGTAATCTAACATAATTATTTAATTCCAACATTGCAATTAAAATCACAATAGAATCAATACTTGCTAATCAAATCATTTATCTAACTTAAACAAGTCAGTTTCTAACAAGACGAACATACAAACGACATGACAAAACTACAAATGACATGACAAAACATACGAAAAACATAAACGGTTAACAAACATGTACTCATTCTTTCAAGAATGATGGCTCATGACAGAGGATCTGACACTATATGCGATCATCATATTTCTATTGGGTCTTGGCACGCTCAGACCTGACGAAGCAGGTGGAGTCGATGCTTTTACCTACAAATTGCATCAAATGACACTGTCAAACATATCAACATATATCGAACACCAAGACTAACATGCATCATAACATCATAAACATTAAATACATCATGATAACCTCATTAACACTCAAAAGCAACATAAACCATAACACACACGTGTCTCTCATAATGTCATCACAAGAACATAACCAGATGATCATGATGTCAAATGTATCATCTACAAAGTATACAACTATCATAACATCAATTTCATTACTAAAATAACACAATATAACATCCAAAGCAACTAAATGACTAACAAACTATCATAAGCAAACTGAAGAAAATAGTATCGACTAGAGGGACACTACATCCTCCCCCTAGGATAAGGCTTACTTGGAAGCCTGCAAACAAATAAGGATAAGGCTCCCTCATACGTGTCGCATCCTCCCAAGTAGTTGATGCCTCATCACTAGGATCCCATTGGACCCTCACGTTCTCACCCACAGGCTCTCGAGTCAGCTGCCCATCATCTACTAGTAATACCCCTCTGTTTTGCTCTTTTGATCAAACGGTGTTCTGTTTGGTTATGTTGTGTTTTCTATTAGTGCTTTGACTATGGTACCTGATTACTATTGAATCGATATCTGTAAAGTGACGTGAATGTTATCTTTTGATGTGATGGTATTTTGTTCTGATGTTATTATGTTGGCATGTTTTGGAATTAGCATAAGTGGATATTTGAATTAATGATGTTTTATGCTTTGGATTATATTAGTATGTTAGATTTTTCAGTTAGTTATACTGTATTGGTGAAGGGGACGACATCTCATCACTCGCTTGCGAGTGTCCTGTGATTCTGATATTTCCTCTTCACGGTGTGTTTTAATTATGACATATATATGCATGTGGATATACTATTTGTTCGCAGGTTGACAGGTACAAGACATCGACTCCACCTGGTTTCACAGGTTTGAGCGTGCCCATTTCCCAATGGTATTCGATTGGGAGATAGTAGCTAGGTTTTTCGTGCCAAGTTGTCACCCTAGTCATAGTGTGTCGTCGGGTCTTAGTCGGGTTGTGTTGCTTTGAATATTGTTCCCTCTCTTCGATTATTTAATTGCAAGTTGAAAAGGGTAATTAAATGGCTTTATGCATATAAGTTGTTGATTAATTGATTTGGAATTATGTTAGTAATGTAATTTATTTTATTATTAATTTAATTTAATTGATAAATGATTTAATCGTGGATTAAATCTATTTATTAATTAATTAAATTTATGGTGTTAAAATAAGTTAAATTAGTTATGGATATATTGCTGAAATTGAAAAATAAGAAAAAGGATTTAAATTTCATTTTTAGAAAAGATTGAATTCAAAAATTGAAAAAGAAGAAGATATTTGCTATTTTGGTTTGAGAAATTGATGAGGGTTGTTGTAGGATATTTGTTTTGGAATTTTCTTTATTATTGGATTTTTCTTCACAAGTTTTTCTCAACAAGTTTGGAAAATTAAAAATAGAAGAGAGGAGGAATGGTTGCATTTTTGTGGGTTTTGGATGGAAGTTGTGAAGATTTGTGGAGCTGAAGTTGGAAGCAAGGTTGGAAGTTGAGCACCATCTGGATCTCCTCAAACTCAAGAATACTAGGTTCATGTTTTTTTTTTTTAGATTTAGTTATTTTGAAGTTAAATTTACATATGCTTGTGGTTGGAAATCATGTGGAGAATCATTTAAAACCTTTGTTTTGGAAATGGATTGTTTCAAAAGAAAAATGATGTTTTTGATTGTATCTAGTTATTTCAATTTTGTTTTCTTAATTATTTCTTCAATTTCTTGTGGGGATGTTGAATCAATGAATATATATGTAAATATAGATATATATATTTACATATATGCTTGTATATTTTTTAAAAAAAATTCCTGTTAAAGGGTTATGCTGTCCAAAATTTTCAAAAAAAACCCCACTATGGAGGTGCATGGATTCCAAACTCTACAGGCTTTGTTTGTAATAAAAAAAATATATAAATAAATATATATATAAAATAAAAAAGTTATTGTTGGGGGCTGGGGCTCAACCCACAGCCGCCCCCGTGGGAGGCACTGTGGGGAGTCGCGCCAGCCGCCCTCGCCGCCCCTGCGGTGGCTTGGCACCGCCGCCACCACAGTGGTGGTCAGTTGTGCTAAGCACAACCAAGCCACCCCTGTGGGGATGGTTGTGCACTGCCAGCCGCCTGGCCATCGCCTACGCTCGGCCAAATAACCTACCACTGCCTGCAATCCGCGGTTGGCGCCCTAACCTCCGCCCTTTGCATTGCACGTGGCCCGAGACAACCGCCCAACCCTTAGGGTTGGTGCGCGGCCCGAGGAGTGAATTGAAGTTGTTGTTTAAAAAATATATATCTTATTTTAATATTTAATATGCTATTAAATATATGTATAGTTGAGAATATGATTTGAATAAATATATATATATATATATTTAAATGTATATATATTAAAATGGATGAGTAAAATAATAGCATAATTTAAATGTAATGGGGAAGATTTTAAAGTATTATGATATAGTTGAGATTATAAATTTTAAAATGTTGAATTGATTAATATCATGATTTAAATGTATTTGAGGGATTTTAGATTAATGCATAATAGTTGAATCGACAAAATGATTTTAGAATATTATATTTGAAAAGATAAATATTGAATCTAAAAGAGATGTGTTTAATAGCAAGATGGAATGATTTTAAACGATGTATTTTTGCAAAGGACCAATAGTATTTTTTTTAAATGATATTTTCTGAATAGTTGAAATAAAGGTTTATTTTATTATTATTTAAAAAGCAAGTAGGGAATTTAAATGATTAGTGTTAATTTCTCCCTTTTCTGAAAAGACGTATTTTTAATTCAGTTTTATTGATGCAATAAATTACTGAATGTAATGAGGAAATGGATTTAGAATATCCAAAGGTAGTTTCTTTCGATTGCCTTCAGTGAACATTTCCTTTGTGTTCTTGTTTGGGAAATGTGTTAAGTGTCTTTAATATGTAAGTCTTCCAGAGGACCCTAGAGGTTGGGGGTCGTCGTTTTGTGATGTCAACCTGTTATGAATTCCCTTGGGTAGTGCATGGTGTCTAGTCAGTGTTTACCCGGTTTCCACGAACGGGGACGTTTTGCGTCTCCTGAGAAAAGAGTGGATTATGTGATTGTGACTCCTTGTAAGGAGTGACTTTGTTATGTTTGTTACCTCCAATGTTGGAGAGGGTTTTGACTTATTTCGCCTCCTGAGAAAGGAGTGGTCGTGATATCTTGTTTGTTTGCACTTTGGCACCCTTGGTGATTGGTTTGTTCGATATGTTGTCAATTAGAAGAGTGGCTTCCGTTGGCGTTAGAGCCCAAAGAGGTAAACTGGAAACCTTCAGAGGTGGTTAATCAAGTGATAACTAAAACAATACTTAGAAGATTAGGACTAACTTCTCACTAATCAAGATAATTTTGCCTCACTCATAGACACAAGGGCTCGTTTAGACTTGGGATGAGTGGGAAGGCTTGGAATGGCAAGGTCATCTATCTTGTCTGTACGAAAGGTATTTGATTCTGCATGAGTGAGTATGGGAGCCGGGATTCGGTTGAGGCCACTAGGTTAGTCGGAGCCTATGAAGATTCCCAGAGGTAAACCCATGACGAGCTGTGTGATGACACTCTATCTAGGATAACAGTTGGTATTTGATTATGTGTGTATGGTTCTCTTAACATACTTGATCTGCTTTTTATCTGGAAGTAATGTGATTATGATAGAGTTGTACTTGTATTGTACATGTGTTTGGTTATGTCAGTTTGGTTTAGTTATGATTTAGCCTGTGTCTAGAGGTGTTGGTTTGGCTAGGGTTCCTTGTTACTATCTCTTAGCACGGGGGTGGGCCTTTGGGTTCCACTTGGTTGGGTGGCGTGCACCTTACTCCGTTGGGATTTCTTCTTGTTCGTATGGACGAGACTTCCAGTTGGAGAGCTTGTGGGATCTAGTTTCTTTTCTTGCATTTCTATTTTAGTTGATCTTGTGATTACCCCTCATTAGTTATCGAGGTGGAAATTTGTATCTGTAACCTTATTTATTGGACTTGCCTCATTCGGGGAATGAGAGTTGTAATTGTAATATTTAATTATGGATAAATGAAATTGAAAGTCATCTTTTATGCTTTGATGTAATTTATCTTGTAGGGAATGTATGCGTCCTTATTATCTTAAGTAGATAAATGTTATGGATTCATTTATGTTGTTGTCGGTTAATAAGTAATCTCAGTCTCATAACCTTAGGGGATGTTTGCAATGGGAAGTGCACTTGCATGATTAATTATACTTAAACAAAAAGAAAATTAGTACGTTTAAGTAGTTAATTGCAACTTCCTCTAGGGTTGCGTGGCGGGGCGTTACACTACCGATAGTCTCAGTAACTGCACCCTGATGCCCAACCTGGTGGTTATCAACAACAGTAAATGCTCGGTGAGACCTACCTACATCACCCACCGTCGGCTCAGAAACGACTGGCCCTTGATTGAAACCAGTAGTGTTCATTTGCGGACACTACCTAGCAATGTGGCCCTGTTGATTGCAAGAGAAACAACTTGTGCTACGTCCAAAACCTTTGTCACATAGAGGTGCACTAGACTACTGAACACTACCATAGCTAGTCGTGGCCTGGGTGCTCTGTGTGGGCTGCTCTAAACGATCATGCCTATTATGCCACCGGTTTCGGTTCTTCCTAGATTGAGAACCATCATCACCATGAGGAGATTGTGAATCCTTATGTTTAGACTCAGAGTGTTGTTGTTGTTAATGACCCTTAGTGGGTGCCTGTTGTTTTTGAGAGGAACCTTCTGTTTGAGTCGAACCACCACACGAACCAAAACCCGCAGTAGGTGCACTACCTATTTGAACACCTGTATGTCCACCCAAAGCCATAGAAATATTCTCCTCCACAATCCGTGCCTTCTCCATGGCTACCTCCATCATCTTCGGCTCAAAGACTCGAACTTCTCCACTGATACGGGCATTCGAGCCCTTGATGAAATGTTGTACCAACATAGCCTCGTCGTCCACAATCCCTGCATACTGTTTGAGCTCATAGAACCTACACTCAAACTGCTCAACTGACATAGCCATCTGACACAGATCATGGAACTCGTCTGCACGATGTTGTCTCCAATGCTCTGATAAGAAACACGCTCTGAAATGCTCCAAGAACATATCCCATGATATAGATCCAATCTCTAGGTGAAGCTTTTGATCCTCCAATCGCCACCATGTAGAGGCAAAACCTCTAAGATGCATAATGGTGCATCTAGCTCTGGTGTTGCTACCATAAGAATGCATAACAAAGGACCTTCCCAAGTCTAATAACCAAGTTTGCGCTTCCAAACCACCACTAGTTCCATAAAAGTGGGAGGGCGTGCCCTCAACAAAAATCTCATATGCCCTGCAACAACAAAATCTTGCTCCAAGGTCTCCATAACCCTCTGAGGTGGTGATCTGTCCTGCTGTCTACCCACTTTCTATTTAGTCTCCCATCTAGGCCCAAGATGAGCAAGAACCTGCTCAAGTAAAGGACACAACAGATCTCCCTCCGCACCTGGCTGATTCGGATTCTACTCAAAATTCACCTGATTAACTTGAAGATTTGGCTGCTCACCATGCTCACTCTCATGAGAACTCTGTGGTGGAGTGTTCTGGCGATTAGCCGCACATACACCACCACAGCCTCGTCCATGACCTCTACCACGACGTCTAGGCATGTTCCTACACAAGACTAATGATGAGTCTCAGTTTAAAGATGCAATGACAACAAGAAAACACACACTACAGAGTCTAACATCTAGGACAACCTAATGGGCTTGCAAGAACTAGAGTACCCAGTGTTAGAACCTTGTGCTCTGATACCAAGCTGTAATGCCCCGTCATGGAACCCAGAGAACAACTCGTAGAATTATCCAAATGTTCAAATTTCAATATCTTACAATGTCAATAATTGATGCCCATGATATAACATCATATATTCACCCATTTAAACATCATTATTTATAACGATCATTCAAAACAAACTAATATAAATACAAATATATATATATATATATAACATTAACACACTTATAAATCTATAATTAGTTTTCTAGTAACGAAAAATAGATTACAAGTGACTTTCTTATTTACATTTCCACATAACTTACCCCTAATTCCTTATACATGTATATCATAAAAACATATTAACTGCAATTTAAATAACCCCCCTTTTCTTAGAGCGCATGCAAGGCGCAAACCAATCATAATAGATTGTGCTAAAATGAAATAATTCAAGGTTGCGAATAGGAAGTTTGGAAACTAGCTACAGAAGGGAGTAATGGACAACGCTCAAGGAAAAAGAAAAAAAAAACTATATTAATTAATGTTCAAAGAGGTGGATAAGGTTATAATATAAATAAAGAAAACTGAAAGTAAAGATGATATAAGTGCATAAAGAAGAGACACAAAACTAACGTATACTATGCAGCTGGTATAATGAGATTATAGCGCTATATTTTGAAGGTGCAATGATAAAAGACTAACCGCATATATATTACCTTTGGTAAATGCGATGAGAATGCCTAATCTAATATCTAGTGCATAGAACCTATACTTAGTGAATTTAAGCCTAACTTCCATAGTGTTGCACACTATATACTATGATCAATAAAATATAAAATGAAGCGCAATAGGTAATAGCGCTCAAGCTAATATAAATGAATTACGTGACAACCACATCCACCATCACCCTACACATTGACCCAAACATCTATAACAAGATTGCATGCAATTAAAGCAAACCATAGGCGTCCATACATGCAGCAATACAAAATGCATAAGCAAGATTTTGAAATTATGTAAAACATATTAGCAGGTCTATATGCATACGATGGAGATGGGATAATGAACAATCAGTCAAACTAAGAAAATACATAGAACGGTACATACTCTAGATTTAGTCGATGGCATCAACAAGAAGTGCATGTATTTTGACATGCCGACAGGACAATCATAACATTCAAGAAAATTAAGATCAAGAGGAATATCAATACTTTCGGTGAAGGAGATAGTCAACGATGTAAGGCGAATTTGGACAACACTTAACAATAGATATAAACTATTAGACCAGTATAGGCACATAAGTTTAATCGACCAAAAAAAAAGAGCATAATCCAAATAAAGTTCAGATCAATAAATCAGCCAACACACATGCACTCAGTTAGCAATGAATGTTGCCAAGACATGAGATAAAATATGCAAAGTAGAGAAGGAGCTGTAAAACCACGATGGAGATCAATACTTGCAAATTCCTGGTAACCCTATGCCAATCAAGATTAAAGTGTATGCATGGAGAGAGAGAAGCAACAATATACAAACTAACCCTTAAGAATACAAACACAACGACTATTGCATATTCGTTCAAAAGTGACCAATATAAGAGTTGAGCATGCGCTGATCACCCAAATAAGAATTGGCAGTAAACTCCCTATAGGTAATCAAATGCAAAGATTCTAAAGGATCATGCTAACTACAAGCATCAAAGGGAAACAACAGGGACAACAATACCAAGTTTACTTGGTCTAAATGAAGGGAATACAACCTGTAAATATTACACGTGATCTATTAAGAGATAAGTTGAGTATCTAAATAACCAAAAACAAGATTTCATAAAGGCTAAAGTTTAAGAAACAGTTGCAAGAAAGGAATTCCAACAAACGAATTTCAACTATTAAACTAGAGTCTCAATAAAAGCCAATTGAAGCATCTGTATTAAGCAACAAGCTGGAGAAATCAACCTGAACATATGGAATCCTTTGGTGAATCTATATTTCTAAATTAATTACAAATAGATTTTTACAAGTTTCTCTTTTCTTTTGTAATGAAATTTCTCTTTGAATTAATCAAAATGATACATTAACGTTTTTTCATTTTTAATTGTTTATGCAGGTTATTCAACATACAAGCTCAGCATTAGAAAACCAGATACCATAATCATCATTTTAAAGTTAGAATTCAGGAAACCAAATAAAATTACAGAAGAAAACCTGGTGCTCTTCTTCGAATTCTGACAAGTGGTGAAGCCAAACACAAAATATCAGACCCAGTATCTTTCCCAATTCGAGCAAAGCCTCAAGATTCACAAACTTCAATATTTTTCCAACCAAAAACATAGAGAAAGCAGAAAAGCTTCTTCCAAAATATTGTTGTGAAAAAACTTATCTTTTCAGCCCAAAAACCAATTGCCATGTGTAAAAAATTGCTTAACCTTTTTTATTATTATTTTCAATTAAATTTCATTTACCAAAACTCAATTGATAGAGTACATGCACACGTAATTGAACGAATATTTAAAACTGATTAAATGAGCAAGTTAACAATTTCTACAATAAGTTCCAGTTCTCAGATATTTCGCAAAATTTATTGAAAACAACTTTTTTTTTAAATATCTATTTCAATAACATTTAAGTTGCACAATAATTCAGCAATAATATTAAATTAATATTCTATTTTAACAATTTTAATTAATTAAACCTTTTAAATATTTAATAAAACTTTTAATTTATAATGTAATCTAACATAATTATTTAATTCTAACATTGCAATTAAAATCACAATAGGATCAATACTTGCTAATCAAATCATTTATCTAACTTAAACAAGTCAATTTCTAACAAGATGAACAGATGAACGACATGACGAAACTACAAATGACATGACGGAACAAACAAAAAACATAAATGGTTAACAAACAGGTACTCGTTCTTTCAAGAACGATGGCTCATGATAGAGGATTTGACACTATCTTCAATCATCATATTTCCATTGGGTCTTGGCACGCTTAGACCTGACGAAGCAGGTGGAGTCGATGCTTGTATCTGCAAACTGCATCAAACAACATTGTCAAACATATCAACATATATCAAAACAGACACTGTGAAGAAGAGTCGCAACGTAGCAAGGTACTCACAAGTGAGTAATGCTATATTGTATCCTTCACCAAGACTGACATGCATCATAACATCATAAACATCAAATACATCATGATAACCTCATTAACACTCAGAAGCAGCATAAACCATAACACGCACGTGTCTCTCATAATGTCATCACAAGAACATAACTAGATGATCATGATGTCAAATGTATCATCTATAGCGTATACGACTATCTTAACATCAATGTCATAATTGAAATAATGTAATGTAGCATCCATAGCAACTAAACGACTAACAAACGGTCATAAGCAAACTAAAGCAAATTGTATCAACTGGAGGGACACTACAATCATTAAGATTTATCTAATAGAGATATAGTTGGAGTTGGAGAGTTTGATCATCAATATTGAGTCTACACCTTCTCACATTTTTCTCCTACTGTTTCTTCAAGTAATTCATGCACTAAGGCATCTAATATGGATACTTTTGAATAGATTTAGAATGGTTATTTGAATCTTGGTGTTCTTTCATCTACTGAGGCTCTAGATACATGTGTTGATATTCCATCTCCTTCATCTAATGTTTCTTCTAATGAAACTAGTGTTGCTTCATCCATGGCTTCTTGTGATTCAATGCAGTAGGACATTCATAATCTTCGAGATACAACTAACTGGGATGAATAATTGATAGATATCGTAGGTTTATTTTGTGAGTTCTATCTTGCAGACTTGGTGGACACTATTAAGGATATACATCTCCTTTATGATGTAACTTCCTATGGATTTTCATCATCTTCAAATATCACGGGGGAGCATTTAGATCTCGTTCCTTCTCTACCTCATATTTTTCATAGTTTTTCATTGGTGTGGATACCTTTGATCAACATTTAGAGGATCCATCTATGTATTTGAATTATGTTCTATATCCATTTCTACTAGATTATGGATTGCCATCTTCATTAGTGTGGCCTGAAACACTTGACTTGATTGTGAGATATTTCAACATTAACATGGGGGCATTGAGAATAATTCAAATGCACATTACACATCTTCATCATTCTTCCCCCGTATTCCTTTCAAGAATGGTAATGCAACATGCATACATTCTTGGTTTTGTTTCTTCCTAAGGAGAGGAATATTGTTAAAAAAAGTAGATCATATTCAACATTCAATGTTGAGCATCTACCATCATTGCAAGAGTCTAATTTGAGGGGGAGTGCATGATCTCTCTTCTTCTTCTCTCTTATAGGGTAAATTTTTCCTCTCATGGGGTTTTGTCCTCGTCTTCTAAAGAGCATTTTTTTGTATTTTCTTGATCTTTTAGGGAGAAGTTTTATTCCACTAGTTCATCTCTTTTTCTTCATTTGTGAGAGATTTCATTTGTACATGGGTACCTAACATGGCCTAGTATCTAGTAACCATCATTTCATCTTGTACATTATCCCTAAGTTGCACTTAAGGGGAGTGTTGCTCTAAAATGATGTTTTACCTAGATAGTTTATCACCCAGGTCTTATTCACACTACTTAAGTTTACTTAGGTCATACATAGGATAGTTATCATTTTATGTCTTAATGCATAATATTAATATATCTATCATAATATTATACAATCCTATGTCTCACCTTGATCTATGTAACCAAGAGTTCTCTTTGCAATATCAATATAGATCATCATTGTATATTTGTGTCCTTTGATAGAATAAAATTTCTCATATCTTATATCTCTTGTGCTTTCATACAAGTTCCTATATTTTGGGTGGCTGCAATCTTCAACCAAATTTTGCATGGTATAGAACATTCTATACCAACTCTTATAGTTATGCTACTAGAATTTCTCTAGGTCTCTTGTTGGTGATACTCTTGAAAAGGCTTAAACTCTACAAGTGTATTGTAACAATTTGATTACTAAATAATACATTTAATTACTTTTGACTATGGATTTTTTTCTTGTAATTTTGAATGTAAATTATGTTATAGCATATTTATTTTGTGTTTATTTCCTTATTTTGATTAAAAGAGAATAATAGGTTTTGAAGGGACCTCGAAACCCTTTACAAAAACAGACACAAAATGTTGCACAAAAGGATAATCAAACGAACCACCAACAACAACCTAACAGCCAAAAAATTCCACAAGGCGAGTGTTGATCTAGAAATAAGACAAGAAGTTGCCATCAGCACCCAACAGCCAAAAAAAAAAAAACCTAACAAACACCTTCACCTTGCAGGAAATAGAAAGCAACAAAGAAAAATATTAGTTCAGGCCACTCAGAGTATTGACCACCTCCATCTACTGGTTCCTATGTTTTTCAACCATATCCAACAACTCCTTCTTCTCAACATCAAATGTTTTCTTCCACTCAGCCGAACCTCTAACCACAAGTCCTTTTTCATCATCCTTAACAATTTTCTTACCTTTGCCCTTTGTCACACATTCTTTCTCCATAAGCTCAGAGAAATAAACCTGATCCTCTCTAAGCTCACCGATTTTTCTAAAAAGGACTTAGGTAAAAGCACAAAGCTGTGTCACACTTTATAAAGGAAACGACCAATGCTGATCCAACTTTTAAACTTGAATCACTAAAAAGTAGCATATATATTTTGAATTTTTAAATGATGTAAACTAGTAAAATATGTATTTTTTAGTATATTTTACGTTTGTATTTTTTATAAGAAATTAAAAAATTATTTTAAACTAGTTTTTCATAAATTAACACTATAATTTAGTTGCTGATAAAATGCTGAAAAATGAAGTTGCACGGGATGTCAAACTTTTTATAGTAAATTTTTTTTTTTCTTTTAAATTTTTTGTGTGTATTTATAACTTGAAACTTTAGTGCATGGATATATTTTTTTCCATTTTTGATAAATATATATTTGTATATAAATATTAAAATGTGCATGAATAAAAAACAACTGTTTCCATCGGACGTCAACATTCATATTAAATATTTATCTAAAATGGAAAAAAAAACTATACCATCTTGAAATAGATTCTTTTATCTAGTGCATCATTTTTTTTCATTTTTTTTTAATAAGTTTTAGTATTTTTCCTTGGCATGGTAATCAACCTAATATTTTTTGTTGATAACCTACTTTTAGTATAAATAAAAATATGAATATAAATAATAATTAAACTATTAAAATAAATATATTTTTGAAAACTACACTTATGGATCTACAAAAGGGTATTTTTACATTTTAAAAAAAATATTATTTACATGAGGAGGAGTTATTAAAACTTCAAGTTTTTCAAATAATTTTTTTTTTGGTAAATTGGACTCAAAGTGGTGTTCCATATATTTTTAGCCAACAATTTTAGTTGAATAAATTGTCGAAGTATCTAACTTAGCTAGAATGAATCTTACTAGGTCATATGTTTGAGCAAAATTGATTTTTAGTTAAAAATACTTAAATTCAGTTGTGCTGATATGTTGGCTGAAAGTGTGACACAACTTTGTGCTTTTACCCACTTTGAAAGAGTCTGTGATGTAATTTACAGAGATATGACACACCTGCAGAACTTTTTTGATATCTGCATTTATACTTGACACCTTGGCTTCTAGAGCAGATAATATTTCCTCACAAAGAGACTTAAAGTCATGATAGGACCCTTCAAGGTCCACCTTTCTATCAATAAGAATTTCTAGCATTGAACCTTTTCGAACATTCTTAAGATTTTCCTTTAAACCTCCAATTTTAATGTTAATCTTATTGAATTCCTATAGAGACCATTTTGCTAACTTAAAGGTACTCATAGCCCCAACTCTGGCCATATCCAACAAATTATACATGGAGGTAGCATCATCATCAAGATAAGAAAATTCCTCGGATAGAGGATCTACCTTCAAAGGCTCATGTTTGGCATCTTTCTTTCCTGCATCCTCCTCCTCCTTAGGAAAGTCCTACGGAGGAGAATCCACAATGGTTGTTGTCTTATCACCAATATTATTGTCCTCACCAGCCTCAATGAGGTCCTTAGTCAAAAACTACAAGGCCTTGCTCCTTAGATTAGCAATACGTGTTGATAGCCTCCTTGGTTTGTCGACCACACCCACCTCTTTGTCCTATGTCCCCACCTCACCGCTAGCACCAACAACATCTTTACCAACAACCACCTCCCCAGACTTGGGAGAGGGATCATCCGACCCCACATCCGTGTCATCACTCCCCGAAAGGGAAAGCCTTTTAGCTGACCTATTACTCTTAGCACCAACCACCTTCCTTTTCTTCAAAGGCGTAGCCACAGTGGCAGGAGAAAGATCCTCCTCTTCTTCATTCCATTCCTCCTCCTCCTCCGAAGAGGACTCTGCCCTTGACAACCCAGACTCATCACTTAGGGTCTTCTTCTTATCCTTGATGGTAGGAGCAGGGAGAAGAGTCTTGACATGTTCCATAATCAGTAAAATAATCCCTTCATGGAGGATGGGGGCCTTTCTATTCTTTAGGTGCACATACACCGCAACCTCTAAAAAAGATAACAAAAAGAAAGGAAAAGAAATGAACAGACCATGTCTAAAATGATTGAGGATAATAAAATGATGACCAAGAATGGCCTTAAATCTCGCTTCCAGAGTCACATAATGCATCAGCACCTCTGCAATGCTCGCCCAAATTTTCTTGAGGGAAGTTCTCTCATAACCCCAGCTCTTCAGTTTGATTAAATGCTTCCTCTCATCATCTTTAAAAACTGGGTCATTGCCTCTTCGTTGCTCTTTTTATCCTTGAAGAACTTCTAGCCAATTGTCAACAACCTAGTAACCATGGTGACCAAATCCTCATTCACCTCCACTTCTAGACCTTTAACCCTAAGCTTCCAATTGTGCCAAGGCATTAGGGTCATGCCCATGTAATCTCTCCAAAAATGAAGTAAAATTACCATGGCGCAGGATATTCTAGAGTTTCTCCTTTCGTCGAATATCCCCACAAGAATGTGGCTCGATTATACTCCTTTCACCACCCATGGCAACCAACACACGACTCACAAAATCCTTGCAAAAAGCACACAATTGAAGGCTAGAAAGCAACAAGACACCCACAAAGCGTGCGAAACGGAGGCAAGTACTATACCATAAATGTCACAACACCTTAGCCCACGCCGTCATTCCTCAATAAAATCCAGGCTTCCTCAAGAAGGATTGATCCCTCCTCCCATGAACGAAAATCATTTAAACTGATAGCCTCGTTGGAAAAAGAATCCGCCAACGAGTCACCTTCTTGGTAAACGTAAGAGATGTGAGTCTCATCACAAGATTGTAGCATCATTATCGTATCCTTAATGAGTTGATTGACACTCCAACTCAGAGTATGAGTGCCACACATATAGTTAATAATGTTCATAGAATATCCTTCCACCCATAATTTGGAGTAGCCTTTGCTGATAGCATACTTAACACTTATGAACGCAGCCTCTGCCTTCGCGTGATGATTGTTCTGAGTTCCCAATGGGAGTGCCACCATGCCAAGGAGTCTGCCAACATGTGTTTATTTCCTTGTTAATTATATGATCAGTTTCATTTTTGCACATACCTCCTCCCATAGATTAGTTTAGGAAGCATATTCCACACATTTTATTCCTTTTAAAAAGAAGAAACTAAGACAAATTAGTCAACAAGACGAGTTCACATTTTCCACCATAGAAAATCATATAGGAAAAGTGAAGAAGTGATAAAAAACACATGATCAACTAGTAGCCCTAACATTTTTCAGTACAAAATTCTCAACATAAAAAAATGGAATATCAAAATCAACTACAACAATACAATTTATCAAAATGAACTTAAACTTTCTAGCATAATAAGATAAAATAATCAACAAAAACAAATAATGTGCAACAAACATCTAGATGATATTTTTTAGTATAATTCCAAAAGTAGTAAAATTTTAGGGTTTATAAAGGATTAAATATAATTTTAATTGTTTATAAAAAATAATTCTCTCATTTATTTGAATCATTTTTAGATCCCTCTTATAAAAGACTTACATTATGATGAATCGTCCCTTTAAATAATTTATTTCATGTTTCTGCCTTTCTCTATATAAAATAGATGTCATGTTATGGTTTCTTTTGCAAGGTCTAAACTTTGAATTTAATTAGTTGCCAACATAACCTTGATATCACCTCCTACATCAAAAACATTCAGTCGGTTTAATGATTTGAATATCGTTATTTAAATTTCTTTCTCATCCCCTAAATGAACATCATATTTGTAGAAGAAGCAAATTAATTCTTGAATAAAAAACAAATACATTGAGCCATTAATAGTAATGTGATTTTTCTATCAATTGGACTATAAATCTAATTTACTTGAGAAATAATACATAGTAGATAGAGTAACCTAAACATTTTGAAGTGTAGATGAAAGTTATTGTGTGTTAATTAATTTCTAAATGTAAAAAAATATTGAAAAAGATATACCAAAATTTTAGTGACATATGTCAAGTCGTTTGAAATAATATGAGTTGCATTTAAACATTATTATAACATTAAAAAATTAATTTGAAACTTTAGAGGGATGAAAACTAAAATGTTTCAATTGATCTATTGACTTCAATTCCTTATTTTTATTAATTAATATAGTAGCCCTACTATATATTAAATAATAACATTTCATTATTAAAGGAGTGGATAACATAGATAGGTGTGGGGAATGATAGGTTCTTAGGAGGAAATAAATCCCTACAAACTCCATTAAAGATGGTGTGGGCCTATAGTCACTACTAATAAAAATTGATGGGTGAAATTATGTTGTCTCCAAGGGGAAATGGGATTTTTGTTTAATATTGCCACCATGAGGAGAGGGTAAATGTCTTGATATAATGACAGGGATAAAATAAGAGGCTATTGAATGTCATTCCTATGAAGTTGTTACATTTTGGAGCAACTCTTGTTGTTTTAGAAGGGGTTCAAGTAATGGGCAAGTGGTTTTTTGGATTAAACATCATGGAGATATGAACTAAATAATTAAGACACTATGCCATGTCCCCTTTTCAAATCAGGTGTTGAGGGTCAGGGTTGCATCTCAATGCATATTCATGAATTATGGTATAGGGATCATGGGTGCATGTTGATGTGTCCCAAGATAAAATGATGGTGGGAATAGCTGATGCATACCAAGGCAAGAGGGAGAACAAAAATACTGTAGTGTGTGTAGCAACGAGAAAATATGCATTGTGGTGTGTGGGGTTTAATTATGGGCCTTGGTCCCATTTGGATCTTGGCCAACTTGTACTTTTGGGAGGGTAGCATATAAATTAGGGAACTTTTCTATTGTAATGATCATGTCATGTTATATAATTTTGGGCACTTTGTGTTCAATATTCTATGGATGAAACCCAATTGAAGATTGTGATCAGTGGATATAAACCCATTGATTATTGGAATCAGAGGAAAAAAATAGTTTTGTTCTCAAGGGAATTCTAATTTAGGGAGTGCATTGGAGGTTCAAGTTTATAATATGATTATATCCTTCTATGAGTGCATCATTTGTTATAGATTTGTAAGTATTATTTGTTGTTGTCCAACACACACAATTTAACATAATGATTGTCATAATAGTCCCTTGGTTGTAGATATATTATCATAATCAATACCAATTATTGTTGGATGTTTGATTCATTATGTGCAAGTTCATGTGTTGACTATCTAGTTGATCTATGCTACTTGAGTATGATTAATTGTTGATGTTTGGAAAGAGTTGGGCTAAGACTATCGTTCATGTTTCAAATCTAGTGAATATTGTTGTTTGGTGGTAAATATAGCATTTTTGTAATTTTAAAGATATAAGAAATTATTGAGAAAAACTATTTAAGAAAATACTTCAAAAATCAATTCAAGAGTAGTCAAGAGAAGAATTATCAAGATTATTGCAACATTTTTTCATCCAAGCATAATGTCAAGTTTTATGTGAGTTTTGTTCATGTTTTGCATGCATTTCATTTTTGAGCACTAACACTTGTAGGTCTTCAAATCAAATCAAGTCATGTGCAACAATGAATCCTTGAAGGTGATGAGCATGACTTCAGTCCATCAAGGAGATCTAATTTGAGTGGTAAGTTGTAGTAAATTTCCAATTCATTACTTTTTTATCATTTAGCATCTATCCCTCAAAAGGGTAAGCTCTCTTTTGTCATCAACTTTGCCATTGTGGAGGTAGAAATATCAACAAGAGGTTTGACTTAGGAAAGCCCCTATATGGCACAACCCTTCCCCTATTTTCATGTGTGCAGGTTAAAGATCTAAAGTGAATTGGAGGAAAATTGAGGACAATTTTCTCATTCATGCATCAAAACCCTACATGTTGACAAGTCACAAAATATACATTTTCTCACCAACAGACGAAGTTCTGAAAACCAAACCCAGAAGAGATAAGCTTTAGACCAAGGACCTCGAGCCTATACCAATAGCTTTTTAGGAACCAGGTCCTCAATCTAGGGCGTCCTTATACCCTAGACCACCTAGATTCTACTCAAATTTAAACCCCAGGTGCATTTGTGTCCACTCTCCTCATTTCTGGAATTGGAATTTGTCTGTGTGTTATCAGTTTGTCATAATTTATAACAAAACGTTGCATTTTCATAGTTTTACTTGATTACATAATTGCATCACATCAAATTTTAATCTCTAAATCCCCTCAACCCCCAAAAAATAATTCAGATCCAAGGTTGATTGGTTCACCTTTTATGTTGTAAGTCAATCTCATACCCTTGTTGATCTAAATTCCCCATGTTTAGTGGAGAAAGCTTGATCCTAGTGATCTAGATATTGGACCTAGGATCCATTTTCCTGAAAAAAAGTTGTCACAATCAATACCATGACAATATTGCTCTATGTGTTTCTAAATATTTTCATCACATGAGAGAATTTTACATATAGCAACACAAATTCTTATAATATCATTTAGTGTTCCTATTTGTATACCTTATTTTTCTTTACTACCCCTATTCACAATTGTTCTAACCACCCATCTATCCTTTACTGTTCTATTTTTTCATCTACCCTTTGTAATTCATACTTCCAAAAATCATTCCTTTTTAAATAAAGTTATATTTATTTACATGATTTGATCTAGTGATTAAATATTCCATATCTAGCCATATACAACTTTCTATTAGGCCACGTGTACGTGGACCATATTAATTTCTTTAGTACATGGTATGTCCTCACCATCTACTTAGTGTGTGTAGGTTGATAGGTTTGGACATCTAAAAAATACGAGGTATGGATAAAATACATAAGGTTTGGATGAACCTTGTATCTATCACTATCATGTAATGATTAAAGAGTAAATTGTCTTAATAATATGGTAGCAATGTGGTATTATATTATGTTATAATATATATGTAAATAAGGTAGCTACAATGGTTCATTATTAGGGGTAGCATAGAAACTATCAAATGCGCAAACACACCTTGCAACCATACACAACCATAATAGTACACACATGTGAAAAACCTATATGCACAAAATTATATACAAATACATAAAAATAGTGGATATAAGAAACCTAGCAATGGATGAAGAAAATAGTGGACAATGATGACACTATAAAGAATATTTAAACTATGATAAATGGAGCCATTGATATCAACACAATTTGGAGTGATTTTGTAATGCTTTTTAGCCCATTATATAAATTATTTTTGTGTTTTTCACACAATAATGGGCAATGGGTATATATCTATCATACTATGAATCTTTTCATTAGGAATGTGAGTGAAATATAATGTGAACTCGATATCTTATCTTATTCTATTATAGTGAGGTATGAGGGGTTTCCAAATGATTGGAAAGGGGTTATCATTGGTATATGAATGATCAGGTATCAGTTTGGGATTGCACATGTAAAATTTCTATGGTCCTCATAATTGTTAAAATGGATGAATGAGTTATGTATAGTTCTTTCCGAGTGTGTGAACTTATTTCATTGAGAATTCTATTCTTCTATGTTCCAAATAATAATGAATGATTTTGTTGGGAGGTCAAACTAAAAGGTAATGTGAATAATATTGTCCTTATGATACATGCCATGATTATATATGAGCTACTTTTATTCTAGAATTGTAAGTAAAGTAAGTGTATGGTCTATGAGATTATTTAATTTATAAGTTTGTATAATATTATGTACATGTGAATGGTTCAAGGCCAATTCATGTGAGATTAATTTGTTACTTGCATCTTGGTACATCGACTTCCAAAACCTATAGGGCTATGTACATGTTTAAAGGATAATTATATGTGGTATTATAACAAGATCAACTAGTCTAAGGTGTGAACCCTTAGGATATCATGTGTTAGATTTGTTGCCATGTACTATTTGAATATCAAAATTTCAAAGTTGAGATAGAAACTTGAGCCATCTTCTATGACATCACAACTATATTTGAGAGAGGGACATTATGAAGGCATAGGTAGAGGAAAATGATTCTCTTAAACTGTAGCTCATCCTACTCATCCCTAAGTGATTACTAAAATTATAAACCCTACAACTTGCTCACATATAATTTTATTTTTTCTTTAGCATGACAAAATTCAAGAAGCATGATTTGCAAAAAGTATTTATGTGTCACATGTTTAGATAGCATTCATTAGTAGCATATATATGATAGATACTAGGAGTTACCCATACTAGGTTGGAATGAATTTTTTCAATAACTTGCAATAAATGGATGTCATGATCTACATGTTTCAAGAGTTCAATAAATGCATTGGTTTATCCAAAATAATCAATGTGTTTCCAATGTGGTGCCATGCTTGATGTATGATTCTTAGTGTAAAAGTTGTTAAACCTATATAGATGAATAATAGTGTAGCCATTAGTCTTAGATGAATTAAAACCATAAGACATTTTGATTACATTGATCTGGCTATAATATAAATCCATGTGTTGGGACCAAGTCTCATACATGTATGGTCTAGCTAGATTTCATTAGTAGCATCTAGGACATATATGTTAGGAGCTCAAAGTGTAGTATCCTTTCTTTAGTTGGAAATCACCAATAGCACAAAGGTGATAAATTTCAAGAGCTACCCCATATTAGGTTGGATTGGACATTTTCAATAATATGCAAGCAATTGATTGCATGATCCATCAAGATGAGTTTTAGTGGGTTGTGGAGCTCTTATTAATACTTGCATATATTGTGTGTTATTATACGTATGCTATTGCAAGTGATGATAGCTAGTATGTGATGCTTGTCTCATCTTCATAAATGATTGTGAACCAAGAAAAATATGTTCACCCACAATGTATCTTGAAATGCACTATTTTTCCTTTCTCTATTGTCAACTTATTACAAAGATCTTATGTGTTAGTGGACCAAATAATAGGAAAATTTATGTAGTATGCTTGCATCCACCTCTCATTGCTAACTAATCACTATGTGTACATATGATGCATATATGAGTCAATCACTATGTGCATATGTAATGTGTGTATACATGATGTATGTATTAGTTGGTCACTATGTGGTTTTGTCTTCACACATTATTGTTGGAATCATACTAACATTTGTCTAGGATACATTGTTATCATACTATAGTAAATTGATTGTATTGTAAGTATAATTGAGCAATTGGTGGTTTGATTCAAAAGAGAGGTAGGATATCTCATCCTAATTTCAATGATGATTTTTTTATATTATTGTGCTATGAAATATTGATCCTCTAATTACCTTAAGTGGATAAAAAGGTAGGGTCAAAGAAATAGTTTCTTAAGGAATAGGTCTAGGTCTAGGGATATGTCATGATATAGAAAACTTACTCTACCTATAGCAAGAATGTAGGTTTTTAGTATAGAGTTGCTATCATTGCCATGATTTGTTAAGGTATAGTAAAAAATATGATAAAAAGAACAAGAATAATAGTAATGACCAAGGGTGATTATTACATCTCCTATATTTCACCTACATATTAAATTACTAGAAGAAAGAAAAAACATCTCCTCTTTTTACATATAATTTCCCCTTAATATAGTTAGATTGATTATATATATATTATGGTGATAATATTTAATAGTGATAACCATGATGATTGTGTATATATCCTTTTAGATTGCTCGTGGTTCCTAGGCAAGAATGGGCTCTTTCTTAAGAGGTGGACTCTAGTGAAGATTGATTATATATATTATGGTGATTATATATTTAATAGTGATAACCATGATGATAATATATGTATCCTTTTAGATTTCTCATGGTTCCTAGGTAAGAATGGGCTCTTTATTAAGAGGTGGACTCTAGTGAAGCTTTCATATTTTCCTTTGGAATACTATGCTCGGTTGAGAACTTGAAGGTATAGTTATTTTTGTCGGCCAACTCATCATTGTTGATCTAGCGACCACTTCCAAAAAATAGTTTGCTATAGTGTGTTTATAGACGTGGGTAAGGTTCTACCTTCTTCCTTTACATTTTCCTCCAAATTGGGCGATCGGGTTCAATATATTGTGTATGAGGAAGTTCCATGATCTTAAATCTAACATGTCATATAGTTGGTCACCTTACCTTTGACTATTAGACCAAAAGGAGGTCACCAAATTCTTGGAAGAAAAAAGATAACAAGGTGTGTATTTATCATTGGAATGAGGCAGAGTCATTACTAGATGTTGGAGCCGTATGTGATCCTATTGTGCCTTCCACTTTATTGGGGCTCATGGGTATAGTCATGTAGGGTTCAAAAATGACTAGTATGAAATAGATTGACAAGGACCAAAGGGCTAAGCCTTAGGCAAAACAAGTTACTAGCCCCACCAATGAGCCCTAACTACTAACCTTCACAATTTTAGATAAAAGAAAATTGGAATTTGATGTAAGTCTTCATAGATCCCATATGGATTCTCTTGGTTTTGGGTTGGCCTCCAAAAAAGACAACCAACTGAGAAGGATAAATGCATCATTATTTTTGGGTAGGGACAATTAGTAGATTCAAACCTCTTTGAAACAATTCACTTTCAAATTGTCTTGAGTTGGTTGTTTTTTGGTTCTTGCTCTTCTTGGGTTGTAATGTGAGTGTTGTGGGTTGTTTTCAACCTTTGGGTTGTACATTGTGTGTTGTCTTTTTATTGTATGGTGGTCTTCATTGATTTATTTTGTATTAGTTTTGTAGAAGGTTTTAGGGCCCTTTCAAAACCTTCCTTATATCCTCTATCAAAAAAATTAATGATAAAATGTGTTAGTTCTTTGAAGGATCTTTGTGCCGCCAAGCCACAAGCTTCAAGATTATGTTGTTATTTCATTATTAGTTTGCTGTCATTTGATTTCTTCATTTTGACTTTCAATCTTGTTTTCTCTTTCGATCCATATAAATTTCTAACATCTACACTTTAATCATTAAAAAAAAAACCCTTTCCCACTTTTATTCTATATAAAAAAATTAAAAAGATTTTTCTAAAAATGGATAAAATAATTAAATTTGCTTAAAAATAATCTTCATTTAGACTATAAACATGTATTGTATAAAATCTATTTTTTTGGGGGTGGTCTATTATGTAAATCTGATAGAATAATCTTGACTTGGACAGCACCCTTTTCTTATCCTACAAACTCATTAATGCATTAAAAGTCTAAAGTTATGAGCCGTTCATGAGTAAAGTTGAAAAGATAGATTCCTTGAATTTAGTGATATTGTACCGTCCAAAGTGATGAAAAGAATATGCTTTACCACTTCATGGAAGACAGCTCGCTGTGAATCATGGAACTGTTTCACCAAATCTGAAGGCTTCGTGTTAAGAACAGACGGTATCTGACCAATTGAAGTTACTCTGAAATCTGAATAACAACGTTTTGGACATTTATAATCTGGAGTTTATGAGTAAAACAACTTTGCCCACTTGCCTTCAGATACAAACTGAAGTTAAAACCATCAAATAATTGCAATTGTAAGAGCTAGCATTCCCTTCCAGAGATTTAGAATAGAAAAAATGCAGTGGGTAGGGAGAAACCCCTTTAGTTTGAGCAGAGAGAAGCCTAAAAATCTCAATGAAAATAATGAAGAACAAAAATGTTCAGAGCCTCAGCTTCAAGAGGATCCTGTGGAACAATTTGGTAGTCATGAAGTGCTTGTTAGAATTCCAAGGGCAACAGCCCATTTGGTAGAAGGAGATGAAAGTGTTGAGTTGGATAATGGCGAATTTAGTCTAATCAGGCTTCTTCATGGAAATACAGGATTAGCCATCTTAGCCAGAGTTGGAGATGATCTAAGTTGGCCAATAACTAAGGACCAGCCTACTGTTAAAATTGACTCCTGTCACTACTTTTTCTCAGTAGCTGTGCCAATTCTGGAGGAGGAGACAACAGAGCCTGCCAAATTTGACAGAAACTGTGGCTCTGGAATCTTGAACTATGGAGTCAGTTTTGAAGACAAAGAAGGGCTGGAGTTGCTTGACAAGTGCCTTGAGCAGCATGCTTGTTTTTCTTCTCCTAGAGATGGGGGAAAGCCAGCTAGTGACAGAGAAAATTCAGATGCAGCTTATTGGGCTGATTTGGCTCCTAAAGTAGAGGATTATAATTCTATTTTGGCTAAGGCTATAGCTTCTGGGTCAGGGCAGATTATCAAAGGGTTATTTCTTTGTAATGATACCTATTCTTCGCAGGTGCAGAAAGGTGGAGAGTTTGTGAGGAGTAAGACCAAGGCCAAGGGAAGGCCTTGTGATGTTAGGGTTAAAAGGAATTCAGAGATTAGTCCTCGCACTAAGAGAAACATCAAAAGGTAGGAAACTTTGATTTGGCTTTTATTTATTTTTAAATTGTCATTTATTCTCAGATTTTAGATCTAATACGAAGTTCTTTGTTAAATTCAAAAAGATTATACAATTATTTTTGTTTATTAATAAAGTAGTATTTTTTAATTTAATTATTTTAAAGGTAGATATGGAATTTTTTAATTGTGGAAACAATTTTAAAATACATATGAATCATATTCATGTATTTGAACATTATGAATGATTGCAGTTGTGAGAGATTCTATAATTATAAAACAGTTTTACATGTTTATTTTAATTTTATTTTAGAAGAAAATTGATAACTCTAAAAAATTAATTGTTTATAAAAAATTTAAGATATAGAAAATCATATTTTTAGAAAAAATTGTGAAACCTTTCTAATAATATTACTGATAATTTCTTGTATAAATAATTATTTATATTGAAATATAATAAAAATTTAATGACTTAAAATCAATTAATTAAAAATTATATTAGATGAGGATCTACAAAAGAACTTTTGAATTTATTATCTTTATTTGTATATTGGATGTTTGAATTTTTTAATGATCTCTTTTAATTTTTGTTGATTAAAATATGCTTTCTTTGTGATTTTATCCATTTCAATCAATATAATCATCAAAACAATTTTAAAAGAGAAAAGTAACAACAAATGTACTTAGTTCAATATTTTATAATGGAAAACAAATCATTCTAAAATCAAGAGATCCAACTACTAAACCCCATGGAATAATAAGGGCTACATTATCATCTAGTTGATCTCCATCCCTTCTTAGTTTGACCATTGAAGCTTTTTTCTAATTTATTTTTTTCTTTTTGTAATGTATTGTATTTTATTTAGAGAATTTTTCTAATTACAATTTATTTGTTTATAAAATAATTTGTAAAAATTATAAATGGGATTCCAGAGGGTTATTTTAGTTCTTCCAAAGGCATAAGACAAGGGGACCCGTTGTCCCCATTTCTCTTCATAGCAGAGGCATTAGGTAGAGCCATCAAGGCTAATCGTAATAAGAAGCAGATTGAAGGTATCAAAGTAACAAGAGATTTCACTGTTACACATCAACAATTTGTTGATGATACATTATTGATGGGGGCAGCTAGCAAGAGAGAAGCGAGAAGATTCCACGAGATACTTTGGTCTTACGAGAAAGCATCTAGACAAGCAATTAACAAACACAAATCAGAAGTTTACTTTTTTTCAACAACTCCAACAGAAGAAACACAGATTATCACCATATTAAAATGCAAGAAGGGAAATTTTCCTTGTATATACCTTGGAGTACCTATTGATAAGGGGCTGAGAAATTCAAAGTTATGGAATCAATTGAAATAAAAAATGGATAAAAGGATAAACTCTTGGAAAGGGAAATGGTTATCATGGGCAGGCAGGTTAGTTATGCTCCAGGCTGTAATATCAGCACTACCAATTTACCTCCTATCATTTTTGGCACTGACAGCAGGTATGAATGCTTTTATAATTCAAAATATGAGAAACTTTTTTTGGAAAAATACAGAAGAGAAAAATAAAATTGGTCTTATAGCCCAAGATAAAATTTGCAAACCAAAATCTTTAGGAGGAATGGGCCTTAGAAATCAGGAAAAATAAAATCAGGCTTTGGGGGCTAAACTTGTTTGGAGAATGATCAAAGATCCTCAGTCAAGATGGGTTAGGTTATTGCAGACCAAATATTTAAATGTTGGAGAGCCAAAGGATATTATAAGAGTTAGCAATCCACCCAAGGGGTCAAGGATTTGGAACTTCATCCTAAAATGCAAGGCTTTAGTGGCAGATTTTGTATCTTGGGATGTGCACGATGGTAGATCATGTTTATTCTGGGAAGACTCTTGGGGAGGTTATCCGAGTATAGATAGTGTCTTAACAATTGAAAGAACGAAGACTTGGCTCAAACAAAATTGGGGAGACAATATTAGGGACTATGTTAACTTCCCAGATGGAGATCCAGCTCTAGGATGGGAATGGAAAAGATTTGATGGACTTCCAGTGCCTCATAATGAGTTATTTCAGTTAAGGGAAGTATTAAAGAATAGACAATTAGTGTTTAGGCAAGGAAATGATATGCTTATTTGGGTGGCATCCAAGACTGGGCAGTATAGTGCAAAGGAAGGTTATAACTTATTGGTTAGTCAAGAGGAGAATAATGACTTGGGCATATCACATAAACTATTTTGGAGTAACAAAATTTTACCAAAAGCAAGAGTTTTCTCTTGGCTAGCAACTATAAAAAGATCTTAACAACAGAGAAATTTAACAAAATGGGCTTTGCAGGCCCTTCAAGGTGTGTTCTTTGCAAAGCTCAGGAAGAAAGTATAGACCATCTCCTCTTAAATTGTCCTTTCTCTGGAAAATGTTGGAGTTGGCTTTGTGCCAAGTTGGGTTGGATTACAGCCCTACCTAATGATATCATTTCACTATTCCAAAGTTGGCCTATTAGGGCCAAGGATGGACTACTAAGTGGCTTATGGGAAATCAACCCTTCAACACTAATCTGGGAAATTTGGAAGGAGAGAAATAGGAGGATCTTTGATAACAAAGAAAGACGGGTTGAATCAATCCTTAACATAATTGAAAGCTCAATTGTGGAGAATTTGAATAGCAAGATAGCATTAAGACCCAACATCAAGGGCAACTTCACCGAATGGGATGGAAGAATGAGATTTAAGTGGCTAGGACTCAAAGTACCTTCTTTCTCAGGGAATAACGACCGGAAAAGAGAACAAGCAACTTGGAACCCACCACAAGAGGGTTGGTTGAAGTTAAATTTTGATGGGGCATCAAAAGGAAATCCTGGTCCTTCTGGAGCAAGATGCATAATCAAAGACAGTAGGGGAGACACCATAGGCAAAATAGCGGTTCCTCTTCCAATAGATACTAACAACATAGCAGAATTTAGTGCTCTATACATTGGACTAGTTGAATGTAAAAGGAAAGGAATAAGGAAGATAGACGTGGAAGGAGATTCAACCATTACGGTGAATGCAATCAGAACAACAGTGACTCCTAATTGGAGATTAAAAGCACTGTTAGACAGAATCCTGGCCATTTTAGAATACTTTGATTACTTCACCATTAATCATGTGTATAGGGAGGCAAATGGGGAGGCCGATGAACTTTCAAAACTTGCAGCAGAAGGTACAGAACTAAGGTGGCAGAAATTTGCAGCAGAAGGTAAAGAATAAAGGTGATCAAAGATTGGTGGTATCATATGTTCCTAGGTATGATGAAACTAATGATATGCAATGCAATAAATTGGTGAAACTATTTAATCCTAGGAGAGGATCGAGAAGAAGGGGTAGACCTCCAAGCAACAGGTAGAGGACTGAATCATTATCTCATGCTTCACGAAGAAGAGGAAGGCCTACTGGAAGCAAAAAGAGAGCAGAGTTTCTCTTCATCAGATCGCAAAGGGAGGAAGACTTCCACACCTTGCTGAGTAGATTATGCAAATGCAAAATCATAGATAGTTCTTTTTTGGATTTAATGATTTTTGAAAGTTGATATGTTTGAGTTCTCTATGGTTGGATAACTATATTCTCTGTATGTAACTGCAAACTTTAATGATTAATATATTGACCTTGCCGTTTATCGATAAAAAAAAAATACAAAAAAATAAATAAATTATTTTTTCATGCTTTTATTTACCTTTTAGATTAAATATATTTGAAAAGATAAACTTATTATATTAGAAAGAAAATAATTAATAAAATTTAAATATATGAGTTGAAATATTGGTTTGTGAAAATATAAAAATATTAATTTTAGATCTTTTATATTAATTTTATTTTTTAAATTGTATAGATTGTGCAATGAAAGTTTGTTTAATTAAAATGGTCATTCAACTTGTTCATTAATTAGAATTATAAACCTTATTCTTGTAGAATGAACTAAATATATGATATTAAAGTTTTTCATTCTTAAAATTGAATTACTATTCTAAAACAAAAAAAATTATCATTTCATTAATCACATTATTTATATATAAAAAAATTGAATAACCAAATTATTATAGAATAATTTTTTTTATTTTTTAAATAAATATCAATATTATTATTTATAAAACTAGATTCGACCATTAAAACAGTTGATTGTGTGTAGTGGTCCCTTCATAAAGCCTTTGACTATATCCTAACATTTTAAGCTGCAAATCCTTTTTTAAAATGGGCTCATTCATTCATACAGTAGAATTTATATAAATTATCAGCTTAGTTCTCACAACTTGCAAGGTTTTACCTTTTAAGATTAAATGATGTAATTCAGTTTTTGTTTAGGGTAAAGAAGCTGTCAAGGATGACTGAGAAAATGAGCAATAATGTGCTGAAAGGGGTGGTAACAGCAAGTGGAGCTGTTACAGGTCCTGTAATCACTTCCAAGGCAGGCCGAAAGTTCTTTGCCATGCTACCAGGAGAAGTCCTGCTTGCTTCATTGGATGCTATCAGTATGTTTTCTTTATTATCTATCACTGTACAGTATAAGTTGTAACAGCTAGTAAAAATATCCTTGTTCTGATAAGGACTAATATCATTTTGTGAATGGCAGACAAACTTATGGAAGCTCTTGAAGTAGCAGGGAAGGATGCTTTGTCAGCCACTTCTGAGGTGACCTCTGAAATTATTGCACACAGGTGAGAACAGCAAAACATTAACAACCTTTTTTAATAAGAATATCAATGTAAAAACTGGGGCAATGCCCATTAGAATGGGAAAAGTCTATCATGCAAAGAAAATTTTCTCTGTTACTTATAAATCTTACTATGGTGTTATAAAATCCAATGCAGGTTTGGAGAAGATGCAGGGGAGGTGACACAAGAAGCCTTTGAAGTTGCAGGGCATGCCCTTGGGACTGCAATGAACGTAGTGAAGATTAGAAAGGCCATCAATCCTGCAACAAATGGCAATGTATCAGCCTCTGCTATAAGGAATTCATTCAAAGAAATCAACAAGGCAATCAAATGAAAAAGATTGAAATGGCTCTAAGAATTCAAATTTCCAAAGAACAATTGAAGATGATTCGTAGTTCTAAGCACTGAAATGTTTCATAATTATCTCATATTCAATCACATTTGAGAAGCGTTTTGCCATCTAACATAAATCTTGATCCAGTCTTAGATTCTTTTATTTGTACACTTTTTGCTCAGTGTGAGTATATGAAATAGTTTTGTTATAGGATTTATACATGGTTTTTCTCTCCAAACATCATTATATTACTTATAGCAAGGCTTGCTCATTTTGCATTTGTCATTTTGAAGTCTGTTACTCTTTATCTCTATGGCTAGCAGTAACATAGACGTTACTTTTAAATCTATGGAGTCCTGTCATCTTAACTAACACTTTTTTCTATATTTGTCATCTTTAAACAAAATAGTGCTGGAAAAACTACAACTATCGACTGGTAATATACCGCTAAGAATATGAGTTTGTGTAGAGGATACTTGCAGAACAGCCAACGAAGGCCAGCCTTTGGGCTTAGCCACTGCAGCTGTGGCCTCTAATGATGCAAGGATTGGGAGTCGTGGCCTTGATCCACCTTTTAAAGGTATTTTTATTTTTATTTTTGATGTTGAGTTGTATGATTTTAAAGTGTCTGTCTTTGCAGCTGTTGGTAAGGTCACAGCTAAATCTTTTCATTCTCGTTTTGTAAAGAAGTTTGAATATGATACGTGAAGTTTCATTTAATGAATATGATATCTGAAAAGGAAAAAATTTCAGTTTTTTTTAAAGAAGGTTTTAGATGGAAAGTTCATGGATCTTTCGTGAAGATCCAAAATTATGGATGATTAGATCAATTTTCATTGGAAATTTTTTATGAAGGGTAGAATAAGCATTTGGTTTTATGGAAGAAGATTTTATGCTTGCTTCTTTGAGTTAAAAGGAGGACAAAGATCTGATTTTTTAGAAGTGATTTATATTTTATGGGGGCAAAAGGAATATATTTCAATAATTGGTTCATAGATTTTAATTGAGCAGAAAATATACCTAATGCAGTCCCTGTTTAGGTTAAAAACTTGCGTCTACCTCTTATTTTTTGAGATGATAAATCTTTGATTACTATTGGCAATGCTCTGGGTGGTTTAATTGACAAGGTGGAGCCAAAAGGCAACTTTGCATGTGCTTAAATCTAGATAGATTTGGAAAAAGATCTTCCTGAAGTCATTGAGCTAAATGTAGATAGTCAGTCATATATGCTAGAACTTGACTGAGATCAGTTACCTTTCAAATGTAACAACTGCCATGAATATGGCTTACTTTGCTAAAGATTATTAAAAAAGGTACTTCATGCACCCTAAAACTCTCATACACCTTCATTATAGTCAAAGCAAACAAGCATATCTAACAAAAGAGTGGTCATCAAAATCAAGCTATCAATATAGGAAAAGCTATTGTTGTTTCAAATATTGTGAAAAAAATCGCAAATTCCTTTGGAAGAGGATTTGTGCAATCATTTTAAAGTCAATTTGAGATAAATGCATAGAGAGGAAGAATGACAAAGCCCCTTGGAAGAAGAGTCTAAAGTTGTTTTGAGAACAGAAGATAATGAGGTAAAATGACAAATAATAAATGATGAAAAATATTTTAAATCCTCCAAAGATGGAGAATGTGGTTAGTCCTATGATTTCTAATACTATGGGCAATAGAGGGGGTTTTCAACCCACTCCTCATCTCTTAATTTGGGGTTTGGATGACTCTTTTTTTAAAATCTAGGGACAAGGGTGTAAATAGGTGCCTTGAGGATTCCTCTTATAAGAATCGGCTTCTTAAAAAGAAGACTAAGGTTGATGACATGCAAATCACTTGTTCTTTAAAAAGCTCTAATTCTTTGATTTTTGATTTACTCTTGTTGTAGCGTTATCAACTTGTTTCTTGTTGTCTTGTCTCCTTCATTTAGCCCAACCCATTGACTTTGAGGTGTGGTCCCTTTTTACTTGCCCCCTTTTTGTGTGATTGTTCTATCATATTTATTTGAAGTAATATTAGATTTTTTCTTTAGAAAAAAATTAAGCTAAAATATATTGAAAGAGTTAAATATTTATAACTTAATAAAGATTAAAGACATCAAATTCCCATAGTCCTTAATATTGGGTATGAGTTTTTCTAGATCACAAATTGTGATATGAAATGTTGATGATAAAAATTATTATACAATTGAATCTAGGAACATTATGCATATCAATAAAGATTATATTATTATAATTTGGTGAAATTTGTGTATCTATATTATTTATCATTTAGTTTTACCTTTATCTTGGGAGACTAATTTAATACATTTACATATTCAAAAATTACATAATCTTGTGCAAAGTTGGGCTCATCCTCCTACCCTTTACTTATCCATATACACACACATTCTCAAATATTCAACCCTTACCTTATCTTTATATACACATGATACATTCACGTAAGCCTTGTGTTCATTACACTTGTATGTACACCTACCCTAGTATAGTTGTTACCCATATAAACCTAATCATTTTCTCATTGTGGGTCATTTTTTCTCTCACATGGTCAATGTTGTAGTTATAGACTCAACCCTTACCCTTTTAAAATTCAAATACATTTGTTGGCTAAGAATCTCCCTTTGATTTCCCACCATGAGTTGATTAAATACACAGTTTAAAAAAAGTAATGGTATAAGATAGTATTTAAAGTCATTTAATGTATTTGTTTTAAATTATCCTATCTCATCCAAGAATTCCTTCCAAGGCATATCATTAACATTGAGGTAATAAAACACTTTAGCTAGTGTAATAAAAGGAATATTCATTTGCATGATCATCCTAAGAGAATATGCATGATTGAAGAATATTAATGTCAATCTTTTACCCACATTTATGTAGGTTGAATTAAGAGAATGTGTATCCTAGTGACACAACATCAATCCTTTTAAGGTATTTTCATATACCACCAGTCTTGAAATATCAAAAGAGAAAAAATTATAGACTAACTAGACAAATAGGAAGAAAATTTATTTACATTACTAGATCATTTTTAGAGGTGCAAGAAGTTTATGTGATGATATACTCAACTTAGATGTATAGACTCAACCCTTCACAATGTAAACAAAATAGTCCAATTATATGGCACTTAGTTACAAGTTGTCATGATCTCTCCTTGATTGTGAGACATCACAAATTTTATAATTTTCATATAAATAATTTGTTATTTAGTGATAGGGTTAATTATCATTATTTTTCCATTTTCTTTTCATATTTAACATGTATTATTTCATAATACACTAGTTTTATTTGCACCGACTTTTAAGCATTTCATTTGTTTAGCCTAAACTAAGCTTAGAGAAAGTTTTTTTTAATTCATTTTAGGTTAATTGTCTTACACAACCTAATTTTTTTCTAAGGTTTCCTTTTATATTAGGGTTTTTCAAATCTATGCTTTATACTTTACATATTATGTTTAGATTTGTTCTTCTTTTTTCATCCTTGTGCTTCATTGAACTTTCTTTATAGTTTGTTGCATTTTCTTTAGGGCTTATGTTTATTTAAGATTTATTTTAGGACTAATTTTATCATTTATAATAAATTATAACTCTTTCTATATCATTTGAATATTGTTGTTAGGGTTTTACATCTTTATTATGTATACTCTTATGAACCCAACATTCTTGGATAGACCCTTGTTTTACATCATGGATTTTGATAGTGCCTATGCTTGGTGATCTAAGAGTTGTTGAACGTCTACTTTAATGCTAATAATGTCAATCTAGGTTTGTGTCCAAGGCTATTTCCAATAGGGAAATTTAATTATTTTGGTTAAATTTTTTTTAATTGAGAAATAAAAAAAATTCAATTACTTCTATAATTCTACATTGTCAATATCAAATATAATTATAGAATTAATATTAAATTATGTCACTTCTAAACTTATGAAACAAATGACCCAAAATAAAGTAATTTCATAAAACCATTAGAAAACAAATCTAAAGAATGTAACTACCACACTAAACTCCTATAGATTATACATTAACTACTCATAAGTTGATAGTTTAAAAGTGAAATTACTTCAAAGTTAATCATTATTGAAATAAACATAATCTAAAAATACCATAAAATGGTATTTCCTCCCTAAGTTGAGTGGGCTCTTACTCCTCTCTTAGAGTGAGACCAAGAACGGTCCAAGAGTTTTCATATGCTTCAAATTCTCATTGATCAATAAAAAGTCTTGAAATATTTTTTAACTATCGTAAGCTCTCTTTCTCCCTATTGCTTTCTAAATTTTCTATATTTCCAATAGTTCAAGAAATATTTACATTTTATAATAGAACCTCCTTAACTAGTCTACTTAAAATTGATCAGTACCCCAAGGAACCAAGCATGTATGCCTATTCCTATTTTATAAAGGTGATGAAATTTATTTCTACTTAGATTCCTAATAAAATAACACTTGTTCCTAACTAATTCTACTAATTTTGGTTGCCATCCAAGAGACTAGTTCTTCATGCCTATTCTTATGGTGATGAATTTTATTTCATTCTTATATTCCTAACAAAATAACTTCTCCCAACCTTCAAGAAGACAATTGCGGGAGAGTGTTAAATTGAGAATTTTGATCATGTTAAATATTTATTTTATAGGTCTTGAACTAGTGTAAAATGCCAACTTAGACTTTCTCTATTCTTTTTTTATAACTTGATTATTATCTACTATGTTTCTTAAAATATGGCATGATGATAGTACTCAAGAGTTATGATACACCTTTAATGTTCTATCATGTTACATGATTAGCCAAAATCACAATTTTTATCCTGGATTTTTACTTTGGAAAATTTTGAAAATTTTGAGCTCCTTAAATTAATGTGTCCTTGAGTCATTTTCTTAGAAGTTGTGTCAATATTCCAAGGCATATGTGAGTATTATTTTTCATCATTGGGTTGATCAAATTTAAAACATTAATGTCCACATCAATTAGTCTTGGTCACAAATATATCCTTGATCATCCTGAGTTGTCAAATCATCTATCAATTCAAAATCATTAATCATCATTTAGAACTTTGTAATTGAATTAGATTCAAGTTCAATAAACTAAATATGTCACAAGATTATCTAAATTAATATGTAACTCCTTATCAACATGTACCTAATTTGTGCCAAGGTGATTAATTTTTTTATCAAATCATCAGTGACAAACATTTGTAGATTTCACATGCAGTTTCACAAGTTCATAGTTTCAAGTTTGCTCTTCCATAGTTCATAGTTTTGTGAAGTTTCAAGATTCCTCAAACAACTAATCAATAATTATTCAAAATTTTGACATATGGTCACAAATTCTCACATAATACATGCTCTTCTTAAAAATCTTGAAAAAGGGTCCATAGTGATCATGATTCATAAATTTGCATGTATATATTGTCTAGTTAGAAAAAATATGGATTTGTAATATGAATTTACATTTTCTATGAATCTTGAGTATTTTGGATTAGCATCAATAGAAAAGAATTAGGTTTTAGATGCATCAATTCAAGTCAAGATATAACAAAACATCAAAAGGTAGACATGCTTGATTTACACATTCATATACAAGTTATAGATGTGTCTAATAGTTTCATAATCTTGCCAAAACTCAAAGAAGAGATGTAAGGTATGTTCACATGTTTGAAATTATTAATTTTTAGTTTAATGGGATTTTGGGGTTTGATTCATATTTTTGCATATAAAAAATTATGAGCATGTACTTGATTCCCATTACCTTATAAGAAATGAAAGATATACTTAAAATGAATCATTATATATGGTAATATGGAAATGGGAAGTGGAATTGCAATTTTTATTTACAAAAAATGTAAATATGTAGTATGGTTCCAAAAACTTGTGAAGTATTAAATTGAGCAAAAAAAGTATTCTTATGCACTAAGAAGTCTACAAAATTGGTGTGAATTTTATACTTGTGCAAACTTGGCCCACAATGCTAAAACATTTTTTATTATAAAACTTGGTTAAGGTCTAGGAACCAACAAAATTTGGGGAAAACCTTGGATTTTGTAACATAAAATTTCCTATACATACATATAGATACTTATTATAAACCTAACAATACTATTTACCAAAAAAGGTCAAATCCATTGCAAAAGCTAACCCTACCCATACCAAAAGCATAAAAAACTTAACAGTTTAGAACATAGACAAAGGAAAGGAAAAATTATCTAGGCCCCTTCCATCCATCCTTGATGAATTCATAGTCCCAATTAGTACATTTTACTTTGGAAATAGAAACATTCACCACCTCATCCTTGTATTCTTCTTCTTTTGAATCACAACACCCAAAAAATAGAGAAATGACCTCCTCAAGAAGGGGTACCCACAACTTGTTGGTTAAAGCCTCCATAACAATCTGAAGGAAATTTTGTCTCTTTTTTCTAGCATGAAAGTGATCCAAAATACTGTAAAAAAAACTTGACCTTGTTTGAGAACATTGCCCACATCGTCATGGAGAAGAAAGGAACTAGCAATAGTTGAGAGGATGAATGTACACAATAGAGACTAAGTGAAATAAAAGGCCCACCACCCTTTGGTACAATACAAGTCCAAAAATAAATTTCCCATTGCATCACATATTCACATAATAAGAGACCCATCCAACCCCTTCACCAAATCCCAAATTCTAATTAGCTACTTCCCCAACACAGGATCTTTGATTTCTTGGTCAAGATACATCATAAAATTCACAAAATCCTCCTTAGAAACCTTCTTCTTCCTCGACTTCAAATCTTATGCCTCCCACTTACCTTTACCACACACACCACCCACCATTTTACCTACTTACGAACAAATGACAAGAGTCATATGAAACTACTAGCACCAAGACTACTAACTTGCAAAAAAATAATAGGGATAGAAGGAATTGATGTGGAGCAAGGTGACACAACCAAAACTCACTCAATAAATCTTTTATCAAGGTCTTTAAACATCAAACAAGTTGATTTCCTACACAAGCTGCCATTGTTCCTTGTAGCACAACAAACGCCTCTTTTCTATCTTAATCTGTAAACCAGGTCTCAAACCCAAAAACCAACTACCAATCAAGATACCCTTTTTGTAGTTTCAAAACATATCAAAACTATAGATAGGGTTGTTTTGGAACATAACCCTCTAGTTTCTACTGCTACACTTGAATAAGGCCTAATTAGGTTGAATCAACTAGGTCTCAACAGGGTTTCTCCTCTCCAGGGTTCTAAAATTAAATATAACACCTCAAACAATTCAAATTGGGTCTGCCCAATCAATTCCAACCCCTGCCAACCTATTATGCATCATTTTTGCCTAAAAACATGAGTTTAATCAACTAGGGCATCAACCCATTTGCCCAAATCCTAGTCCTCTGCTTGTCAAAACATCATGAACTCAAAATGCATCATATCTAACCCCATTCCACCGGTTCTCAAATGTTTTCATTGATGGAATGGTGAGATTTCCATTATTCTTCTCTCAAAACTCCAAAACCTAGGTTTTTTGAACTAGTTTTAGAAAATCTACTATAAAATCCTCAAGACTTGATGAAATCTTATGAGACAAAAAAAATGAAGCTAAATCAACACTCCATCAATTTCAATGCATAAAAGATCACGTTCAGGCTGTACCAAGCCATACCAAACGTTGTAGCAATAAATTTTCCTTCAAAAATGTAGAAACATAAGCTTTGTTATTCAAATTTCAAATTTTACAGCACTCCAACCTTGTTCCAACCTACACACAGGTCTTTTAAAGCATTAAAAAGTTTAACCAATTGACCCCAACTGCTTTCTAATTCCCTAATTGTTCAACTTCCAAGAAAATGCAAAAGTGCAAAGTTGCCTTGACAACTTTTGCAACTTTTGTGCAACTTTTACCACCTATACAAAATTGACTCCAAATGACCCAAGAAAACTTTAAAACAACTTAAAACATAGGAAATGGTCTTATAGACCTTATTACAAACCAAAAACATGACTTCTCATCACAAAACTAACATTTGCAACATTTTAGAGCCATGGTGCCCTACACCATACTCCCCGGGCAAAAGGAACTCAAGTCCCCTTGAGGATAGTGTTGCCACATTAGAGCCAAGCTTGATTCCATAATTCTCTAATTTCCAAGTGTTGTCTCCATCTAGTAGACCTTTCTAATGAACCAAAAACTGGAAATGTGCATCACCTATTGCCTTCTTGAAGTCTTTATCATCTAAGTCATGCTTCAACTGCAAAAGTCTGTTTGATAGATGATCTAAGATCTATCCTTCACCTAAGAATATTGTTGAATCTTCCCCTTTACCTTCTACCACGACTCTCCCTCTCTTGCAATGAGTTTCCTTCTCCACTCTTGTTGTGTGCTTGAACTTTCTCTTTTTCTATTGCAACTTATCTTTGATCTTTGCACCGTTTCTTTCCATCTTTGCCATTTGATGCTCTTCCCCTCTAACTATTGCTTGATCATATGTATGAACCTTTGGTATGAAAGAATTAGAATGACCGCTATTCTCTTTTGAAATAAATGCATGGAACACCTCTTCTATCCTCATATCAACACTCTTCTTAATCCAACCTTGAATCCCAAGAATTAATTCATCCTTGACCTTCAACAAATCAGATTTTGACACCAACTCAATATCATTTCCCTCCAAAATTTGATCACTCTTCATGTTTGTTGTCATGCTATTGCCAAGTTTTGAATTGGCTGCAAGGTTCATATGCTCTTCTTTATCTACCTTTATGAACTCTTTTCTTCCTACCATCATCACGTTGGCTTCCTTAGGTTGTCTTTTATCATCTACTATCAATGGTGTCAAAGTGAAGGAGATTCCATCTTTTTCTATCTCATATGTATTTCTTCTACCATCATGCATAGCATGCCTATCAAATTCCCAAGGTCTCCCTAGCAGCAAATGGCACACATCCATAGGCAATACATCACATAAAATCTTATCTTTGTACCCTCCTATATTGAACTCCACCCAAGTTTGTTCATTTACCAAAACATTTTGACCCTCATTCAACCAAGAAACTTTATAAGGAGAATCATGTGGTATTCTAGACAACTTGATTTTTTCAACCATCTCATTGGAAAACATATAATCTATACTACCTAAATCAATCACAACTTTACATACCTTACCCATGCACTTACAAGTTATTTTGAATAATATCCTTCTTTGTGATGGCTCATTTTCTTCAGATGCTTTGATGAGAGTTCTCCTTACCATTAATGATTCCCCAACCTCTGGAGCAACATGTTGTGATGTTGAGCCCACACTTTCACAATCATCTCCTTGAGCAATCTGACTTATCTTTTCTCCTCTAGCTGAAGTAGTGGCTTGATCTTCATTACATTTCCAAGCTTGGTGCCCAAACTTGTTACATTGATAACAAGTCTTCCTATGAATCCACTAGAGCCTCTTCCTTGACCTCGAAATCTGCCTCTAAAACCTGATCTACCACCTCTCTGATCTGCAACTTGTTCATTTGATTTGTTTTCATCTTCTTGAATTTCATATGGTTGCCTTGAAGTAGAAAATGTCTCTCTTTATTTATAATTTATGTCTCCGCCCCTTGTTTGTTTGGCTTGCCTTCTCTTTAACTTTTCTTCTACCCTTATTTCCATTTGATAGGATTCCTCAATTGTCCTTGGATTTTCTAAAGTTAATTCATCTTGGATGTTAAATCTTAACCCACCAAGATATCTAGCCACCTTCTCCACATTGTCCTCCATGTGACCTGCTCTTATGCTCAGCTTATAAAACTCATCAGTATATGCTTTGACATCCATTTCTCTTTGCTTCAAACCTTGAAGTTTCTTATACATCAGAAGTGCATGATCACTTTAGTAGAAACTTTCCCTTAATATTTGCCACCATCCTGTCCTAAGAAACAATCTTTGACTTTCTTGTCTTCCTCCTTTCAGTCTGCTTATAATCCCACCATAATAAGGCATGAACCTTCAATTTTGTTTTTGCCATCTTTATCTTTTGCTCCTTGGGTACATCTTCACACTCAATATAGTTATAAAGTGTTGCAATCCAATCTAAAATCTCTTCATCATTCAAATTAACTACATACATTGGTAAATCAATCTTCACCTTGTGTTTATCCTCCTTGACTTCTCTCAGTAGCTTGGCCATCCTCTTCTCATCAGGTTCCAACTCCTCTTCTTGAGTCTCTTCTTTAGGGGTCTCCTTTTCCCCTTCCTCTTCACTGTAACTGCCTTCAACAATAGATATACCTCTTCTCTAAATTGTTTCTATAGCCTCTATCCTTTTTTCAACCTCTCTTATAGTTCCCTCAACCTTCTAATCTCTCTTGCAGTCTTTTCTTCCATTTCATTCGTCTTTCTTGCCATAGTGTTGTTTTTTGGAGGCATCTTGTTCACTTTTTCACTTCTCTCTTTCCCTCTTGCAGACCTACCTATGCTCTGATACCAATTTGATTTAGAGCAAGGTGAAACAACCAAAACTCACTCAATCAATCTTTTATCAAGGTCTTTAAACATCAAACAAGTTCATTTCCTACACAAACAACCATTGTTCCTTGTAGCACAACAAACACCTCTTTTATGTCTTAATTTGCAAACCATCATCCCAAACCCAAAAAAAACTACCATTTAGGATACCCTTTTTAGAGTTTCAAAACATATCAAAATTATAGATAGGGTTCTTTTGGAACATAACCCTCTAGTTTATGTTGCTACGCTTGAATAAGGCCTAATTAGGTTGAATCAACTACATCTCAACAGGGTTTCTCCTCTCCATGGTTCTAAACTTCAAACTAATAGGTCAAAAAATTAAAATTGGGTCTACCCAATCAATTCCAACCCCTTCCAACCTATTCTCAAGAGTTTTTATTCAAACCCTAACATTTATGCATCATTTTTACCTAAAAACATGAGTTTAATCAACTAGGGCATCAACCCATTTTCCCAAATCCTCGTCCCCTACTCCTGAAAAAACCATGAACTCAAATTACACCCTATTTAAACCTATTCCATTGATTCTGAAAGATTTTCATCGGTGGAAAGGTGAGATTTCCATTATTCTTCTCTCAAAACACCAAAACCTAGGTTTTCTAAACTAGTTTTAGAAAATCTAATATAAAATCCTCAAGACTTGATGAAATCTTATGAGACAAAAACCAAAATTAAGCTAACTCAACACTCCATCAATTTCAATACATAAAATATCACCTTCGGGCTATACCAAGCCATACCAAACACTGTAGCAACAAATTTTCCTTCAAAAACGTAGAAACATAAGCTTTGTTATTCAAATTTCAAATTTTACAGCACTCCAAGCTTGTTCCAATGTACATACAAGCATTTTAGAGAATTAAAAATATTAACCAATTGACGCCAATTTCTTTCTAACTCCCTAACTATTCAAATTCTAAGAAAATGCAAAAGTGCAAGGTTGCCTTGACAACTTTTGCAACTTTTGTGCAACTTTTACCACCTTTACAAAATTGACTCCAAATGACCCAAGACAACTTAAAAACAACTTAAAACATATTAAATGGTCTTATAGACCTTATTACAAACCCAAAACATGACAACTCGTCACAAAACTAACATTTGCAACAATTAAGAGTCATGGTGCCTTGCACCATACTCCCTGAGCAAAAGGAACTCAAGTCCCCTTAAGGAAAGTGCTACCACATTAAATCCAAGCTTGATTCCATCATTCTTTGATTTCCAAGTGTTGTCTCCATCTGGTAGACCTTTCCAATTAACCAAAAACTAGAAATTTGCATCACCTATTGCTTTCTTGAAGTCTTTAGCATCTAAGTAATGCTTCACTGCAAAAGTTTGTTTGAGAGATGATCTATGATTTGTACTTCACCTAAGAATGTTATTGAATCTGCCCCTTTACCTGCTACCATGTCTCTCCCTCTCTTGTAATGAGTTGAATTCGTCTTCACTCCCATTGTGTGCTTGAACTTTCTCTTTTTCCCTTGCAACTTATCTTTGATCTCTGCACCTTTTCTTTCCATCTCTACCATCTAATGCCCTGCCCCTCTAACTATTGCTTGATCATATGTATGAACCTATGGTATGAAAGAATTATAAGGACCACTATTCTCTTTTGAAATAAATTCATGGAACAACTCTTCTATCCTCATATCGACACACTTCTTAAGCCAACCTTGAATCCCAAGAATTAATTCATCCCTGACCTTCAACAAATCAGATTTTCACATCAACTCAATATCATTTCCCTCCAAAATCTTATCACTCTTCATGTTTGTTGTCATACTATTGCCAAGTTTTGAATTGGCTACAAGGTTCATCTTCTCTTCTTTATCTAACTTTATGAAATATTTCTTCCTACCATCATCACATTGGTTGCCTTAGTTTGTCTTTTATCATCTTCTATCAATGGTGTCAAAGGGAAGGAGATTCCATATTTTTCTATCTCATATGTATTTCTTGTACCATCATGCATAGCATGCCTATCAAATCGCCAAGGTCTCCCTAAGAGAAAATGGTACACATCCATAGGCAATACATCACATAAAATCTTATCTTGTACCCTCCTATATTGAACTCCACCCAAGTTTGTTCATTTACCAAAACATTTTGACCCTCATTCAACCAAGAAACGTTATAAGGAGTATCATGTGGTATTTTAGGCAACTTGAGTTTTTCAACCATCTCATTGGAAACCATATTGTCTATACTACCTGAATCAATCATAACTTTGCATACCTTACCCAACACTTACAAGTTGTTTTGAAGAGCATCCTTCTTTGTGATGGTTCCTTTTATTTAGATGCTTTGATGAGAGTTCTCCTTACCATTAATGATTCCCCAACCTCTAGAGTAACATGTTGTGATGTTGAGCCCACACTTTCACAATCATCTCCTTGAACAATCTGACTTGTCTTTTCTCCTCTAGATAGAGTATTGGCTTGATCTTCATTACATTGCCAAGCTTGATGCCCAGACTTGTTACACTAATAACACCTTCCTGTCAATCCACTAGAGCCTCTTCCTTGACCTCCAAATCTGCCTCTAAATTCACCTCTCTAATCTGCAACTTTTTCATTGGATTCACTCGCATCTTCTTGACTTTCATATGGTTGCCTTGAAGTAGAAAATTCCCTCTTCCTCTATAATTACTGCCTCTTCCCCTTGTTTTTTTTATTTTCTTCTCTTTAACTTTTCTTCTTCCCTTATTTCTATTTGATAACATTCCTCAATTGTCCTTGGATTTGCTAAAGTTAACTCATCTTGGATGTTAAATCTTAACCCACCAAGATATCTAGCCACCTTCTCCACATCATCCTCCATGCAACCTTTTCTTATTATCAGCTTATAAAACTCATCATTATATGCTTTGACATACATTTCTCTTTGGTTGAAACCTTGAAGTTTCTTGTACATTTGAAGTGCATGATCACTTGGTAGAAACTTGCCCTTAAGCTTTTCCACCATCATGTCCCAAGAAACAATCTTTGACCTGTCTTTCTTCCTCCTTATAGTCTGCTCATAATCCCACCATAATAAGGCATGACGCTTCAATTTTATTTTTTCTCTCTTGATCTTTTTCTCCTTAGGTAAATCTTCACACTCAAAATAGTTATCGATTGTTGTAATCCAATCTAAAAGATATTCATCATTGAAATAACCTCCATACATTGGTAAATCAATATTCACCTTGTGTTTATCTTCCTTGACTGCACTTAGTAGCTTGGCCATCCTCCATTTATCAGGATCCAACTCTTTTTCTTGAGTCTCTTCTTAAGGGGTCTTCTTTTCCCCTTCCTCTTCATTGTCACTGTCTTCACCAGCGACTATGCATCTTCTCTAACATGTTTCAATAGAATATAGCCTTGTTTTAAACCTATCTTGTTGGTCCTTAAACCTTCTAATCTCTCTTGTAGTCTTCTCTTCCATTTCATTCATCTTTCTTGCCATAGTGTTACTTTTTGGAGGCATCTTGTTCACTTTTTTACTTCACGTTTTCCCTCTTGCAGACCAACCTATGATTTGATACTTATTTGATGTAGATAAGGGTGACACAACCAAAAATCACTCAATAAATCTTTTATCAAGGTCTTTAAACATCAAACAATTTGATTTCCTACACAAACTACCATTGTTCCTTGTAGCACAACAAACACCTCTTTTTTGTCTTAATTTGCAAACTAGGTCTCAAACCCAAAAACCAACTACCATTCAGGATACCTTTTTGGAGTTTCAAAATGTATCAAAATTCTAGATAGGGTTGTTTTGGAACATAACCCTCTAGTTTATGTTGCTACATTTGAATAAGGCCTAATTAGGGTGAATCAACTAGGTCTCAACAAGGTTTCTCCTCTCCAGGGTTCTAAGGTTCAATCTAAAACCTAAAAAAATTCAAATTGGGTCTACCCAATCAGTTTCAACCTCTTCCAACCTTTCCCTAGAGTTTTTATTCAAACAATAACATCTATGCATCATTTTTGCCTAAAAACATGAGTTTAATCAACTAGGGCATCAACCCATTTGTCAAAATCCTCGTCCCCTATTCTTGCAAACATCATGAACTCAAAATACACCCTATCTAACCCCATTCCATATATTCTCAAATATTTTCGTCGGTGGAATGGTGAGATTTCCATTATTCTTCTCTCAAAACACCAAAACCTAGGTTTTCTAAACCAATTTTAGAAAAGCTACTATAAAATCCTCAAGACTTGATGAAATATTATGAGACAAAAACCAAAATGAAGCTAACTCAACACTCCATCAATTTCAATGCATAAAATATCATGTTCAGGCTGTACCAAACATTGTAGAAACAATTTTTCCTTTAAAAATGTAGAAACATAAGCTTTGTTATTCAAATTTCAAATTTTACAACACTCCAACCTTGTTCCAATGTACACACAAGTCTTTTAAAGCATTCAAAATCTTAACCAATTGACCACAACTGCTTTCTAACTCCCTAACTATTCAACTTCCAAGAAAATGCAAAAGTGCAAAGTTGCCTTGACAACTTTTGCAACTTTTGTGCAAATTTTACCACCTTTACAAAATTGACCCAAGACAACTTAAAAAAAACTTAAAACATAGGAAATGGTCTTATAGACCTTAATACAAACCAAAAACATGAATTCTCATCACAAAACTAACATTTGCAACATTTAAGAGTCATGGTGCCCTGCACCGAGATTCCCAAAAATGAATATGTAATGATGAAATAACACCAGCCCAACTTCACACTCTACTAGTTGTCTAGTCAGATGTCACTATGTTCCATTATCGAGAGGCCTCTTTTTTAGACCCTTTTGGATTAATTAGGTGGATTTAGTAGGGAAATTATTCTACTAGTGTTTTGAGTTTTTGTCACTTTGGCTCCAAAGGTCCACACCCTATTAGCAACCTAGTCAACAACCATATTTCCTTTTCTTCCTATATGTGAGAAGCTAAGCTCATCAAATTCCTAAATTCTAGATCTAAATTTAGCTAAGATAACTTCTAGTCTCCAATTTTTTATGCTATCTCCCTTCATTCCCCCCATCACCAATTTTGATTCTCTCTAAATCCATGATTTTCTCTAGCCTTTTTCCTTGTCATTTCATCATGCCCCATAACAAGGTTTTGGCTTCTATAATTTTGTTTGAATATTTCCCAAAATCACAGCTGAAGAGCCTCAAAGGCTATCCATCTATATCACAAAATACATATCCTCCCCTCACTCTCTCATGGTTATTCTTGGAAACCCCATCAAAGTTAAATTTGATCCAATCATCCTTAGGGCACACCCAAGAGAAAAGATAATTGAAAAATTTGGCATGTTCATTTTTTCCTTCAATCCATCTTAATCTAGGTCACTTGGTAACTAACAATGCTTTAGCTTGATGGATAGCTTCAAGATCCTCCTTGTGGACATCTCCCAACTCATTGGAATTGGTTTCAATTCTACCCCAAATTTATTCCACCATTCTTTCCTTATCTTGATAAATTATTTTGTTCCTTTCTAACCAAATGTTCCACACCGCCATGATAGGGAAGTATATCCAAATAAAATTCAGACCAAGACTCTTAATACTTAACTCTCATCTAGCCAAAAGAATAGGAATATGTGGAGGAATAATTCACACCAACTCCCACTTTTTTATGAACCTCCTCCAAAGCTTATTGGAAAAGTCACAGTGCATGAATAATGATCAACGGTTTCATAATTGTTTTAGCACAAAGCACACCATGGTGGTCCTCATTTACCCATCAACTAAAGCTTGTACCAAGTGAAGGTGCACCTTTTTGAAGTAACCCATAGAAAGGAGTTAGCCTTCACTATCCCCTACACAACCTAAATTTCTTGTTGATTATAAATGAGGAAGTGGCCAAATTAATTGAGAATTTGAGGAAGGTAGAATTAACAACAACACAACTAATTCCATCACCATCCCAAATCAATAAATCCTCACAACCGCCCATAAAAATAATCTAATTGACTTCACTTGAATATCATCATAAACATCCTTAAACTTTGGCACATGGGATGTAAGGAGGTGTTAGTTCTAGGTAGGACCACCACCATCCCAATAGTCACAAACCTAGATGTCAATGATTTCTTTGAAATGATAAGCAAGGGGGTGAATCTTTGATTCTTGTGAAGCTTGGTATTTCCTCCAACTAACAATCCCTCTAAAATATGATTTTATCTCATCCCCCAAAATCCACTTGATGTCAAGGGAAATAATTTTGTAAATTTTTTGATCAAATTCTATATGCTAGATCATAGGAGAAGAGCATCAACCTCCTTAAATAGATTATCAATCTTGTCAAAAAGATATTTGTATTGAATAAACTTAATCCAGTTTCTATATTTTTCCTCTTAAATTCTCCAACAAAGTTTGGAACCTAAATCCTTGTTCATCTTTTTGCGCTATTTGAAACCTAAGCCTCTCATTCTTTTTGATTTACATGTATCTTCCCATTTTACTAAGTTGTACTTATGTGAGTTTTCACTACAGTTCCAAAATAAAATTATCTATATATTCTCTACAATTTTTTCCACCTTGTTGAGAATCTGGAAGATAAAAATAATGTAAACAAGGATAGAGGTCAAAGAGGCCTTATTTTGGCCAAAGAGAGCCCTTTCTCTTACCATAAAGCCAATCTAGTGTGGACTCTATAAATTATATACTTCCACTCTAAATCTAAACAATTTTTATCCACTAAAGGCATACCCAAATACTTGCTTGGAAGGGACTCCATTTCAAACCCCAAAATCCTCTAAGCTTTCAAACTCTCCTAACATATTTCTTTCAATAGAAATATATGGACTTATTAAAATTTACCTTTTTCCCAACAAACTTTTCATATTGATTCTCTCATGGAAACAACACCAAAAAGGAGAGTATCATATATAAATTGGAGGTAGTGATAGTTTCAACACTAGAGGACACCTAAAGCCCCATTAAACTTCTTTCTCCACCTCACACTTAGGTACCTACTAAGAACCTCCAAAAGAATAAGGAAAATGAATGGGGAGAGTGGTTCTCCTTTCTTGAGACCCTAATTGGAATAAAAAATATTGTAGGGGAGCCGTTATTAAGTAGTGAGTAGGAGAGCAAGGAGACACAATTGTAAACCTACTTGCACCAATATTCACATAAACAAAATTTCTACATGAATTTAAGAAGAAATTACCATGAGACTCTATCATAAGTTTTGGTCATCTCCAGCTTGAAACGTGGAAAAAGAAGGTGTCTAGGTCTAAATAAAATAGAACACTAGGACTAAGACCTCTTTTTCTAGGGGTTCCATTTAAGATTCAAATCAACAAGGTGATTAGATTGACTTTCAACCATTACAGTGAGTCAATCAAACTTGGATCTACATCTTTGTGGGCCTTAGGAGTGAATTAGAATTGATTTTCCTTAATTGACCTAATTAGAGTATGTGACCTAATATGAAAATTCCAAATTCTGACAATTAAGAAACTATAACAAAGATTTGCAAGCATATATGAGAAAACTAGAGTCTTGTGCACCTGTCCTATAAATTTGGAGACAGATTGAATAGGAGGACAAAGTTGTCCAAGGGCATTTATGTCCTTTCAGGGGTATTCTAGATCTATTTTTGCACTCCTCTAATGTCATATCTGAGCTTCTTGATTCTTCCTATAAATTTATCAAATTGTTGTCAGATAATTCTGTAGGTGAGTTTTCATGAGTTGAAAAGATGTAGGGCTTTGAATGCAACAATGGATAAATGATATTCAAGCTTCCTTCAATCCTCTCCAAGCTTGAAACATGCACATTTTGTTGGTGTGAATAAATGTCTTGTACCTAGATAATTTCCTCACTGGGAACTTAGGGGATATATTCACATGTTAAGTTTACTTAGGATTATAAGATTACTTCTAGAAGTCTTATTTTTCATTTCTAGATCTTATGTTATCCTAGGTTTTTATGTGTTAGTTGTCTCATGTTATAGGATTAAGACACTTTTCACAATCTTGTCTAATCCTATGTTTCACCGTGTCTTTATAACCAAGGCATCTTATGTACATTTATATATTCAACCAATATTCAACCATATTCAATAATGCATTGTTGAAGCAAGTATTCTTTCCATTTTCTCTCTTGTGGAAGATATTTTGCTCTAACAACTATTTCTAATGGTGTTGGGGAGTCACCATTAACTCCTTCATGGTATCAAAGCTCTAGTGTTGCAAATTCCTTCCCAGACCTGGGGGATTTGTGTTGGCTTGAAGATTTTGTTGGGTGCATTTTGGGGTTTTAAGGACCTTGCGATTGAATCCAAGACATCAAAGAAAGTCGAATTTTCCTTTTGTTGTGTCAAATTTGGTTATGTTTCTCCTGATCTATGAGGTTTTCAATTTGAGGGTTTCAGTTGCAAGATCTAGATGTATTTGAAATTTCAAGGCATTTTGAGCCCAAATTGACCTTGCCATTGTAATCAAGAGGCTTGAGAGATGAATTTTGATATAAAATTTGACTATATTTGGCTTCAAGTTTTTTGAGGCAATTTTTTTTTGCCTAGGCAGGCCGTACGACCCCCTGAGTAGGTACAATTTAAATTTTGCAAAAAAATCATTCAAAAAAATAAATTTCTACAGTTTTATCAAAAGTTTCAGGCAAAATTTTTATAGTTATTGGACTAAATTTATTATTAGGCAAATGTTTTAAATAAATTTCAAGGTCGGCATATTTGTTTTTTTTGTGGACTATACAAATTGATTCGACCTATCAGTATGAATCCGTAGTCTGTCGGCATTTAAAAATCCACGGATTTTGTAATATTTACAAAATTTTATTAAATGTTGGTTCAACGGTTTTAACTCGCAGTCACATTTGCATTTGCAAGGGGCTAAGGCTTGGGGGAGCGAGAGAAACATGGCTCTACCTACCATCACCCAAGCAATGACACATTTAAAAAAAAAAACTACTCAAGCCAACAATCATATTACTAACTAGGAGCGAAAATGTTTAGCCCTCAAGTGCTCAATTTGATCCCCCAAGTGCCTAAAATAGGCCTTTTTTCATTTTGCAATAACTTTCACCCCAGGAGACCATTTTTTTCAAACGAGATATTGTTGGAAATTTGGTTCTCTCAATTTTCCATTGGTGTAGGTTATCTTGCAAAATTTTTCTATTTGGTGGAAATAATTGTTGATTGAAGTCAAATCTTATTTCTTGGCTCTTGACCTCATAAATTTTTGCCACGACCTCTGATTTTTGTGATACTTATGGTGTTGGAAAGGTATTGAGGAGCTCTATCCAACCATTCATGCACTTTTTCTTGTTTCTATCCTAGGTATATTATGATTTTATTTTTTCTCGGTGGGTATACTAGAGGTTACTTGGATATTTTGGAAGTTGGGAGGGTGTTATTTACCATTTTACTTCGTTTCAACTCTATTACATGTATTGATCTCAAATATTATCATTTGAGAAGTGTATCATCATTGTAATCATGGGTTATGCAACTTATCCTTCTGTAATAATTATGAGTCATGGAAAAAGGCATCATAATACATTGTAGGTGGCATAATATTTTACCTCATCTTTATGGACTCATTCTTGAGCCAAAAACAACATATAAGAAACATGTTTGGGGTAATAAGAATGATCATATCATAGGATTGATTGGTTCTAATTTCAGTGTAAGAATCCTCAGAGAGACCTATCATAAGATATTATTAGAAATCTCATGCCCTCTCATAGTTTGGACCAAAGTTTGGGAGATTTTTGGAGATCCACATAAGCCTCCATTCCTACATGATCCTGCTTTAGATTGCCTCATTCCACTTGATGATGTTGAAAACATACCCTATGATGAAAATTCATTAGATGAGTTTATATAGTCCTTAGGGGTATCATTGAGTCCTCCATACATCATCTTATTTTGTTTTTTTATCTCTTTTTGAGAGGATTTTTGTCCCACGAGGTTTTCTCCTTTTCAAAGTTTGTGAGAGATTTCATTTATTGCATTTACATTGTAAATGGGTACCTAACATGGCCACGTATCTTAGACCCATCTTCATCTTCATCTTTGCATAATTTACATAATATTCTCCCTAAGTTGCACTTAAGGGGGGTGTTGGTGTGAATAAATGTCTTGTACCTAGCTAATTTCCTCATTAGGAACTTAGGGGACATAGTCACATGTTAAGTTTACTTAGGATTATAAGATTCTTTCTAGAAGTCTTAGTTGTCATTTCCATATCTTATCTTATCCTAGGTTGTTATGTGTTAGTTGTCTCATGTTATAGGATTAAGACACTTGGTATAATCCTATGTTTCACCTTGTCTTTATAAGCAAGACATTTTATATGAATTTGTATATTCAACCATATTCAATCTTGCATTGTTGAAGCAAGTACCCTTGTCATTTTCTCTCTTGTGGAAGATATTTTAGTCTAGCAACTGTTCTTGGGGGTGCTGAGGAGTCACCATTAACTCCTACACATTCAAAGAGAAAGGAAGGGTTGTGTCATTTAGGTGCTTTCCTTAGTCAAACCTCGTGTTAGTGTTTCCACTTCCACAATGGTAATGTCAATGATAGAAAGGATAAATGATAGGAAGGAATTATGAGTCTACAATGTGTTGCAACTCACCACCCTTCACCTTGGAGGATTGAAGTCATGCAAATCACCTCAAGGTCTTGGATCTTTCTTGAATTTCTCGGAGACCTACAAAAGGGTTAGCCTTCACAAACAATGATAACATGAACATGCACAAAATCACATAGGATTTGACATAATTCTTGGATCTTGAATTGTTGCAATAAATCACTCAAATGTTGCTCTTGAATGCTCTTGACTTGCTCTTGACAATAATTTTCACCTCTTTCTTCTTGTTCTTCCTTGTTAGATCTCAAAATGATGCAATAACTAGGTATTTATAGGCATTTATTTAATTTCCTGCAAATTAGATCTTGATAGCCGATATTTGCAACTTGAATTAGAAATGATAAAATGCCAACATCAACATATTCAATTTGGGACCAAGCAAAATAGGGGGACTTGTTTTCCATAAGGAATATTTGTCCTTGCCCTATTTTCCAAACATTAAGGCATCGAGGGAAAAGTACTAGATAAATTCATTTGTTCTATGCTTGCAACTTATCAAAAATTGATAAAATAAGCCTCAAAATGCATAATTTAGGAAATTACAGGTTCAATTAGGTACAATAATTTAAGGGTGATTAAAGAATAATGTGAAATTGTCAAGGGTGACAATTTACGATGCTACATTTAGTCCCCACTTTAGTGAGAGTGTGAACTTACACTCAAACTCACACTAATGTAGAAAATATATGTCAAGAGGGGTCCAGTTATCCAAATTTTGAATAGATAGGATGATAAAGGATCAAGGGGGAGTGTACAAGCCCCTACGATCCAAGATCCCATGCCAAGACAACATAATTAAAAAGGAACACACACATGTATGAAATACAACAAGACAACATACACAAACATACACAATGTCAACAATGCAATAGGAGGGTGTGGATAATCATAGGCTAGCAAGTTGTGTTATGCTAGGATCCACACCAAAAGGCATTCATGACTCACAAAATAGAAAAGTCCGATATTTTCTAGGTGAATCACAAACAAAAGGCACCATGGGCTAGTGAAGTATGATATTCACTAGGTGAGCCCCCAAGACAAAGTAGCAAAATGAGAAACACGCAAGGCCTAGTGAAGTTTGATATGCACTAAGTGTGTACCCATAACCACACCAAAAATTATACTCCCTGATAATTCTGATAAGGTGCTACAAAAATATCAAGATGTTATTCCAATGCATCACTAATTTCAATGCATGTGAATAAAGTGAAGCAAAAAATTCCAATTCCAACACACTACTAATTATAATGCATGTGAACAAAGTGAAGCAAAAATGCCAATGTAAAAACACCACTAATTCCAATGCGTGTGAACAAAGTGAAGCAAAAATTTCCAATGTCAATACACCACTAAGTCCAATGCATGTGAAGTGAAGCAAATAATGCCAATGTATGCCCCCACCTTAAAGAAATTGGTAAACACCATGCTATGAGAAATTTATTTAAGGTAGAAAATGATAAACACAATGCAATAAAAGGTCATGAGAGCCTATTTAGAAAGCTCTATACCAATGATATGTTTGCAAATAAATTTGCCTCATGATAAGGGGTTGCCCCCAAATTCAATATAATAATCAACACAAAGGATGAACACATAAGGGATCTAGGGTCAGTATACATCTTTTCTACATTGATATAATAGAGCTCAGAACTAACATCATTCCCCAAATACTCATGGAACAATGAACACAATGGAAAAATGACACATAAAGAGAGAAAAAATAAGCTTTTAGGTCAAAATAGAAGAGATATAAATGACTCAATGCCCTACATCATCTCCAAAAGGAAAATAAAAGACAAAAATAAAAGACAATGTTAATGACATAAAGAATAATGGAGATATAAATAAAAGAATGTTATGACAGATTCATTTCCTTTGTATCCTTGCGCCAATGGAGCAACAAGGTTCATCCAAAGAAAACTCACAAAATCAAAGACATGCCAAGCAACACAACATGGGAGATCACATCACATGCAAGAAAACACAAAGAACACATAAAGAAAATACAATGAAGTAGTACCACACATGTAAGCCAACCAAATCAGGTCATCTACATCCCAATATCGCTCATCATAAACAGAAGGCAGATAACTAGCCAAAGGGAATACAACCAGTGTCTTACTAGGAGCATCACCAGGTTCAACACATAGTGATTCACTCTCATCAGGAGGATCATCACAGTTACCCCCATCTAAATTCATAGACTTTGAAAACAATAAATTAAGCTCATTATGAACTTTCTCATAAATTTTAGCAATTTCATCTTCATCATCCAAATTTATGACCATGGGAGGTTTAAGGATAATGTCAGTTGTATGTTCTTGTTTCACTTCTTGTTTTGGTTCCATGTCTTTTTTAGTGAAAGTTGTAATTCTTCTTGATTTTTTTACACAGGTTTTTGATTGTCAGGTAGTTTTTTATTATTTTCTTTCAACTAACAAGAAATAGCACAATGTCTACACCTATTCTCTTTAGAGTTTTGATTTATTCTTACATGGCTTTTGACTTGTGATAGGATAGGACTGGGTATGTCGATCATTGATTTACTTTCTTCCCTTAAGGGAGGAACTGAAGGAACCACCAGCGGTTGGGAAACCGTTGTCTCTTTAGGTCTATACACTTATTTTACCTTTGGAGGTACAAAATAAATTATGTGATTGTCTCTTGGTCTTTTATACGATATGGGTAGAGGAATTGTGACATATTTACCTTGGTTACTTGGAAGTGTCTTTTCTTTAGGTATAGGTTCATTTATGATTGATGCAGGAGGAGGAACAACCATAGTCTTATCATTCTCAGGAATATTGGTAAGGGATAACTCTGTTATGCACTTTGTCTTAAACTTTAGGTATGTCCTAAAAAATAAATCCTCGCGAGGATTAATAGGTTCCATAGGTTGAGTCCAAAAGAAATCTAATGAAAATTTTCTACGCGGGGACAAAGGATTAAACCCATTGTGATGCACTATAAAAATTTGGTTTTCAAATGGGAACTTTATGCACTTATGAATAACCGATGAGATGAAATTCATGGAGCATATCCATGGATAGCCTAGCTTCACATAGAATTGTTCCAACATCTGGATGATGGAGAATGATACATCTAATTGTTTCAGCCCAAATTTAAGAGGAAGAGTGATTGAATCTATCATAGGGCGAGCAAAACCATCATGAATTTTCAACCATGCTTTCGATTTTTCATAAGAATCTTGATAAAGTTCATGCACAAAAAATAATTCCTCAATGATCACACTCTCTACACACAAGATCAATGAGTATCCCAATTGTAGGGTTGTCATTAATATGTTTTGCGATATAGAGAGGACCATCAAGCGCATGTATGGATGTGTCAAATATGGGTGAAATAAATGTTGGGTAACAAGTGGTTTGGCATCACATCTTTGTGAGTGGCCATATCTTGTAAACCATCCTCCTCATTTCTCTTATCATCATCCTTATCAATATTCATTTCATCAATTTTATCAACATTCATCTCATCATTCTTAACATCACAAGCTTGCACAAAGTTAGACGAATGGTTTGGAATTGGATTAGTAAACATTTGTAAGTTTTGGTTAGGCTGGGCAACACACTTATTTCCTTGATCATTAACACCACTCAACTAGATGTGATAAGAGTCAATGAGGTCCTTAATTTAATGTTTAAGATGCATGTATAATTTTTTATCATATCCATTTGTGTGATGATATTGACAAAGGGATTTTGGATTGAAACTTGGAGGTGCAGGTTTGGTTGTGTCCATAGATCTAATAAGAGGCAATTGGATTAAGTTCTTGTTCAAAAGTTGGAACATGATCAAATGGAGGGAATCATACAGCTGGGTGAATTTTCTCTCTTGATCTAAATCAATATGGATTTGATCTTATAGCTACAACTTGTGGTTCAATGTGGTTGGTTATTTGAGGTGTACTTATCTTAATAAAGTTCCTTGTTTTTCTTCTTGAATGGTTGATAGTTATTTTCAAGTACAGATTCAGATTTCTCGGTATGAGTCGATGAAGATGTCTCTTCATATTGACTAATTGAATTCTGATAATCTCGAAGGGTCATACACAAGTGTATAAAATATTGATATTTCATCAATAGGACTTTATCCCTTTTTCCTAGTTGCAACTTTTCAATGAATACTCTTTGAACATCCACATCAGGGAGAGTAATATTTATTTGTAAATAAAGCAACTGATATCGCCCTATAAAGTCTGTTACTTTTTCATTTTTCCTTTGTTTGCATCGCATGAAATTAGTTAGTGTAATTTTAGGTCCAATTTTTACTTGGAAATGTTGGAGGAATGCATCAACAAGTTCATTGGAATATTGGATTGAGCTATTCGACATGAAAAAAACCATTCCAAAGCCATGTCTTTGAATGACCTAGGAAAGATTTTAGCTAGGATTTTATCTTCAAAAATGAAGTCATTACATAAGGCAGTAAATGTTGATATATGATTGCTAGGGTCTCCTTTACCATTGTACTTGTCAAATCAGGGTATCTCTATGTTTTTTGGCATCGGTGTTTTCAAGGTTTCAAGTGAAAATGAGCTTCTTTTGACATATTACAACGGTTGTTCATTTTGTTTTTGGTTCAATGTGGAGATTTTTTTGTTGAAGTTAGGTTATGTTTTACAGAAGTTGGTTAATGACTAAATCATTGGTTGACATGTTTTGGGAATGTGGTGAATATAATTGGATTATGTATGTGCTTGATGGACTACTGTGCTGCAAATTTATGAGAGGGTATGAAACTTGAGGTGTAACATGTGAGGACCCAAAACCATAAGGATTCTGAGTGGAAAGTCCTAAGGTTGGAATTATGCCAATGCTTTTTCTGTATCATTGAAGTGACAGTTAGATTTGTGTATGTGGGAATAGAGGCTATAGATGTGGGGAGGGAGATTTGACTTCTTCCTTGACTTTGAGTGTATCCAAAAGCTTGAGTGCAACTAGCCATCATAGGTATGTTAACATCAACTATATGGGCTAGGCTATGCAAAACCTCTAAGCCTTGAGAATCATTAATAAATTTCCTCAAGCTATCCACTATAGGAACCATTAGGATAGATAGAGATTCAATGCTCAAATAATCTTGAAGTCCCTCTAGATATTTGTCTAAGTTTCAACTTGTCTTCGAGAACATGTGCAATAGTAGTTTCAACATCCGTAAAAATGGTTGATTGTAAATTTGTCATTGGTAAGGTGGCATTAGGGATAGACTCCAAAATGGGTTGGGTGTTGACAACACTTTGCATGAAAGATTTAGAAGACTCAAGATCCACAGTGGATGTGACAACAACACGAGATGCCATAAATCTATATCTACATCTCACCGAAGTATTGATAATAGGACATCGGTTCATGAAGCTTAGACAAGATTCAAAACACTAAGCGTACCTAATATGGACACTAAATAGTCAAATTATCACTGTAGAACAAACATAAACCAAAATTAGATAGCAGAAGTAGACATAGCACACAAAAACAAAAACCTCAAAAAAATTTGTTTATGCCAAAATCAGTAGGACAAAGCCACCCAAGGGCATCTATGTCATAGATAGTGTTTTAGGAAATTCAAAGTTTGACTGTGTATGTTATTGTTTAAGGTTTCTAGGTTTGTTTGCAAACAAGTTTGAAAGTGAATTATTTTTCAAAATTTGCTTAATTTATGCCAATGCAAATGTATATCAATGTTGAATAATAAATAACAATTTTGAATGAAATTTTCTAATCTATAATGCAACAATTGACTGATTCGACGATGTCAAAACTTGAAAATGATGATTTTGATGCAATTTTGAAACAAAATAATGCAATTTTTTCACTTTTTGAGCTATATGGGAGATGCTCAAATGAATGTAGTTAGGAATTCCAAATCAATAATCAACAAGAATAAATAGGCTAAGGAAAAGGAAACAAAGATATAGGAAAAATTTGGTTGAGCTAAGAATAGCAAGAAAAGCCACCCAAGGGTGTCCTTGTCCTAGACAGGGTTTTTAGAAACTGAAAACTTGACTATGTTTTTAGACTATTTAAGGACTCTATATCTATGTGCACACAGGTTTGAAAGTGAATATTTTTCTAGAATTTTCTCAATTTAAGACAATGTAGCTCAAATGCAAATGTGAAACAATGCTTGAACCACAAATGACAAGTATGAATGCAATTTTGAATGTAGATTTGACCTAAATGATTGAAATTAATGCTATTTCAATCTATGGTGTAATATGATATACATTTTTTTGAATTTTTATATCTTTTTATGATGCAAAAAAATGAAACCCTAAATGAACAATACAAAGCAACAAAATGAAAAACTTAGATCTAGGGTGAAATTTCAGAAGGTATATGATGTTAACAGGTTGGGTTCACCAAATTGAAATGTGGAAAAAGTGGGTGTCAAGGCCTAAATACAATAGAACACTAGGAAAAAGACCTCTTTTTTCTAGGGGTTCCATTTAAGATGCAAATCAATAAGGTGATTAGGTTGACTTTCAACCATGATGGTGAGTCAATCAGACCTGGATCTACATCTTTGTGGGCCTCATGGATGAATTAGAATTGAAATTCCTTTATTTGCCTAATTAGAGTATGCGACCTAATATGAAAATGTCATATTCTAATAATTGAGAAACTATAACAGGGAATTGCAAGAAAATTTGAGAAAAGCAGTGTCCTATGCACTTGTCCTATAAATTCAAAGACAACTTGAATAGGAGGATAAAGCCACCCAAGGGTTTCTATGTCCTTGTAAGGGTATTCTAGATCTATTTTCGTAGTCCTCTAATACTAGATTTGAGCTTCTTGATTTTGCCTACAATTTTATCATATCATTGTCAAATAGTTTTGTAGGCGAGTTTCGATGAGTTAGCAAGATGTAGGGCTTTGAATGCAACAATGGATAAATGATCTTAAAACTTCTTTCAATTCTCTCCAAGCTTGAAACTTGTACATTCAAAGAGAAAGGAAGGGTTGTGTCATTTAGGGGCTTGCCTTAGTCAAACCCCATGTTAGTATTTCCACTTCCATAATGGCAATGTTAATGATAGAAATGATAAATGATAGGAAGGAATAATGAATCCACAAAGTGTTGCAATTCACCACCCTTGAATGGCTTCCTTGAAGGATTGAAGTCATGCACATAACCTCAAGGTCTTGGATCTTGCTTGAATTTCTTGGAGACCTATAAAAAGGTTAGCCTTCACAAACAATGATAACATGAACATGCATAAACTCACATAGGATTTGACATAATGCTTGGATATTGAATTTTTGAAATAAATCACTAAAATGTTGCTCTTGAATTCTCTTGACTTTATCTTGACAATAATTTTCACCTCTTGCTTCTTTTTCTTCCTTGTTAGATCTCAAAATGATGCAATAACTAGGTATTTATATGAATTTATTTAATTTCCCACAAATTTTAGATCTCGATAACTGACATTTGCAACCTAAATTAGAAATGATAAAATGTTGACACCCACATATTCAATTTGGGACTAGGAAAAAAAGGGGATTTTTTTTCCATATGGCGTCTTTGTCCTTGCCCTATTTTCCAAAAATTAAGGTGTCAAGGGCAAAGTACCAGATAAATGCATTTGTTTTTTTCTTGCAACTTATTGAAAAATGATAAAATAAGCCTCATAACATGCATAATTTAGGAAATTAGGGGTTCAATTATGTCCAATAATTTAAGGGGGAGTAAAACATAGGGTGAATTTTTTAAGGTTGACAATTTACGACACTACACAACTTAATGATCATACCTTTTTTTCTTTATTTTAATTAAGTGCATGGTCTCATGAGAAATCATGATTCCATCTAAAATCTATCTACCTTTCAAAAAACCACTCTTCTCTTCCGAGATGATATCATCAAAGCATTTATTCAATATACCTACCATGGCTTTGGAGACAATCTTGTAGATCATATTACATAAAGCAATTGGTCTAAATTCATCAAAATAATTAGGTTTTTCTACTTTAGGGATAAGGAAATAAAATTTGAATTCCAAGCTATAGAAATTTATTTTCTAATTTTTCATTCCTCTAAAACTTTGCAAACATCATCAACCACTAGCTCACAATTTTTTTTTTGAAAATTTTGGCTTGGAAGCCATTTAGACTTGGTTCCTTTCTAGCTCCCAAGGAGAAGGTGGCAATACAAATTTTCTCCATCATGAAGGGTCTTATAAGAATACTATTTTTTCTATCATTTATTAAACTAGGTATATTCCTCAATAAAGCTTCTTATGCATCATAATCCACTTGAGACCCATTAGCCATAAGAATTTTAAGGAAATTAACACCTTCTTTCTTATAGAGTCCACATCTTCAACTTTGTTGCCAGAAGGAAAATTAACGCTAACAAACTTATTTATTTTTCTACTTATCTTTTGTCATATAAAAAAAATTGGTGTTTCCATCTCCCTCCTTTAATCAATTTATTCTCGATTTTTGTTGCCAAAAGATTTCCTCCATTTTCAACAACTTGTTGAACTCCTCTAAATATTATTTTCATTAACCCTTTTTTCCTCTAAAACTCCATTATTGGAAATCTCATTTTCTATTTTAAATATAACAACTTTGGAAAAAAAAAAATTCAAATGAACTCCCTATTTTCTCCTTGTTCCATGCCTTGACTTTTTTCTTAACTTCCATGAGCTTTTTATGTGGTATGAATCTCATTATAGCCCTTAACATTTTCCTTCCACCAAATTGTGAGTGTATGTTTGAACTTTGAGTGTTCATAGGTCAAAGGGATTCATCTTGAAGGGACACCCCAGGGGATTTTTACCATTATTGATATCCAATTTATTTGGATAGTGATCAAAACCTCCATAGTGAGTAAAATTGAAATAGAAGACAAGGGGAAAGAGAACCCAATCTAAATAAACCAAAATCTATTCAACCTAAAAATAATATTTTATTTCCCCTTTATCTTATTGTTCTAAGTGAACCAACAAGACTTTGGGAGAATATTATCCAAGGTTGTCTCAACACACAAACCCTTGAAATCCAAAGTTGTAGTTGCAAGGGAAGCTTTTCCTCCTTTCTTTGCTTCTAAATAAAGAATGATATTAAAACATCCCCCAAGATCTTGTTATCTTCTTAACATTGATGTTTAAATTTTTTTTACTTCCCAAACAATAGCTCTTTACCCAAATTTTTTTGGTACATACAAATTTTTGAGCAAGAAGGGACCCATGCCAAACGCGTCCATTAATCTAACATAAATGAAATTAGGGTTTTGAGTAACAACCATACCTGAAAGTCTATTTTTATCCGAAATAATCACAAGCCCCCCCCACAATACCATCCACATCCACCATTGATCCTTCTCCAATCCTTCAATTTTGAGGAATTTTTTTCTTTAAATCTACCTCAGACATCTTGGTCACTTGAATCGATGCAACATTTGAGGTCTCTTTCTCTATTAATCACTTTATAAGGAAACATTTTTTTGGGTTGTTAAGGCTGTGAATGTTCCAACTAATGAGTTTTATCCCTTCTTTGAATAATAAAGGTACTCGCCTCCAAGTTTTATGAATTTTCTCATCAAGACCTAGGTATCATTTTTTAAATCCTTCGATGCTTTCATCTTGGATGTACTAGTTTCATATTGTCTACCCTTGTTATGTCCTCCTCCAATATCAATCTAAGGCATATTTTCACCCCATTTTATCTTCTCCTTTTGGTTGTGATTCTCTCGCCTTCCATATTCTCCTTATTATCCAAGAGGTTAGCCATAAGCTTCGTGTCACTTCCATAGGCCTTCAATTCCTCCACATCATCAACTACATTCTTAACATGGATCGAATATCTAAAGGTCTTTCCATGAATTGACTCCCTAATTTCATAAAGTTTTGTATCAAGGATATTGGAATCTAATACATCAACATATTTGAGCATAATTTAATTTGGATAAGAAAGAGCACTTGAGAGGGAGGAGGAGCCAAAAAAATTATCCTCCTCACAAGGCAAAGAAATACATGTAAGTGTCAAGGAAGAATCATTCAATTCAATCTAAAATATAGTGGTGTCTTTTCAATATTTGCATTTCTCTATTCATATGTCCAACCTTCTATCAACTAAAGTATTTGATAAGAATAAATTCATAATCCAACTCTTGAGTCCATTTTGTCATAACATAGGCCAATTTAATGGAATGTTTGGGTGGTTTACAAAGGTCTATCTTGACACAAATTCGAGCATAGGTCACTAATTTATTTCCCCTTGTTGTGCTAGAGCTATAAATATATTCTCCCAAGGGATCCCCAATCACCTTAAAAATGATTTTTGGTCATAATTATTGGGGAAGCTTGTACATCCTTATCTAGAGAGGGGCATCTCGAATAACCTCTGAGTGAGGATCAAAAATAGGTGACCAAGTGTGAATATATGTGTTGGCATTCCCCATAAACCATTTCCCCTCTTTAAGTGACACGTCACTATCATATTCTAATTGGAAAACAATCTATAGAAACTATAGAGCCAAAAAACTAAAATCTAGGGTGGAGCATTGCTATTTGTGTTTAATCAATCCTTAATTCTCTCCATTGACAACCAAATTTTGATGAATTTCATAATTACCATAGTATTATTAGTATTTCAATATTTTAATTTAAGAATCCATTTGGAATGTATTTAATAGGTACCTCATCGTCAACTTCTAGGTTCACATTCCCAACTACAAATTTACTATTCTTTGGTCTTGTTAAATTCTCACCTTTGTTTCCCCTGTCACCAAATCTATCCTTACCTTTATTGGTTATTCTCTTTTCTCCCAAAAATGGGGAACCCCATTATTAATATGATCCTCCTCTTTCCCTTGCTTTTGCCCCTTCTCCTTAACTTTCTCTCCTTTTTCACAAACTATATTTTGTTGCCAATTTTGTTTATTTTCACATTAACACTACAAACCTTATCCCAAGCTAGCCTATAGTGCACAAACCAAAGAGTATAATCATGCTTCGATATTATGAATTTTCATACACGAACAAAAGAAAAAAGTGAAGACTTGCAATACATATTTGTAAATCATTTTTTATTACAACCATGCTTCTCATTCCTACATTATTACCACTATATAAAAAGAAAATTCAAAATCCTATGTTAACTGGTGGGGTGTGGAGTCACAATAAAAAATATAAAGATTGTAAATTGCTTTGAAACTCTTGATTCCCACATGCATTCAATGACAAATATATAATTTAAAAATATCTTATTTAATATTGTAGGAAAACAGAGTCTTGATGTACTCAAGATAAAGTGAAAAATATGTTCTAATTTTACCTCTCACACATTCCCAAGTAAAATAAAGTCTTATACTATGAATCATAAAAGAAAAGATTTGAAAAAAAGATATAAATTTGCACACTAGCTTGATTTTTCTACTAGGTGAATGCAAAACTAAGCATCCACCCTACCCATGCCAAGATATAGTTTCATGGATGCAATAATTGTAAGAAACATCAAAAAGGATTTTTTGAAAATATATAACAACTTTCACACCATACCAATTATCGTCATGCTTGGGTACTTGGTAAAAGGGTATGAAGATTCATCAAAATATAATGTAAAAAAGATTTTTGTTTAATAGTATAGTTTGAAATTCTCTACTTATATATGAAAATTGTGGAGGCATATACAAGTGTATGGATTTTTTTCTAGCAAGGAACATAATGATTATATGATTTTCATAAAATGAATATGTTAAAAAGGCATTAGGAACTTTTTTTTTATGAATAAGCATCTATATATATATATATATTAATAAAAGATATAGATAAAAATATTCATAAAAAAAAGTGGGTGGTAAGAAGGAACATCTCGAGAGTCACATGGGAAAATTCCAAAATATCAAAGAGCCTTGGGCCATGCCCAGGAATAAAAAAAAATTATAATAAAAACAATTAAAAAAGGCCATTAAGCGGCCATAACAGTGCCAACAGATGGTGGCAGATCCTTATCATATGGTTTTCCCCATACAACAAAGGGGTCCAGAGTGACATCAAGGGGAGCCCAACCATCTCATATTTTTTCGTTCTCTTTATCTTTATCTTCATGGTGAGGTGAAATTTCCAGATCAAAACGTAGGAGCTACTTAGAGGTATTAATGGGCCAACTAGAACCACCTCTAGGAGAATCACTAGAAGGCCACCCAGAAGCTCCACTACCACCCTCGTTGCTCCTCCAAAAGGCCACCCAGAAGCTCCACTACCACCCTTGTTGCTCCTCCAAAAGGCCACCCTAGGTCAACCCGTAGAGGAGGAGAGGGTGATTTCTTGTAAGGGCGAGAGCTTGACGAGGAGGAGCCTAAGAATAAGGGTAGAATTCTTGGTAGAGCCACTTCACCATTAGCTCGATGAAAGTGACCAGCTCGAGAGGAAGTGGGAGAGGGAGGTACGTGAGCCATAGTGCAAGAGGAATTACCCCAGTGGTCCATAAGCTCCTGAAGGTGAGCAACTTCAAGAAAAACTTTGTTTGTTTGCACTTGAATCTACAAAAAAACATTAGAGCAAATAATGGCTTTAGAATACAAAAAAAACAAATTTATCAATCTCGTTGAAAAAATGAAAACATTTCTATCTTTCCAAATACTGAAGAGGATTTCCACCCTGAAAGTGCCAAATCTGGGTATACTTAGCGAGGATTTCGGGAGAGTCCCCCAACAAAACCATATGCCAAGAGAAAGGCTTTGATAGAAATAACTAAAAGAAATCATGAATCCAATTCCATAGCTTTTGAGCTCTAGTTTAAAACTAGAAAAGATTCTTAAATGACTTAGCTTGCCCACAAAAAGGGTAATGAGGGTCTTGGACCCCCAAATGAGAAAGAAGAGACCCCACTGAAAATCCTTGGAAAATAATACACCAATAAAAGTGGGTGAGCTTGGGCTCAATAATGGCAAACCATGTAGCAAATTTGTTTTTGAGTCAAACAAACATTGAGGATTGGAGGTGCCACCTCTGGTTTAGGTTTTCAATCATCAAAAAATGAGGTGAAAGCCATTGATAGCCAAGCCAAGGCTTGTAATTTCTGAAAGGGGTGTCTAGATACATTTCTAGTCTTTCCACCAAGGCTCAGTGGAGTGGATACCCATTTAATGAAGCATAACAATCAGAATGACACTCACTAGGTCGTCGAAGATTTCACGGTCATGGTTATGTAAGCCAAATTGGGAAAGAAAAGCTTCCCAAGACAAAATACTCATGGTGGGTCTGTGGAATAAATCTTGAAGGATTTGAATACCCTTCTTGTGGAATTTGAGGGCCATAAGCCAAGGAAGCTTGGAAAACAGTCGACCTACATTGGTAAAAAGAGGAGACCACCAAATATTCTACTGATTGAACAAGATCCCATCATGAAATCCAGTCCTAGTCCAATGAAGCTAAGGCTTGATAGCCTCCTAGGCTCCCAAAATGATTTTGGAAACAAAGGTACCCATAATCTGAATTGGCTCCCTCATAATAAGAAGGGTTTGAAATCCAATTCCCTTCCAAGAAGGTCTATGAGCGACATAACCTGCTTCAACACAATGCTTGAGGATAATTTTCTAGGCCTCATTTCCAGTAAGAGCTTGGATAATCTGCTTGACATGGATATCTGTCCCTTTTTGTTGAGTGGAAATAAGGCCAAACCCACTAGAATCTCTAAGAAGGGAGCAACTAGGCACTGTGGTGAAAGCCTTTGTGAGTCTCACAAGAGGCCCAAAGAAAATCTCTAAGAAATTTTTCTAGCTTCACATAAGAGGCCTTGGAAGGGGCCCAACATGAGGAGTAATACACATGATTTGTTGCCAATATTTTAGAACATGCTTAGAATATACCAGCTAGAGAGAGTGGCTTGATAACCTAGAAAGCTGATTTTTTCTCAATCTGAAAGAGAATCGCTTGCCAGAGATCAACAAAAGAGGCCTGAAAGGAAAAATCTATGCCAAGAAATTAAAATATTTTGCTTGGAGAAATTCACTTCCACCCATATTGTTGAATCTAGAGAGGACTGGGAAGAACATATTATCTATAACACAAGGTTTTGTGCCACTGAATGGTAGAACCAAAGGCCAAGAAAAAGGTCTCAAGACAACCAAGAGAAACTTTGACATTATTTTCTTCTTCCAACAAGGTAAGGAAGGAATCATTGGTAAAGTGGTCATTGACCAATTGAGCTGGCGAATTTGGCAAAGAGATTCCTCAAACAAGCCCCTGGAAAGCAGAGTGAGCAAGAAGATATCCAAACCCTCAATAGCCAACACATAAAGTGAGGGGGCAAGCGAGTAGCCTTGACAAATGGAGCAAAATAGACCAAAGGATTGGGACTGGAGGCCATTAATGGTGATGTAATTTGAAGCTTTGGAGAACAAAATTTTCACAGACTAAATAAAATTTGGGCCAAATCCCAGCACATAAAGCATAGCTAAAATGAAGGGCCATTCTATTCAGTCATAAGCTTTGGCAAAATCAATTTTGAGAAAAAAATCCTTTTGATTAGAGTGTCTCGCCCACTCTATTCCTTTCTAGAAAAAAAATTTGTTGTCCAAGATGAACCTAGATTTAATAAAACTAGTTTTTTCAAGGCACATAATCTAAGGCAAAAGATGGTAGATTTTTAAAGCAAGGGATTTGGCTTTTATTTTGTAGGAAAATTTGAGGAGCGTGATGGGCCACCAATTACAAATATCCTCGAGATCACCAATTTTAGGTATAAATTTAATATTTCCTTTGTTGATAAGATTGTCCTAGGGAATTAGAATGAAAAGCCTCAAGGTAAAATTTATGCAGATCCTTTCCCACACAACCCTAAAGTGATTTATAAAACTCACACGGGAACCCTTCAATTCCTAGAGATTTATCATCATCCATTGTGCAAATAGCTTCTTTGAGGTCTTCAATTCTGATAAATTGCTCACATAAAGCTTTCTGGGATATGGAAAGCCTATTCGGCACAACAACAAGGTAGTCTTGGAGTGCATTAATCTGCTCTAGTGTGTAATCTTGGGCTGTGAAAACTTTCTTATAGTGCTTTTACAAACACCTAGAGAATATCAGGCAGTTCAAAAAGCACATTATTGCCATCTTTGATTCACTTGATGCCTAGTGACGAATGTCTAGCTTGAAGAGCCACAAAAAATTCTTTTGAGGCACGATCCCCAATCTAGTGTAATTTATCCTTGATTTGCACCCCTTTGGCTGCACAATTATCAACCACTTGCTTTTGATGCCTTAACTCCACAACCCTGACTTGTAGAGAAGGGGAGAAGGGGTTAGCCACCAAAGCCTCAATGGAGGTACAAAGGTCAAACGTTGATTCCTCATAAGACCATATATAAAAAATAACCAGTTGGCACCCATAAATGCAAAGAAACCTTATGATACAGGTGATGGCATCATTCCACCACTTGATCCATCCAGTTGAGTGGTGCAGTCTACATTCAAAATTCTAGATAGTTCTAATATGGGCCAATGTGGGTTGGTGACTCAGTAAAGAATTATTAAGAAAAAACTAGGTCCTATTGGTGAGAGGTTGCCTTACTTTCCATTCAATGCAAAAAAAATGGGAAAGTGCTCTGACAACATCACATCCACTAATGACCTAACTAGAACTGGGGAAGAGCTAGCAAAGGAAAAAAAGATTGAGATAAGATCATGTCATGATCAAGGCATTTACATATTCTGTCAGAACCAGCTCAATAATTGCACCAAATATGCCAGAGAGAATGAGAGTGGTGGCGACCAATATTGAGATAAAAAAAGACCCAATTTATTGCACATGTAAGACCAGGCCTCTCTTTCACCAGTTGCCCATTGAAATGGTAGAGTACCATCCTTGTTGTATATCATCTCAACCATATTGAAATCCCCACAAAGAAGCCAGGCGGCAACTAGCAATGAGTCAAGAATCCATTTCCAGAGAAGAGATCTTTCAACAACATCATTTGAGGCATAAACATTTATAATCCCAAAGGAATGATTATCAATGTTAAAAAGAATCTAGACGAGATAATGTGTTGGTCTAGACCCATGATCAACCACACAAGCATACCATTGTGGGGACAAAAGGGTGACCCAACCGCCACGTCCAACCTCATGATCAAAGAAAATCATTTTATTGGCTAGCCAAATAGTTCGGCAAGTAGGGGAGAGCAAAAAACTAACAACTTTAACTTATTGAAGACACAACACATCAATACTAGCATATTTCTAAAGAGTATCCCTAACATAATAATTCCTAGAGAGGTATGTTAGATCTCGAACATTCCAAGAAAGAAAATTCATTTTAGAAACTCAACCATTTCATCAGATTTCGGCTCTTCTAGAGAGGAATAGCGATTCTGCAAAAATTCTAGTGGGTATGTCTCGATTTGAATGGGAAGAGATGAATGTATCAATTTTTCCTTAACATATTCTCCTTCTTCAAGAGGTCGAGAAGGGTTGTGAGATCTCCTATGGATTCCCAACATGAGAGGAGATGTAGTCGGTTGAGCTATCACTAATGAGGTAAATTGGGGCATGGCTGAGGGCCTTGGCCGAGCTAGAATGCTATTAGAAACCACTTGGGTTTCCTTCCCCTTCATTGAAGGGCTTGCAACTTCTTTTGTCAACTTAGGGGTTTTAGAAACTACCTCAGAGCTGTTGGACTTGTTTTTCTAGTTGGTAATTGTTGTCCATTTTTCTTCTGGTTTAGCGGCAATACCTTCCACCTGATGGGGCTTGTCAGCTTGCCTGGTGGAGATTGAGTATGGGGAGCTACAAGAGGGAAATCCTTACTCTTATGGTCAATGGACTGACATTGATAACAAGTGTAAGATAGATTAAAATAAGTAACCTTCTGGGCATGCCAAAAAGTACCAATTTGAATATGATGGACTCTTTCAAATCTTGTGAAAGTTTCACTTCGACACAAACTCACTTTTAAGGGTGAGCTTGAAAGAAACTATCTGGTTTGACACAAATAAATCCCCCCAGGGAGGAAGCAATATGTTGTAAAAAATGCAAACAAGGCAAGGGAATATCAAGAAATTCAATCCAAATTGGAACCCATAACTTGGTGTCATCTGAGACAACAAATTCCTGGGTCTAGAACTAGAAGACCAGCAATGAGGACCAGACATACCAAGGACCATGATTTATGATTGCCTAAACATGACTAACCTCCGCAAAATGAAAAATAAAAAAGCCTTTGGTCAAATTTTGAAACATATCAAGGCAGACCCCATGAGGGACCCAAGCCTTTTGAACCCATTCTTTAAGCACATTTTCAAGTGGAGTCCTCCCAACAAGAGTATGTTGTTCTAACCATTGACATACAAAATCAAAATCCGAGATGGGTAACACCACATATGTTGAAGAATCAAAAGACTTACCTTGTGGAACACTTTTGAAACAAATTTTTTGGGATGCTTGTTCAAAGGAGGATCCATTGAGCAAAGTCGTTGAGCTACCAACGCCAACAAGATCTATTGGGTTAGATCCAATTGTAGGCATAACAAAAACAAAAAAAAAACATAGTAAATGCGATTGTACAACACATAGTAAATGAAAAATCCTATGCCTAAGGCATGGTATGACACAAGAGGGGCCATGGATGACCGTAGAAACAAGAAACCATACCAGAGCTCATTCTTGCATTAGGAACTTTAATAAATTATATATATAATGGGGAACTAACTTTTACAACCATTATCAACATCCTCTTTACCTATACAAAATGAAATAAGAAATATTTTTAATTTGTGGAAGCATAGACAAGGAATGCTAATTATTGATAGAATACCACAAAGAAATACGGCCTCATGAAATATAATGTTTGTAGAAATGAATAAAATAGATTTGGTGAAAGGTTTTAAAAACTTTAAAGTAGATGAAATTAACAAGGTAAAATCCAAACTTCACAACATTTACCCATATCCTATCTAACCACACCATCAAAGGTGATTTATAATTAGGTATGGACACCATCAAAACATAATAGAAAGGGGAATTTTGTCAAGTTTTATAGTTAGAAATGATTTGTAGAAATTTATGAAAATATATAATAGTAAAGCCAAAGCATTTGAATCATTTGAAAAAATTCCCCAAAGTAACATGTTACTAAGAAATTCCATAACTACAAGGTTTATAAAAAACTTATTTGTTACAAAGGTTTATAAATTTTAAATCAAAGGTTGATGAAAGACATAAAGTCAAGCAAGATTACTTGAAAATATTAGGATTCATAATATGTTTCATGTGTCTCACCTTGAAAGGCCCTTTGGACATATAACACATTGCTACTAGATTTTTCACCCTTGGGTAATGAGGGAAAAATCATATTAGAATATAAGGCTATTATTAATCCTAGGGTGAAGAAGTATAGGAATAGAAACATTGTAAATTATTTGATAAATTGGAAGAATCTACCTATTGAAGATGCTACTTAAAAAGGACCAAATATCTTTGAACGTCCAAGAAGGGAAAACTTGTAATGTTCCTTATCCTAAGCATGAGGATATGCAAGTCACTTTCTAACCTTGGGTAGGATTTTAAAATTTATCATATTGTCATGTCTTCCTTCCATTCCCTACTTCCCTATTAGTATCAAATATCTTGAAACCTTAATCCTCAACCTCCCAATCCCTTGTTGTTTGTAAACTTGTAGAATTTTTATTCCCTATGCATTTGGCATGGCCAATGCCAAATAATTTCTCCTTACAACCATTTCATTATTCTAGAAATTATTTCCTCAAATTTTCATAACCCAAATTTATTGCATTTTTAATTATAATATGATAAATTGAATTATTGAGGAAATTCAATATGTGAATAAAAATTTGATATTTTTGAAAAGATTGAAAGAAGTTGACCATTGTTTACTATGTGATCTTTTGAATTATCTTATACATTATTATGATTTGAAAGTTACTAATGAAATTTGGCAACTGCAAGTGTGTGTGGTTGTAGGGTAATAGGTTGAAGGGCGAGAACATAATTGAAGTAGGATTGTTTAGCCAAATAGAATGGTGAGTTGAGATGGAATCTAGGTGCACACACCACAAATGGCATGATGATTTGTATTTGAACTTTTGCATATATAGAACACAATTACATTATTAGAATTGTTTCAATGATTGAAAAATGAATGGCTTGTAGAAAAAGTAAACCCATGATTTCATGTTTAAATTGTTTGCCTTAAATTTTGTGTTTTGAGAATTTGGAAGAAAATAAAAGAACATATTCTAAAGAATGATCAAAAAGATAATAATTTCATTATATTAAATTAAGTAGAAGCTTCTTTTACTTGTTAAATATATTGATGCTCGAAATGAGATAAAATTTCTTGTATTTAATTAAATGTTGGTATATGAAACACATAAACCTCTTCAAACAAATAATATATAGATACATGTATGTATATAAGCGAATACATACACACACACACACACACACATATTATATTGTATATAAACTGTAGAGAAAATATAAGTGAATGTGAATGAATGCCAAATATATATATACACATACATATTTATATTGGATTTTAAAAAATGATAATATCATTATCGAACTATTAGAATCTAAAGGAAAATCATGAGGAAATCCGACGAAGGTCGTGGTCTGTCATCAACATTGAGGTAGAATTTGAGTTATGAGAGTGGGGCAGAAAAATAATCAATGTCGATTATCATTCAACAACAACCCTTTAGTGGAGGGCAGTATAAGGAAGAAAGTTGCTATTCTGAAATAATAACATTGGCACCATCTCATAGTAAAATGGGTTTTTCGACCAAGCATAGTGGGAAAAACCTAAAGGAACTTCTCAATTTCAGAGGTATTTCATGTTTTTCATTTCATTTTATAGTTTATCGATTATCTATGCCCAGTATGAATCGTTATCATGTCAATTTAAGTGATTTAAATGAAGATTTATCATCGAAATTATTGTGCATTTTATACGAGTTATATTTTTTTGAGTATAAGCATGGCTTAGTTGTTTCTATGCCTGATTTTGCTTGTGCATGTATCTCCCATAGCTTGGATGGTCAACTATAAAATACCTTGTAAGATTTAATTTCATCGACCTTGTGCATAGGATGCAAGTTTGCTAATTAGAAAGCTCTTCACAAGGCTATCGGGAAAATCCTGATAAGCCTGTGAATGGAGCATTGTGCTTTATAAATCGTCGCCACCCTATTAAGGGTAGGTCGAATCTATCACATAAATATTTTGATATATATTTTATTTTGCTTATTTTTATTTATCCACCCAATGGTCACCATGGAGTATGAAGCCATCACCTTTGATCCTAGCATCGAAGGGTATTCCAAATGTTATTGTTTTCTACGTCGCTGAGAGCAACAGTTGACTTATGATGCCCAACATTGTAAAATGGGTTTCTCCTATTTCTTGCAAATCATAAAAAAACCTTATTTTGTAGTTGTATGAGTGTGAATTTGCACACCTAATGCAAATTCCCCTTTCACCCCTTTACACTTTAGAAAACCAAAAGCGGGGGTTTAATTCCACTTAAGCACGATGCTTGCATCACACTTGGCACCCTGTTTGTGTGTCGGTGGAGGTGTTTATGTTGAAGACGCTCGCATGGTGCATAAACATCTATGAGGTTTGCTTACATTCCTAACAGATTCCTACAATTGGAGATTGCAAAGATGTTACACTTTTGATTGGAAGTTGAAGTGTAACACCCCTCTTCGGCTGGCTGACCCGAATATGGTTTATTTTCATCTTATCCTTCGTATTAAGACTTCATTCTTCTATTCTCAAGTTTTGAACAATTTGACACACTCTCTCCATGCTTTGAGCATCCACTTTCAAGATTTGTATTAACACTTTTCACTCCATTACAACAATCTACCACTCTATCACTCCAATAGTGTGAGTGTAGGACAAACACCATTGTAGCAAAGGCTTGAGTTCCTCTCATTCACTCCTCCACAAGCCTTGAGCACTTTGGATGGAGGTGGTAAGCTCCTCTCATCTCCTCTATCATTTTTGGTTGAGTAAGCATGTACTATATTGTAGTGTCTTTTGTTTATGTAGCTTGAATTCTTTCTTTATCTCTATTTCTATCGTTGCAATCTTGGTTCTCCATGGAGGTGGAAACACCAAAACAGGGGTCTGCCTCAACCCCAACATTTCCCCCTTTTTATGTGTGGAGGTGGAGAGATATCAAAGCAAGCTGGCGAGAGGATTATTCTATGAAATTATCATCGTCACCCTTGCGATAATATACTTTTTTCATCATATCCATATTTACCTTTCGATTTTCCTAATCTTATTATTTACTTCCTGAAACTACTAAACTAGACTATTATTCCTTTTTTGGGATTCCAACCTTGTCTCTTTGGTTTTTTGGCCATATAGACACTAGCATGTCACGTTGTCATCCCAAAACCGTGCTTCTTTCCTTCGACAGAGAGCCACCTGAGACGTAGAGTCAACTCCAAAAAGTGACTCGTCTAGTCTCTTTCCAACTCTCGGGTTCACATAATGGTTGAAGGACACATAATCCTCATCATTCTCATCCCTCCTATCCTAACCATCCTTTAAATTGAGGTAAGTTAGGGCAGCCTTTCCGCTCTTGGCCTTTCATGACCTGGGGCCTTGCAGTGGTTGGTTCCCCTCTCTTACATTTTTGGTGAGCCTGACGTGAACCAATGTCTATCCATTTGTCGGCATCCTAAAAAATTTCTCATATACCCTAGTGTGTTGTGAAATCTTATGAGCTTCACGACCAAGTCTACGACCTCTAGGAAAATTGTTAGAAGAAGTCTACAACACCTTCTGATGGATAAGATGAAGGTATCCTCTAGCTTCACTACCAGCCTTTTCTCTAGTTCTACGGTTGGTCTATCCGCATAGGAGCACGTATCATGAGGCGAATCTAGGTTTCTTGACGAAACTAATCGCATCCCTACTCCTCCTGCGTCGCTGACCTCTTCATCCATAGACGAGCATGAGGCCATCTGTATTCCTTTTGAGTACGTCATTAGCCTCGGTAAAGGGTTGGGTGCATTGGAAAATTAATTGGAAGGAAACCTGGAGATGGCTAGGGCTGCTAAGGTGATCGGTGAAATAAGATACATGGTGAAAAAATACCAGACATGTGTAGAGCTCTTAGCTAGTCTCGCTAGTCTAGCTGAAGCATGTGCCCCCTTGATCCATGGTCACATGATACGAGGTGGCCTCTTCAAGGAACGTGAGAATTAGCTGGAGATGTCGATGCCTCCTACATCCGTGTATATGGTTGACACGGTCCCTTCGGTCAATATACCCACTACTTTCAAAAGTTTTGAGATAGTCAAAGTAAATAGGAACCCTTTAGGTTTCCACTTCACCCCTTTTGCCACCTTCGCTGGTAGAGGATTTGGTGGAATGATAGGTGGAGGCTTTGGTGGCAGAAACTTCAGAAGTGGGGGTGGCATTGGTGGAGGCGGCTTTGATGAAAGTCATGCTGGTGGCGGTGGCATTGACGATGTCTCTGGCAGTGGTCATGGTGGTGGTCACAACGGTGGCTCTGGCGGTGGTTCTAGTGATCCTATGTCTTCTAAGGACCTTATTCTGAATACCCTTCTTTAGAATATGGGGAAGATGTAGAACTAGTTGGCAAACCTTTCCTAGGCCTTGGCCCAGCCTATCTTCCAACCCTTCTTCCAACTGGAAAACCTTTCTTCAGAACTAGCTGGCAAACCTTTCCTAGGCCTTGGCCCAGCCCTTCTTCCAACCCTTCTTCTAGCCTTGGACCTTATTCTAAATACCCTTCTTCAGAATATGGGGAAGATGTAGAACCAGTTGGTGAACCTTTCCTAGGCCTTGGCCCAACCTATCTTCCAACCCTTCTTCCAACATAGCCTGTTGTCAGTTGCAATTCTAAACACTCATTTCCCGCAAGGGATGGAGATTCCCAAATTCGAGAAATACAATGGTAAAGGGGACCCACAGACACATGTGTCCACCTAGAATGCCTTATGCACAAAAATTTTCTATCATGATGCATTGATGGCCAAACTATTTCCCTGATCCCTCAAAGATATAACACTGGAATGGTACTGTTGTTTGCCCGATAATTCCATCTTCACATTTGATCAGCTTGTGAATCAGTTCCTGTGACAATTCCAAGCCAATATCAAACCAAAGATGACCTTCTCAGACCTTGTTAGATGAAAACAAGGGGATAATGAAAATATTACAGACTTTATAGCACGATACCAAGCACTCTTCTCACAGATCTCATATATGTTACTTGATTCTAATGTACAAAAGGTCTTCATAGGGAACGTACAAAGGCCTTGGTAAGAAAATTTCGCCCTCATGAAGTATCCTTCTTTTGCACACTTGTGTGCGGCTTAATGAGAGTATCAGAAAATGATGGTTCAGTTCGGGGGTCATCCCTCATGCTCCATTCCGAAGGAAGATCTATCGTATTGATCTTGGGAAGAGGTAAAAATGTTGCAAATGTAGTACCTGTTGTGGATAATAATGGCCTCAGATGCAACTGAAATTTTACGAAGCTATCAGTCTTATTCTTCCATCTTGTAGAAGTTGGTGAAGGATAAGATCCTTACCCTACCACCTCTTAAACCAGTCAGAGAACCATACCCTAGCTAGTATGAATAAAACAAATATTTTCAGTACCATCGAGTTAACATACACGATATTGAACACTGCATGCACCTGCATCATGAGATACAGGATCGCATTGAGGACGGTGGTATCCATCTTGATGGAGGTAAGCAAAATATGAACAAATTAGTGGGGAAATCTAATAGTGAGTTGCAGATATACACGGACCCGTTTCTGTCACATTCTACTAACATGATTATTAATCCCATTGATTCTATTTCTCATCTTGAGGCATCTGTTAACATGGTTATTGTTACTCCATCTCCCTACATTATGACCAATTCATTGGATGTAACATTTACTTCACAAGACGTGCCAAAAAATGGTAAGCCTACTTCGCTTTATATTCTCACTGGTGGAGAGGCCCCAACTTACTTTGGTGGACAACAAGCTCCCCTTTGATGGCTCTGGCTCACACTCTTCACAGCCGCTGGTGGATGAGCTTGGTGAGGTTCAGGGTGCTATGGATGTTGGGGTGGATTCAGACAAGGTGTCGAAGAGATTGGACACTTTGTACAAAATATTTCGGGGGCTAACCCGCTTCACCATGAAACTGGGTCACTTTGTCACGAGTACTCTATCTAATGCCATTAAAGAGGAACTGGAGGGGAACAATAGCTAGGAAAATAAAGAGTGGGTGGGAGACAAGGCAGTGGACCTCCTGATTAAAAACTGGGACGATGCCAGTTAGTTGCTCCTGGTGCTGGTCTGTCGGTTGTTTCTCGGTTGTTGTTGTGCTGCCTATGGGCTATCTCTGTTTTTTCCTGTTTATGTTAGCTGGTTAAGACTTGTCCTTTTTTGGCCCTTGTGGCTCCTTGTGTAGGGTACAGCGCCCTGTAAATGCTATTTAACTTTTCAAAAACATTGTGATGAGGGTCTTAGTTGACCCCACAAGTAGAGTGAATGTCATCACGAAGAAGATGTTACTCCTAAACTCCTTACAAAGGGAGGAATATGAAAAAACAAAATCCATCATCCGCATGCATGATGCACTTTCTCTAAAACCTTATAGATTGATAACATTGTCTGTCCTAGTTGGACCTAGGAATGTAGACATGGTATTTGACTTTATTCCTGAGTCAAACCTATTTAGAGTGAAGATGGGTATACCTTGGCTAGCTTCCATGAATTGGATCACCTTCATGATTCATAAGTGCCTTAAGTTTTCCCATGAAGGTTTCATGCACATAGTGCATGACACTGGATACCAACCTATGGTATCTTGTTGAGGATACAAGATTGGAGGCAAAGGATAACTGAAGTTGACCCTTCCTATAGCTAAGCTGCAAACTGCCTCCTCTTCCCGAAAGGGAAAGGAGAAGCTCACTCCCTCTCGAGCTAACTCGTCCACTCCTCTCTCTTGGGAAGAGTACTAGATGAACAAGCTCGGGTTCTATCCGCTAAGTCTAATGATGCCTCCTTGGCGAAGGACGAAGGTCAGGATATTAGATCTCCCTAATGGGTCCCCAGGACCTTGGTACTATTTATATGGAAAAAAGAAAGACTCGCAAAGAGAGTTTTCCACTCGATCTCTTCCTATTCCCCCGAATAGGAAAGGATCCACCTCTAAAGTGGTAGAGTCAATCCCTCATACCTTTTATGAACCTTCCCCTTCTTCTTCCATACAGGAGTCTACCTTCCCGTTGGAAGGAGTTGTGGAAGACACTCCCATGAATAAACAAAATCCTTTCGTCCCTTCGCAAACTCTAGCTTTTGGTTCGAAGAGCCATAGAAACTGCCTTGCACATGAGCGCAAGTGTCAGAGAAATGCCCTCCTAGCCAAGCAAGCCTCCTTACAGAAGAAAGAGGAAGAGAAGACAACACATCCTATTGTGTCCTCCTCTCTCCCCTCTTTTGTCTCTAATATAACTAGTTCTAAATCTCTTTCGCCTCCCGCTATGAGTGCACATGCACCCATAAAGGTGCAGGTGTTTATCGCTCCTTCCGTGGAGCCACCTTTGTTGAATTCCATTTCATATGTCTCGGCTTTCCTGAAACCCATGTATATGTTTAATACTTCAGTTGTATCCACTGCAATTTTATCTTCTCCCTCCACCCTCCTTGTTTGGTGTGTGGGGAGTTCACCTCCTCCGATGAAGAAGAAGGTAGAGCGTGGCCCCTCCAACAATGGAGGATGTAAGAAGATCCCACCTTCTCTGAAAGGTGGCCAAAAGTTGACTTGTTTTGTCCTAGTAATAGAACCAATCCCGACCTCCCTCGATTTTTTCACCGCTCCCGAGTCTCTTGGTGAGCCTAGCGGTGAACCTCGGGTACAAACTCCTCCACCTGCCGAGGTGAAGCATGGCACTCTCGTTAAGTATATGTTTAACTCGGTGGATGAAGTTTTGAAATTTTCAATGATCTTTGCAAGGTCGTTGACCTTGGACCCACAAGAGCTGAGCGATAGAGACCTCACACATCCCTCTACCTTGGCCCTTGTTGTGGGAGGATCAGAAGCTCCTCCCTTTAACATTACACCATTGCAGGCTCACCATTATCCCCCCTATGATGATCTAGAGTGGGAAGTTGACGACCTCTTGGTTGATCAATGTTAGGGGGAGACCCTCTTCTTAATCTTTAGATTAGATGTGTGTGTGTTGTGATGTGTTCCCTCATGATCATACTACATGTGCCCGGATGACCTTTGTCGCCCATGTTGGTGCTTGGATACAGGCGTGATGTGTATGTTGTAAATCTTCCTCTGTGTGTATCTTCATTCTTCCATGTTTGTGATTGACTTTTGATAAATTGGGGATGATGCAAAGCATTGGGAGCATTTAGGCCTCCTTCCATGTTGACCCAACTTTTTATTCTACTTTGTCTTTCATGCATTCTTCTTGATCTAGTTGGGGATTGATGATCTTTCGCCTCTTACCATGGTTACCTAATATATATATAAATAAAGGCAAATCCAACCTTGCAAAACCAAATCCCCTTGTGTCCTCTTTTCTTTTGTTTGCCCTTGATCTTTCTCTCTTCTTTGCTTGAGTTGTCCCTTTCATGTGTGTCAACGCCACTTCTACATTACATGATCTTTAGAAAATGCAATCGTTGCCAAATAAATCTTTTCTCAAAGATCCTTCACGCAATTCTTTATTAGAATTGTATTCTCAACTTGAAACCCTAATGGAACATGTTTCCTTCATCATGGGTTCGTAAAGAAAGGACTTGGAAACCCTCTTCCAAAGCAAGAATTCTCTTAGTCTTCCCCTCGCATGGGCGCATATTCTTCCTTTCGAATTCCTTGATGAAGTTAACATCTTTCAAAAGGATTCCTTGGTGATGAATCAATCCGAGAAGGAAGACATTAGCTTTAAAAAATGTGTCCCTTGAGTGGACCCCTCCTTTTCACATTGGGTTCTCGAGGGATCCCTTTGAAAGTTTTCAACAAAGTCCTATGGCATCTAGCTCGAGGGCAACCCGACTAGGCCGGTTTCACTTCTTCACTTCTAGTTTGGGGGCAGGCCAACTAGACCTACTTCGCATCCTTACATCTAGCTTGGGAATATCTCGACTAGACTTTACTTTTCAAACAACGCATCCCTTGAGTGGACCCTCCTTCCTTTTGAAGGGTTCCCGAGGGACCCTTTTGAAAGTCTTACAATTTAGCGATGAGTTGTGTGACTGTCTGTTCACTGGCTTGCGTGACCGCTTCCTGATGTGTTCTATTTGCGGGTAAACATGTCACCATATCTAACTCTGTGGAGTCCCCTTTACTCAGTCTCCCTCATGTGAGAGTTCTTGGGGGATACCTTCCTTGCAGGTTTGTAGGTCTGTAAGGCCCTTTTCTCAGTCTCCCTCATGTGAGAGTTCTTGGGGGATACCTTCCTTACAGGTCTGTGGGGTTGTAAGGTTCTTTTTCTGGTTTCCTTCATGTGAGATTTCTTGAAGGATACCCCCCTTCTAGGACCGTGAGCTTGTGAGGCACTTTCATAGTTCAAATTTGTGGTTCTACAAAACTATGAAGTCCTCTCCTGCACTTCTGGGTTCACCAGACTGTGCTTTGCTTGCTCGTCAGTTCAGGTATACATCTCTTACTCGGTTACTTTCTTACTACTCTACTTTATTGAAGCACTCATCTGTACTCGTGCTCGCTAAAGTTGTGGAAAAATGTATGAGCATGAATTTGTGCCCCTAATGCAAATTCCCCTTTCACTCCTTTACACTTTAGAAAACCAAAAGTGGAGGTTTAATTCCACTTAAGCCCACTGCTTGCATCACACTTGGTGCCTTGTTTGTGTGTCGGTGGTGGAATTTATGTTGGGGGTGTTCGTCTGATGCACAGATGTCCATGTGGTGTGCTTACGTCCCTGGCAGATTCCTGCAGCTAGAGACTGCAGAGACGTTACACTTTCGATTGGAAGTTGAAGTGTAACACCCCTCTTCGACTGGCTGACCCGAATATGGTCATTTTTCATCTTCTCCTTCACATTCTCACTCCATTCTTCCATTATCAAGTTTTGAACAAGTTGGCACACTCTATCCATGCTTTGAGCATCCACTTTCAAGCTTTGTAGCAGCACTTTCCACTCCATTACAACAATCTACCACTCCATCACTCTGATAGTGTGAGTGCAAGACAAACGCCATTGTAGCAGAGGCTTGAGTTCCTCTCATTCACTCCTCCACAAGCCTTGAGCGCTTTGGATGAAGGTGGTAAGCTCCTCTAATCTCCTCTATTGTTTTTGGTTGAGTAAGCACATACTGTATTGTAGTGTCTTTTGTTTATGTAGCTTGTATTCTTTCTTTATCTCTATTTCTATCGTTGCAATCTTGGTTGTTCATGGAGGCAGACACACCAAAACGAGGGTATAATTGAGGCAAGCCCCTAAAAAGCCCCTGCATTTCCCCCTTTTTTTGTGTGTAGATGCAAAGATCTTGAAGCAAGTTGACGAGAGGATTATTCTACAAAATTATCTTCGTCACCCTTGCGGTAATATACTTCTTTCATCATATTCATATTTACCTTTCACTTTTCATAATCTTGTTCTTTACTTCCCAAAATTGCTAAACTAGACTGTTAGTCCTTTTTTCAGGATTCCAACCTCGTCTCTCTAGTTTTCTTGCTATACGGACGCCAACGCACCTATGAGACGCTAGCGCATCGCATTGTCATCCCAAAACCACACTTTTGTCCTTCGATAGAGAGCCACCTGAGACGTAGAGTTGACTCTGAAAAGTGACTCGTCTAGTCTCTTTCCAACTCTCAGGTTTGTAGAGTGGTCGAAGGACACATAATCCTCATCATTCTGATCCCTCCTATCCTAACCATCCTTTAAACTAAGGTAAGTTAGGGCAACCTTTCCACTCTTGGCCTTTCGTGACCTGGGGCCTTGCAGTGGTTGGTCCTCCCCTCTTATAGTAGAAAAGACAATATGATTCCATGTTGCCTAGTCCATAATGGTTGAAGGTTGAATGATGAATTCATTCTTTTAATTTGTTGCATGTGTAGTAGGTAAATATTTGTTCATCCTGAATGACTCCCAAATGTTCTTGGGACGATTACCTTTTTAGCCGAGGGTAGGTGTTATGGCTACGGCCTTGACAACCATGAATAAATCCACAATCAACGACCATGGGTCATTCTTAGAATGACACAAATATAATATGTTAACTCTGAATGAGGGTTTTCAACTCGAGCCTGGAAAAGATTGATTTCTTGATTTTGAACATTTTCTCTTTGTTGATAAATGATTAGCATGTCATTTTAGTTCTTTTAAATACCTTTCAAAGGTAATAACAACTTCATTAGGTTATATTTTTACATGGAAGATTATATACAACTTTTTAGAATGATTAAGATTAGATTAACAAAGAAATGGAAAGCTTGGAGGTGTAACTATAAATTATTGCAAACTGAATTGTTTCTTTATAAATTGTTACTATTTAGCTATAAACAACATTGTACAATTGTAAACAGTGATTTTTTTCTATAGAAGACCTCATTTTGTTATAAACTACAATTATTTAGCTGAAAGCAACATTGTACTATTGTAAACAGTGAATGTTTTGCTGCGAATGACATCGTTTTTCTATAAATTGAGAATGTTTTACTTAAAATAACATTGTTCTGTAATTTTTGGAAATAGTATTGTTATGTTATAAACATTGAATGTTTTATATGAAACAACATCATTCTATAACTATTAAGTTGGAAAAAATATTGTTTTGTAACTGTTTAGTTGGAAACATCATCGTTATGTTATAAACAGTATGTGTTCATTTGTAAACATCATTATTTTGTTATAGACTATGATTATTCAATTGTAGATAACATCATTCTGTTAAATAGTAAATGTGTGATTACAATAGAATAGTTTGTTGTCATAGCATGGTTGATACAAATGACATAACAATATGTGGGAAACTATTCAATCAAACTTGTTCTTAATATTCTTACTTCATGTAAACCGATAGATTATATGATATTTTGAAAACATTATCTGAATGAAAGAAATATGATCTATTGGTTTTAAATTTAGAATGTATGCACAAATTCATAACTTAAGTAGGCACATATATGTGTATGCATGTAGAACTTCATCTACATACATACACATACTTGTGACATACCTTCTTTTGTTTCCTATTTTTCTTCATTTTTAAATGAATACTTAATTACGATGAAAGTAATCTTGTGATATGTTCCTTTAATGGATGGATAATGTTAGATTGATTTCCGTTAGACATATTTCTGAAATGTAAATTGAATAGAAAAACATCTAGTAAAATAGAGCACCTAAGGGTAGATGCTGCTAGAGGGTAGTTAGCTACTATGAGATGACTTCATGTTGAAAGTTACTTTCCGGGATGGGTGCCGAGATGGAGTTCAAAGAGTATAGGTTTGCTTCACCAAAACCTATTGTTTGTTGTTGCAACATTATTTTTATGCTTGGCCAAGAAATTTTATTTCATTATGTATGTATGGACTAAGTGATAACACTCTCTACCATTCCTAGCATAGATATTGCATTCTCTTTTCTAACTTGTAGATATAAACGCATGTTGATGTATGGGCATACACCAGATTCCACCTTGTAGATTGTTCTCTTGCTAAAATTTCTGTGTAGGGTTAGGTATTCTTCAAGTTGGAAGAATTTCGGGGAACCGTAAGCTTTTTGGTTGGGCGGTAAAGCACTTCAACCATGTTCTCATCCACCAGTGGAGGCGAGCGTCAAGAGGAACCTTGGATGTTTACAAGACTATTTAGTCTATGATGTAACCTTGATGTAAAATTTGTACATTGTATTGACTTTGTGGCCTTATGAGCCAAGTCAAACTTGATATTTTAATTGACTTTCAAATTGAATATATAAATCTTGACTCATTTTAATTAGCCATGTGTGGCTATGATTGACTATAACTTCTTAGTTATGTATTTTTAATTTGAATATATTCATATGTCATTTGCAATAATATTATTTAAGTAATAATTTAGATTGGGTTATTACACACACCCTCACCTTTTGGCAGACTTTCAAGAAACCCCTTTCATTCAATCAAAGGACTTCATCCACCAACTTGGCTGACCAAAAATATAATTAATAGGCTCAATTTTTAATGTGATAAAATGGCAGGAAACTTTCTTCCTATAGCAAGGCTTCAAACCTTATATAAGGTGGAAAAATTCATTAGTCTGGATCATCTTTGGACACCATCTCAACAAAATTGAAATTGTAGAGTTGAGCACTTGTGTTCACCTATTGCATTCAAGGATGAAAAACCTTAGGTTCTAGAGATCAATGGAAAAAACCCCACTGGTTTCTTGGACTTTGAAGGATGAATCCCCTTTGGATTCATAAGGGAATCTTCACACACATGTTGCATCTACACTCAAGATTAGTGGATTTCAACATTTAGGAATTTCAAAATTTGAAGTATTTTTCTAAATATATGTGATCATTCTAATATTTGTTATCAACAAACAATTGAAGTAACAAATCTTATAATCGTTGAATGAACTATATGAATGAAATAGTTTTCTATGGCTAGTTTATATGTATAGATCTATTTATTTTATGTGGCTATTTTAGGTCTAGGTATTATGTATGAATTTTTTGGTTGATTTTCATTCGTTATTCCAAATTTGAGTAACTTATATTAATATTTAGTTAGGGATTGTTACATAAAACTCATGGAAATAAAAGAGTCATGGATTCCTCAAGTTTATTAGACAAAGTAGATATACATAAATATAAAGTATAATAAAACAAAGGCTTTTCCAAAAATTCATGTAGTAAATGATGTATGCAATTGATTAATGATACAAAACACATGTAGAAAAGATGAAGATTGATCTAAAAGAAAATTTCTTAAAATTGGTCAAGGCAAAGGTACCAAATGCAAAGAATGAAGTGAGAATTCCCAAATTAACATATAAAGGGAATAGTTCAAAACATTACCATCCTTTTTATTGGAAGGAATATCTCAAACCGCTATTTCCATTTTTGTATACTCATCGCTCCAAGATGAAAATTTAAATTATCATGCAACTAGTAATGCTTGTAATGAAGTTTTGGTATTAGAGCATGATGCCAATAAATTCGTCAAGGAAACTAGTAGTATCTTTTTAAGATTTGGCCATGGAGATAGCCACCCAAGATCTAGAGGCTAATTGAAAGCACACTAAAATGAGAAGATCAAAATGACATGAATAATTTGAATTCTTATCAAATAATGCAAATAGAATGAACACATACAATTTATGGGAGGCCCTTGGTTATATAGACCAAGGTGAGATATAGGATAACATAAAGGGTCTTAATATTATGATATGATACATAAAGTGATAAGTATCCTATGTGTACCCTCAGTAAAATTGACTAGACTGGTATGAATAGGACCTAAGAGGTAAACTAGTTAGATAATATCCCTATTCACACCAATAATTTTTAATGTCAAGTGGGATAAAAAATTGAATATTGCATATACAATTATTAATTTTGATCTTCTAGATCACCAAAAATGGGATCACTAGAGTGACACCTATGCATAGTTTTATGATTTTTTTATTCTTTCAAGGAAAGTTATTCAATTGCCATATCAAATTAGGAAAAGGGGTTAGGTACAATTAAATGAACAATATGGAATTACTGACACTTTGGAGGATTTAAATTATAATTTTAGCTATTGTGAGAACAAGCAATTTGATGGACCGTAGATAAGTTGTTAGAATAGGTGATATTCTAAGAAGGTTGAGTATCGAGCATTCAAGGCTTTAAACGAATGATAATTTTCTCATAGATTAATTTATTCAAAGTAAAATAAGTGTAAAGTTTATTAGTGTAGATATTCTTTGATTACTTCTTAAGATTTCTCTACTCAAAATCTTAAATTAATATGGATGTGAGTTCTCTTAGTGGTTATAACCTAAACAATTCATTCAAAGTAAAAAATTCTAAATTCTACTAGTGTGGATACTCTCCCAATAATTCTTAACAATTATCTAATTAAAATCTTCAAGAAATATGCATGTGGGAACCTTACGAGTATGAACTTATAGTTTTCAAGAGGGACATCAATGTGATCACATAATTATTGAATGAACTAAAGGTAGACAATTGAGCCTTAGAAAAATATTCAAGGAAACAAAGTGGGATATCAATGAAATCTCTTGCCACCTAAAGATCATAAGGGAATGATTAGAGTTAGTGGAGAGATTTACTAACTATGGTGGATCAACCTCTTCTCAATATTCTAAAATTCAATATCATGTGGAGAAGATTGAGAAAAAATTACAAGATATTTGACACCACTTGAACACCAACCCTAACAAATGATAAGAAAGAGTTTTTTGTTGTACCTTATACCTTTGGAATTGTTTTGGATTTTTTTTATAACATGAATGATACTTTTTTAAAGATGTATTGCAAGAAAGATAAATTTTAATCATTCAAATGAGGTGAATATTGTCCTCTTATTATAAATATAAGCTATCTTCTTGGTTTAGGGATCACTATTTCACTATCAAGTATTTTGATGTAGTTTTAGTCCATAGTAGGCTCTAAGGATTCTAAAGCAACGTGTCTTTATTGTTTTTTTTCTTCTTTTATGAAAAGTTGTAAGAATCATTTTTCAAATTTAATATTATACATATTAGTTTTCATATCAAATCTCCTTCATTATATTAGTATTTTAGGATATTTGATAAATCTTTAGTTTCACATTTGTTGTACTTTTACCATGGTTAGTTAGCCTTCCATCGTGATGGTTCTAAATTTTTTAATCATAATATATGTGATGTTATTAGTAATAGGTCACTAAAAATATTTTATGAAAGTAATTTAGCTAAAGCATAAGATATTTACATTTGTAGACAACTAAAGCTTCATATTATTGAATTTTTTTCCAAGGATGAATGCACTAGTCTTTGTTGGTGTGAATAAATGTCTTGTACCTATTATTTTATCTCACTAGGTAATTATGGGACTTATTCACATGTTAAGTTTACTTAGGTTAAAATACTCTTTCTAGAAGTCTTAGTTGGATTTTCTAGAACTTATCTTATCTAGCTTTAATGCATCATTTCGTAGGTAGGTAGTTTGTTAGCCATATCATGTCATAGGATTAAGACACGTGTCTCAATCATGTTCAATCCTATTCCTCACATTGCTATATAATGAAGGTCATTGTACTCATATGTAACATACTACATAACTCATCATCATTTTGATAGGTCTTAATATCAAGAAATCTCATATTCTTGCATACTCTCTTGAGTTTTCACATTCTTTGTCTTCTTCCCTGATTGGGGTCACACCTATTTTTGTTGAGACATCTTCAGAGGCTCTTGATCCATCTTCAAAGATTTATTTCTTGAGGCTTCTTCCCTCTTGCTTCTTCATGGAGATGAGGTTTCTTCAGCATCGGCCATTGGATCCTTTTCTTCCCAAGGGGAGATACATTGTTTGTAGGCATTTGATTCTCTTTTGTCTTCAAACATTCTTTAGTGGTTTTGGAGCTACTTCATTATGGGGGGCTATGTAGTCTCTTTCTTTCCCTCTTATGGGGGGGGCTATTGATTGTAATATATTTATGTGATGGATGGTGTACTTGCGGGTATCATGGAGTCCTCCATCATTCCTCACTTGATTGTTTCTTTTTTCTTTTGGAGAGGAGTTTTGTCCCATTGGGTTTTCTCATTTTCTCCGTTTGTGAGAGATTTCTTTTGAACTTGTACATGGGTACCTAACATGGCCTAGTAGTTGGGACCCATCTTTGCATATTTTTTTATAATTTTCATAATAATCTTTTCCCTAAGTTGCACTTAAGGGGGATGTCGGTGTGAATAAATATCTTGTACCTAGTAAATTATCTCACTAGGTAATTAGGGGACTTATTCACATATTAAGTTTACTTAGGATAAAAGATTATTTCTATAAGTCTTAGTTGGATTTTATAGAACTTATTTTATCTAACTTTAATGCATCATTTCCTAGGTGGTTAGTTTGTTAGTCATCTCATGTCATAGGATTAAGATACACATGTCACAATTGCGTTCAATACCTTGCCTATATAAGGAAGGTCATTGTAATCATATGTAACATACTTCATACCTCATCATCATTTTGATAGGTCTTAATATCAAGCAAGCTCATATTCTTGCATACTCTCTTGTAGAAGGTTTTCACTATTTTTGTAGGTGGTCTTGGGTATTGAACTAATCTTCAACTCTTACAGTCTTTACATTAGATTTTTTTTTAAAGAATAAGAGATTTATATTTTGTATATAACTAAAGATTATTAATATTGAAAACATTTCCTAAGGATTAATGCACTAGTCTTAAATTAGAAATTGGTCAAAACTTTAAATCAAATGAATATCCTTTTGTTACTATAATTTATGGTTTCTAAACCTACTTGTTATTCTCAAGGGTATAAATTATCATTATAATAATTTTCTATTTGAGATTAGTTACTAATACACCTATAAGTTATAATTTACAAATATTAAAGATATGTAGCTATATAATTACAAAGGATAACATAGAAATAATTAGTGATAAAAAATTGGATTTAATTGGTGTCATTAAGATTAAATTTTTTCTTAATAGCGTGTTTAAAAAATTCTTTTAAATTTAATTGTGGGATAAAAAATGGATCACCCTCCCAAGTTCTATAGAGGTTAACATGTAGAAGAGTTGTACCTAGTCTTATCAATTGGCCCAAGTTACCTATTGTTTGATTATAAGGATCACTTTGATATTTTAGCCCAACTCATGTTCCCCATGATTATATTCGTAAGAGTGTACCATTTAGCAATATTAGGAGAAATTTGGATGACCAACAAACCATAATAGTTATTTTTGGGTGTCTTCTCCTTATAAAATGAATAATCAAAGAGACACATGGAGGATAAATATTTAGACATGCCCACACAAGTCTTTGTAGAAGTGTGGAAAAATGAACTAGCATGCTCAATATGCATAAGATTTTTAGTCATATATGAGTATGTACAATAAGATGATTGGGAAAGTTTGTTGACATTTAATATATAATTATATTGTGTATGTTACGAAAAATAATTAGTATGATTTTTTTTAAAAATATTTGATGGAGCAACCAAATGATTGCCCCTATCATTCGAACTATCAACATGAGTTAAATTATTATTAGTGAGATCATAGATTTTATGTTTAAGTATAATGAAAATTTGAGTGTGGTGTCCACTAAATCTATGAAAATTACAAAAAAACTATTGTCATCATAACCTTAATTAGTTCTCTAGATGGGTCAAGTGACCATACACACAAGAGGACAAGTGATCACATTATTAGTAAGCATTGTTTGAAGCATTTTTTCCAACGATTCACTAAGCTTTGTAAATTTTATAGTATCTTGATTTTTGAGAGATAAGACATTGGAAGTAGTAGCCACTTGGTTCTAGTGTCAAGTTTATATTCTTTCTTGTTGTGTTTCATTTTTGTAAGGTGTTATTATTTTGAAAATTTGAGGCATGAGAATTGATAGAGGATAATTGGAATGATAGGAAATATTGGATGCAAGAAATTTAAGTTTAACCTTTTGCACATGTGCAAATAAATTCATGAAAGAAGTGAAATTATTGAAGTAAACACCATCCTTGATGGGAGGAAGAAGTCCCTCACAAAAAATGGATTCTAACTCATCATTATCTAGTTGATTCTTCATTTTACTACATAAAGTCTAAAAGTTATTGGCATAGTTATTAATAGGCCCATTATGTCCTTGGGTACATTTAATAATAAAACCAATCACAATTATTTCAATCCCATATTGTCATGTAAATGTCATAAGAATGACACATTCTCTTAAAGTTAATGGGAACATTTTTGCCATGAATTTAACTTCATATACTAAATCTAGCCATGAAAAATTAAAGGTTTGTAAATAAACACAATGATTACCTTTTCCATAATACAACTCAAATCCAAGTGCCACAAATCTAATGAGAAATAAATTGTAATAAATTCAAATGCAAGAGGTGTGCAATGTGGACAATTTTATGTAATAGAGTGATAGCTAGAAGGCATGGTATCCAGTTTGATCTTAAGTTGATCAAACTCCTTCAGTATTGTATCCAAGGTAGAGGTGGACATGGTAACAATATAAGGAGGATAGGATACAATGGAGGATGTGTAAAGAGGGTGAGAGGTAAGAGTCAATGAAATGATAGTGGAAGGAGAAGCGACACACTAAGGAAAAGGTGGAAATAGGACGTGAAGTGGTATGAGAAACATAGGTATAGGGGATATAACTAGTATACACATAGAAGTATGAGTAGACATGGAAGGATGAGAGACAATGGCCCATGTAAAAATTTCACTTGCATAGTAATGTTCAATATTTCACATGACTCCTTACACTACATTCCATTCAAACAATGATAGGAACCATGTTGTGCACATGCACATAACTCCTTACTTAAACACTCACACAATGCTTGTAACAATGTTGCACAACTCTTAAGATATCATATAGCTTGTGAAGCACCATTTTATTCTTGCACAATCTAAGCATTTTGAAGGATCATGTTGCACAAATTCATAGGTAACTTTCTTTGAAATATGCACCTCATTTACACCTATCTATATTAGAGCACATAGAATGCACAATCTAAAAATCATAGCAAAATATTGCACAACTCAAAACCCCACACAATAATCTAGTACACCTTTTGAAGCCATTACATGACACATCACCCATTAGCATAATATGCAACTAAAATTATAACCTTTGTAGATGAAGCATCACACGTGTAAGCTCAATTGATTCAACTTCTATAGTGACCTTGTCTTCATAATCATGCAATCTATAAATTTACAACTATAATATACATAGATGTACATACACTAGGAAATCAATGTAGATATGATAAAATATGCAACCATACAACTCCTTCAAGAGTATGCCATGTACATAATGTATAGATTAATAAAATAGTATGTTCCACTTCTCATTTATTTTATCTAAGATTTAATCTCAATATTGCTTCCTTATGTACACACCATATTTAGGTACTCATCTAGAGCATTATCCTTTATACCACTTCATATTTGGGTGGAGGGAAAGGTGGTGGTAACATTGGAGTAAAAATAGGAGAGGAGGAGGTCACACTAGAAGTGATAAAATGGGTGGTAGAGACCATGGAAGTGGAAACTATAAGATTAGAGGAAAAAAATCAAAATGAGATGAAGGGTGAGTGGATGTTGAGAAGATATACCATTAGTAGAAGCCACAAGAGTGCCAATATTATGAATAATGTTTGTGCCATAAGGGGTGTCCAATAATACACCATGTAAAGAAGTAGCTAGTTATTGAGGATATTTAACATTTTAAGAAGTGCATTCATAAGCAATTGTTTCGAAAGGGAAGGATCTTGCTTAGCAATATATGCATCATGATCATAATCTTGTTATTCTTCACATCCCTAAATATGATTCTCAACATGAACATTATTAGAAATCATATTAGATTAAGAGTTATGATAATTTGAGTGGTTATCCATATTAGGGTTAAGATGAGCATTCCTTTGTAAAGGAAGATTAACATTTCAAGTAGCTTGTGGCATGCATAAACCCTAAAGATAGATTCAAAGATAAATTAATATGAATCACTCTTAGATATAAATAATACAAAATATGAGAAGATAAAACCCCAAGGATGGAAACCCTACAAGGGTGTAATGACGAAGGGCTCACCAAAATGGAAAAGAAAATAAACAATCCTTTGCATATGAAAGGGAGGATAAAATTCCTTTTGCACATACTTTATATAAATAAATAAATTGTACTAATATTCATAACCCACATGAGATAACAACAATTAGGAACGATAATAAATAAATGCTTCATAATTGAATAAAAAAATGAAAGTATTTAGCTAAAAGACTATGGTAGATGTCTAATGATAATTCACCAATAATGTAGAAATATCAATGATGTTCAAATGATTGGAATTGGTGAATGTTATGTTTATTTCTCTAGATCACTTCCAAGATCATTGTTGGTGTGAATAAGGTATTTTACCTAACTATTTCACCAATAGGTCCTATGTTGGCAGATGGTCAATGCTCCCATAAGGATTCGTGACATCGACTAACTGCCTCCCGTGGATCTGTTAACTTTGGCGGTTGTATTGGGCATTAACATGTCGACCTTTTGGTGCAACAACAACTTGGGGCCAACAATTGGTATTGGAGCCAAAGGTGTCGGGTTCGAATCCCCTTGGGTGATGCTGAGGGGGAGATTTTTGGAAGATGGTCAACACTCCCCTCGAGATTCGTGACATGGACTAATTGCCTCCTATGGATTCGTTAACTCTGACAGTTGTATTGAGCATTAACAGGTCGAACTTTTGGTGCAACAACAACCATGGGGCCAACATCATATTCACATGTTAAGTTTATTTAGGTCCTAGGAATCCTTTTAGAAGTCTTATTTGTTATTTGGATCTTATCTTATGAAATTTAATTCTTGAGTCTTAGGTCATTTAATATTTGTTGAGTTAGTTCTCATATTATAGGATTAAGACACATGTCATGATCTTTTCTAATCCTATATTTCACCTTGTCTATTTAAGCAAGGACCTTGTACATTTGTAACATGTCATATCGAATGAGCTATTATCTTGTCATACTCTCTTGTGGAAGGTTATCTTTTATTTTTTAGGTGATTCTGGGGTGAGCTAATTTTCAACTCATACAATCATGGATTTGATCTTGTGACTATCAATTCAATCTTGCAACTTTGGATCTAATTTGGCTCATGGATCTGATTAGTGCCTATAGATTTATTCTCTGTCAACCTTTAGAATGTTTCTTTTAGCTTTCCTTGATGTCTTCAATTTATTCCCACATAAAAAATAATTTTGCTGCTTCTTGTTTTGCATGTGTAAAGGATAACTACTCCCTTATGTCAAGCCATGTTAGGGTGTCAGTTCGACTAATAGATAAATGATCAAAGATAACACTCTTAAACACATAAGATGAATACTATGCTTGTGTAATATAGATATTTTGATAGCATACTCATGATAATGCATGCAAGTAGTAAATAATAACTCCTTGGAATGCTATTGGGAGATGATTGAATCTAGCATGCCTAAAATGAACTAAAACTACTACTTTAAATACAACATGAAAGATAAAATATTATATTTTTTGTGCCTTGAGTCAACACACCATTATTACAAAGATAAATAAAATTAACTCTAAATTGAAATATGAATTTTCAAAGTAAAAGAATCCCTTCCACAAATATAAAATTTAATTACAAATTTAATCTAAAACACAAAATAATATAATTCAAAATCAAGACTCTTTGAAAATAAATATAAATAGAAACAAATAAGACTCACAACTCAATAAAAATGCATCATTTATACACTTAGAACATGTGGTTGCTTAGCGTTAGAGTAATAATTCATTAGCTAATAATTAATTAATCTTTATTGATTATTAAACTAATTTCACTTTATGCACTTAAGCTAAATTTAGGAGTGTTTTCTTCCTTTATTAGTTTGAGCTATTATTAGATCATTATATCTCATCATATGTGATGTTGACACTTGCCATGATCTAATCCATTTCTCATTGTATTATGAGTCTCTCTAGAAGTTCAGTGAAAGCTCTTCAATCTCTTGTAAGTTTTTTTGAGGAAATAACAAATTGTTGAACATTTGCAACTCTTATTTCTTGTTTGGTGTTTGATCTTGTCTTATGTGTCTTTTCACAATTCCAACATGGTATTAGAGCATGGATTCAACAAACCCCTTCTCAAATTTTAAGAGTTTTCTTTAACTAGGGTTATAGAGCATCAAATTTGGAATCTCCATATATTTTTTTAAGGTTTTGGTCTTGGACCTTTTTTAGTGCGTATTGAAACAAAATAGAGCTCACCATTGCATTTAGGAGGCTAAACAGACAAATTTTGACTATATGTCTATAGTCGATGTCTGGATCTTCTAAATAAATTTTCTTTATACAAGGCCATGCTGCCTTTTTATGACCCGAGGTATGAAATAAAAATAAAAATTGGCAATGCTTATTAAAGTGTGTGCTCTACATAGCGTCAAGTGCTATATATAGCACCTAAAACTATATATAGCATTGGTCGACGAGGCTAAAAACATGTTGGAAATCTTACAAATTGCCAGGTTTTCAAACTGGTAGCTTGTGGCCTAAACACTTGTTGGGTGGTAGCAAGGAATCTTTAAAGATTCATCGAATATTTTGCACACTGACACTATTTTTTGCGACAAATATGAAAATAAATATTTTGACAAAATTTTAATTTGAAAAGGACCTTTTTTTTTAGCAAAAGGGAATATTCCTTAGAATATTTTGCTAACATTAGTGGTATAGATGCCCAAAAGGCCCCTTCTAGCCCCCATTTGGCTTAAATGAGTAGTTTTTTCTTTTGGCCATAATTTGGGTGTGCGTCATCAAAATTGGGAAAACAAGAAATCATCAAAAAGTTGGTTTTGTGTACTTTCCAATGGTGTGGGTCTCATCACCTTTTTTTGCTATTGGTGCATTCTACAACCTATCAAAGTTAGATGTGTTGTTTCACTTTCGAACTCACAAATTTTGACTAGTTTCCCCATTTTTTGTAATTTTTGTGACATTGAAAAGGTCTTTTAGAGCTCTTCACAACTATTCATGCACTTTTTATAGATTTTTCTAGAGTTATATTTTATTCAATCATTTGTGTTTTCACATTTTAGTGAATTACTTGAATATTTTAGCTCTTGAAAACTTTCTATTTGCGTGGAATGACTTGTTTTAGGTTATTCTACATATATTTCTAGCATTTTGTCCTATTTGGGCATTGTTGACATCTTTTGTAAGAACTTTATCTTTTATAGATGCACTGAGATAAAGTTCTATTATTGTACTTGCTTTTGGGGATTTTTCCACATCTTGTTGTGCCTTTTGTACTCACACTATATTATAAAGTGCTATGGGGGTTGTGTAGTGCCTTTATTTTTCCATCACACATTTGTCAATGAGTGCCCTTTCCACAACAATATTAAATCCTTGTGATTCTTGCCTCATGCACGTGTCTTGTTTGCACACCCTTTTTCAATTACAGGTACTCTTTTGTGCATGTTGAAATGTTTTTGGTTCTCCTTCATGCACTTCTTTGTGACACACAATTTTAGTGGACCTGTCATGGCTTTCCCCTATTTGCATTATGGGGGGTTTCTATTGTCGGTGCTAATGTTTCATTGGTTTCGTTTTGGAGTGAGCTATGTATCTAGTTTTTGTTCCTATGTACTAGGCGGATGCAACAGTTGGTTACCCATGCATTTCACTAAGATGGAGCATTTACCATATGGACAATCTTGGATTCTTGATTTGTGGAGGTGACCTTCTATTTTCACTTGATCAATTCTTCAGATTATTGGTACTTGTATTTTTGACTTGCATCTTGCGTGGTTGAGTAGTGTTGTTGGGGTCATTCATGTAGATTCATGTGCCATTTATATATTCAACCGTTAGATGCTTTACCTTTGTTTTCCATTTGATCATTGTTTGAGTAGTGTTGTTGGGAGCACTTATGCATATTTTTGTATTCTTGATCTTGATAATCATTTGTTTTAGAAGAGGTTCTTCATTTTAGCACTATAGTAGTCATCATTTGATGGTTTTCTACAACTTCTTCGCGCTTCAATGATATTCTTTATGTTTCTATTCTTTTTGGGACACTTTTTTGGAGGCTTCTTAGTCCTTCATTCACCTTTCTCTCTTTTGAAGAAGAGTTTTTCCCATGAGGTTTTCTCCCTTTCTCCAATTATGAGAGATTAGATTATTTGTACATAGGTACCTCATCAAGCCTTATTGTTGGGACCCATTCATGGATTTTTTTATTTTTATGCATTCACTTTTTAGAGTTTTTAGCTACTCCCTAAGTTACACTTAAGGGAGGGTGTTAGAGTAAGTCAATTAGCTAATAATTAAGGGATCTTTAATTAATTATTAGGCTAATTTCACTTTATGCACTTAAACTAAAGTTATGTGCGTTTTTATCTTATTTATTAGATTGAGCTATTATTATATCATTATGTCTCATCACATGTGATGTCAACACTTGTCATGATCTAATCCCTTTCTCATTTAAGATATGCCCTTATAAGCACTCTCCTTCCTTGTATTATGACTCTTTAGAAGCTTAGTGAAAGCTCTTCAATTTTTTGTAAGTTTTTCTTTTTGAGGAAATAACAAATTCTTGTTTGTAACTCTCCTGCATGAAAGGTGTTCTTGTTTGCTATTTGATCTTGCCTTTTGTGTGTTTTTCACAATTCCAACACTTAGCTTAATTTGACTAGTAGCCACTACTCAACTTTTTAAGGAGTTACTTGTGGAGTTGGTGGCCTCATGAATTTTTATTTTTTTGTTTATTTAATTTTCTCTCCTAAATTGTGAACATAATGGAAAACAATTGTTTGGAGGGAAAAATTGAAGATAAATGTTAAAAAGGAGGGAAATAAATTTGTGGAGTCACTTGATATTTTTGCATATTGCTTATTTTTCATCCCTCTTTTTTTCCACCACCTATTTCCAATTTCTAAACAAGAACTCCACTAAAATAAAATAAAAATCCAAATTATCATTCCATAATTAAAAATTTGAATGAAAACATTCCAAATGCTCAAATTTAAACACAAAATACATTTAAACAACCCAATAAAAACATGAGACTATTACATAAAGATTACTATAATAAAATGGGTCCCTATCCCAAATATAAGGGAAAAGGGCATGGCTATGCTATTTTCACCGTTACAACACTTTGCCTCAAACTAGAACAAGTCTGGCTAGGCCTTTCAGAGCTGTAATAAATTTCTTCACTCAAATATTGAAAAAAGGTGCTCTTCTTACAATCTGCATTGAAAGGCATTGTAAAATGTTTTAATCACGTAATAAGCTAAGGATTTACATTTTGGCAGATTGTTTGAAGGGGATCCAGAGTAGGATTTAGGTTATCACTGTATTAAAAAAACCTGGGTACTGCACACATTTGGAGGGGAGATCAGCGTCTAATGGGTAGATGTAAGAGCTGTTAGCTTGATTGAAAGGAGTGAAAGGAATGGGTTCGAAGAGCATTGGTATGGTTCTTCCTATCGTGGGAGGTTCACTGCTACTGTTGCTTGTCTTTTTCTTCCTTTACAATCTTCTTCCGTCTGTATGTTATATCGCCATATCTCAACAGAAGCAGCAGCAGCATCAACAACAGATCCCGTATACTGGGCAATCATATTCAGAAGACCCAGTAGGCCCTCCTTCTGAGGATGACATGAAATGGGCCAAAGCCCAACTGGAGAAGAATCGTTTGGGTGAAGGCCAAGGATGGCATCAGCTTCGTAAGGGCATTAATCCTCGCACCAGAGAACAACAACTTCAAGATCTTCGGAAGTAAGTGCAAACCTTTTTAATTTATTCTTTAATCTGTTTAGTTAGTTTAATACTAAAAAAATTTAAATCTATTGTTTTGCCACATCAAAAATCTCAGATTTAAGAACAGCTGAACAAAATATCGTTTTTTCCCCTTTTCTTTTCTTTGTGATCAGTCCTGTAACTTATTTTCAGGCGTAGCAGATCATGATGTAAATTGGTTGTGGAGTAGGCACTTGTGGCACACATAAGCCAATTGACATTTACATCATAGTGAATTATATAACTCTGAACAAAATATTTCTACTCCTTTCTTTGTGAACAACCCAATACCCAGGAATACCATACTATCATATAATGGGTTGTTGAGAAGTTGTCTTGAGGCATAGATGACCTATTTACATAATAAATTCTTATTCCTACGGACTAATTTGGTTGGAAGGATGCTAAACGTCGCAGTCAACATCATCACAAAACTCTTTAATAGAAAAAGAAACAAAAATAAATATTGATTTCACAGTAAGAGTGTGAACAACCTTGTAATATTCTCAGGTGTACGGGATTATAAATACAGGACACAGAGTAGCTGACTTGTGACTGCTCATAATCCATTTACATCTTAATCTCATATGCCTAGGACATTGCAAACCCTGGGATGAGAGCAAACATAGAATGATGAATTGAGAGCAGAAGGGTGGGTGGACCACAGGGTCTTTTATATGGGCTACTTTTTGCAAATCAGCTAAATTTTCACAAAATTTCCAAAGGTAAGTTTTGCTAAGTGATACTTAGAAAAAAAAAAAAAAAAACATTTCTTAAAGGTTTCCTATAAAATGTAAACAAATTTGTTAATATACATTTATTAGTATTAAGTTTATGCCCTGTTTCTCAAAAATTTAAATCTAATGTTTTGCCACATCAAAAATCTCAGATTTAAGGACAGCTGAACAAAATGTCATTTTTTCCCCTTTTCTTTTCTTTGTGATCGGTCCTGTAACTTATTTACAGGCGTATCAGATCATGATGTAAATTGGTTGTGGAGTAGGCACTTGTGGCACACATAAGCCAATTGACATTTACATCATAGTGAATTATATACCTCTGAACAAAATGTTTCTACTTCTCCTTTCTTTGTGAACAACCCAATACCCAGGAATACCATACTATCTATCATATAATGGGTTGTTGAGAAGTTGTCTTGAGGCACAGATGGCCCATTTACATAATAAATTCTTATTCCTACAGACTAATTTGGTTGGAAGGATGCTAAACGTTGCAGTCAACATCATCACAAAACTCTTTAATAGAAAAAGAAACAAAAATAAAATGTTGATTTCACAGCAAGAGTGTGAACAACCTTGTAATGTGCTCAGGTGTATGAGATTATAAATACAGGACACAGAGTAGCTGACTTGTGATTGTTCATAATCCATTTACATCTTAATGTCATATGCCTAGGTACTTTGCAAACCCTGGGATAAAAGTAAACATAGAATGATGAATTGAGAGCAGAAGGGTGGGTGAACCACGGGGTCTTTTATATGGACTACTTTTTGCAAATCAGCTAATTTTTCACAAAATTTCCAAAGGTAAGTTTTGGTAATTGATACTTGAGAGAAAAAGAAAAAACAGTTCTTAAGGTTTCCTATAAAATGTAAACAAATTTGTTATATTTGTCAAATACATTTATTAGTATTAAATTTATGTTGATACTTGAGAGAAAAAGAAAAAACAGTTGTTAAGGTTTCCTATAAAATGTAAACAAATTTGTTATATTTGTCAAATATACATTTATTAGTATGAAATTTATGCCCTGAGAATTCCCTTATGATACATGTATACCATATTTTGAACCAACAAGATTTCTGTACCATTTGATAATCGTCAAAAAGTTTCTACTCCTTAAAGTTTTATCATTGGTGCGGACAGATACAAAGGAATTTCACATTATGATGACAACAACCACACAGCAATGGTATGCCCTGGTGAATTGTTGGTGGAGGAGCATCACAGCAACTATGGGGAGCCGTGGGCAGGAGGGAGAGATGTGTATGAGTTTCTTGGGAGGGCTACACTGCTGAGGCGGGAGCACCAAGTGCTGGAGGTGGGCTGTGGTACCCTCAGAGTGGCCCTGCATTTCATTCGCTATTTGAATCCTGGCAAATTTCACTGCATCGAGCGGGATGAATTGTCCCTCATGGCAGCATTAAGGTATGAGCTTCCCTCACAGGGTCTTCTTCACAAGCGTCCTCTCATTGTGCGCAGTGAAGATATGGACCTGAGCAGGCTTACAAGGGAAGGGGGAGAACATGTGCAGTATGATCTTATCTATGCTAGTGCAGTATTCCTTCACATGCCTGACGAACTTGTGTGGGTAGGGCTGGAAAGGCTGGCACCCAGGCTGGCCCCAATTCATGGGCGCCTCTTTGTTTCCCACAACATCAAATTTTGTACTCGATTGCATGGGGAGGATGAATGTTCTAAGAGACTATCAAAAGTGGGCCTGAAGTATGTGGGAAAACATACACATGACAGCCTCCTTTTTAACCACTATGAAATTTGGTTTGAGTTTCGCCACAGCAAGTCCTAGCCACTTTGTCATTTTAGCATCAGCATTCTTCCAAGTGACTTCATTTGCAGCAGCAGAAAATTGTTCCTAACAATGTTCGAATCCATGATGAATTGCGGCAGTTTAAAGTTTGTTTTGCTTGCAATCCAACATGAGGAAGCTCTATTCCTTTTTCTTTGACCATGGTTAAAAGCCTGAAGTAGTTAACCATCCTGATCAGTGTACTTGAACTAACCTAAATGCAGGTACATTCCATTCTATCTATTAGCAGCTTCATGGTGATTAAATTTATTTCTGAGGATGTTTCTGAGGTTTCACGGTTGCAATATTCTGGCTACTAGATCAAAGTTTACTTGAATGATGAATAGCATGTAATCAAAGACAGATCCTCTTTAGAGAAACAATACACGGGTTTCAAACTTGTAACATACAATGTTAAAAAGGATGCAGAAAAAAGAATTCTGAGTTTGTTTCCTTGTTTGGTTTGACTCATATAATCTTACACTCTTAGTGCTTCAGTTCTGTTTGCCTACTTTCTCACCATCAGCAGAGACATTTTCATAACGCATATGATACATAAGCTCTTAGTAAAAAATCATCAACACTTTTATTAATAGTGAAGCCAAGCCATAAATTATATACCAGCAGTCTCTTTGTTGCCAGGAGTGGATGATGTGAAACGTTGACTGCTAATAAGGCCCATCAAGTTTTCAGTCTTTTGGATGCTTTGTTGTGCAATTAATGGAATCTACACGTTCAGTGTAGGCATCTCCATAACTGCCATACACATAGTAAAACTCTTTCGATCAATGAGAATGAAAGGTGTACAAATCTGGCATTACAGGCTTGATGCAACTCTCACTATCAAAACTAGACTATAACTGTACAAATGATTAATATATTCTCATTGTCTCCTTTCGAAAGTAGCCCTCTGGATATGTCTTGATGTAAAGTTACTCTATTCTTTATTATAATATTTAAATATTCCTTTTTAGCTTAACAAGAAAATAATTCTATGGAGATTTCAATCACTCAAGCTTGATGTTTAGAATGCTTCTAGAAATTATCCAATCTTAAAAATTAGAAGCTTCTGGGAGCTTTAAACTGATATTCTGAGTTACAGAAGAAGCAATTTATGTGTTACCCACAACCTGAAGTTTCCCTCTGGATCACTTGAACCATGTTGATTGCCAGAAAGCTTAGCTTCTGCTGCCGGAAGTGTATTCTTATACACATAACTTACAAAAACAAAAATTTCTAAAATGAAGGTAGAAAAATTTGTTAGGATATTCTGTCATTAGTTCTTGACAAACTTTCTTTTTAAATGGACTTTCATTAGTTAGATAACTATTTTGGATATAGATATTTTCTTACACTCTTATTCCCATTGCCAATATTTGATATGAAAATGTTATGGAGAAAATTCCAGTTATGTGCTGTTAATTCTATGTATGCTATACTAAATTTTTTTTACTAGATGTTTTTCATAACCTATTATTAAGCAAATTTTTGTAAGCATGAAGTTTCCACAGTCTAGTAAGCAAATGTTTATAAAATATGAACAAGGCAAAATTGTCTTTTATAATTTTTTCTAATAAACTTTGCAAATGCATCTTCCAATTTTGAAACAACCTCCCTGTTCAAAAATCACCGTAAAGCACATCTTACAAAGAGAACTCTTCCAAGAACTTGTATGGGAATTTTTCTAGTTGTGCGTCAGTTATCCAAGTAACATGAGGAATTGGCTGATCTCTCCATTTGACCAGGTTCCACTTATTAGATCTTCATCATGATGGTAATGCAGTCATCTTTATCTGCAGGTTTCTCTTAAACTATCTAAGATTTCTGGGAAAACCTGTGGTTCAACTTGGTGGTTCCTATGTTCTCTAGTTGAATCATGCCCCTGTCACCCTTATATTGATAAAGATCCACATATTGAAAATAAAAGAGATATTTGATTCATTTCACAGGTCGAAATGATAAGCATCATTGCCCAGCTTTCTGAAAATTTGACAAGGACCAAATTTTTTCATCGTCAGTTTGTTTGAAAAATTGGTCATTCAGTAAATACCCTGTTACCTTATCACCAATTACACACAGTTTTTTATTTCTGCTTTGTATCTGCTATTTTCTTATAAGCTTCATTGTACTGTTCAATATTTTCTTTTTGCCAGCCGAAGGATGTTCATCATCAACTCTATAAATGGTTCACTATCAGTAAAAACATAAGGCATCAAAAAGCAAAGGCCTCAATTTTGTAAACCTTCTAGGAGGGTGTAGGCCCTGGAAGGTTAATAACCAGCAGACTATTGATATAATTGATAAGTCTAAATTCTGTTTTGAACTTTAAGTTGCACCATATACCATTGGTTTGGTTAATCCTCTGTATAACATCACTGCAACTTCCCAATAGACCAATTAAGTACTATAGTCCACCCATCAGTTTTCAGCTTTTAGATAAATATTTCAGCTGGCTGTTTTTTGTGTTGAAATCCATTAACTTTTATGCTTAGATAATTAAAAAATTCAAACATGTTTTCTTTCGAACCTTGGCTTGTTAGACTTTCAATATATTGGCTGATGCATGTTTGCTTTAATAATAATTTATAATTGTATCAAAAATAAACTCTTGGCTTCTTGGCAGATACAAATGCTACGGATAAATGGTCATTCTGAATAATAGATAATGAATTACATTGAAGATTCAAACAATTGGATCAATATTTCCTTAAATGGATTTTGAATTAGATTTAAGTAATGCCTCGTATCATTTTTGAAATTATTACAGTTTGGAGGTTATCTTGTAGAATCTGGAAGATTGCCCAATAAATGGCACAAGCAAATTTTCACAGAGGACTCATTATTGAAAGGACACAAGGACTATGCATTTGATGTCAAGGACCATAAAAGTAAAGTCAGCACCCCCGTCCTCTCAGATAGTTCAGAGCTTGAGAGTATTTTGATTTTATTATTTTCAGGGATTGTTAAGGGTGGGTGATGAGAAAGATGAATTTTCTGAATCATCAGAGATCACCGTGTTGCAAATGGGGAATGCTACTGATTATCAGCATCTTAGGTTCTAAAATGATAAAAGAGATCATCTGCAATGGATTTGGAGAGTGTGACGACCATGTTGTGAGTAATTCTGTATATGTGCAATAAGGAATCAAAATGGTAAGAGAGGAACCACAAGATGAATTACAAACAAGTGTCACACCTTCTGGCAGTCCTTGCTTCCTAGCGCCAAGTCAGGAAGATGTTGTCATGGTGAATTGGTTACTTTGACAAATATAACAAGGATCAAATAGGATCTTTAAAGGCAGAAAGTGGCAAATCCCCATCAAATATTTGTATTTAATGACACCAGAAAAACTCAAATAACATCTTAGCCATAAAATGTATGTACACCCAAGGTTAAGATGGGAGTTTTTTCAAAACACGAAGACAGTTCAACAAAGACTTAAAAGATTTTCTTACATTCAAATGGTGAAGATGATCCATCTGGTAACAAAGTAGCTAGCAGTGTTTCAGATATATTTCAGGGCCTACCTTATGGGTGGTAACCAGACAAGGCATAAGCAATGATTGGGATGGAACTGAGGTCCAAAACAGTCATTACCCCTTTATGATCGACATCTAACATTCCATTTGCTTTGTAGTCAAAGCAATTCAAGGATGAGGGCGTGCATCCAATGCCTGAAATTTATGCACTTTTACTAGTGAAAGAGATCCTATGATAAAATTTGAATGAAAATGCTCAGATTTGTATTAGAGGGGCTAGCCTAGGAGGATATAGCAGAAAATATGCTTTATGATAGTTTTAAATTATTAATAGCTGGGATATAAAGTCATATTGGAATGAAAATGTTCATCCCAAATGCGAAAGCAGTCAATAAATAAAGATAAAATTATTAAGCCTTGAAGTGAGATATGCCTTGGAGTTTAATTTGCAAAGGTAACCAACTTTGGTCAAGCACAATGTTCCTGCTGCTTGTGGAGGTTCTTCGGCCTAAGTTGATGTACATTGTTTCTAAAGTTTGTACTGGTTGGAAAAACTATGGTGATGTCAGGTGAAATTTTTGTTGCGTTTAGTCTCATTCTGGTATTTTCCCTTTTTGTTGTCTAGATTGTTTAGGATCTTCTATTTGTAAATTCAGAGAAAAAAAAAATACAAACAAGAAAAAAAAATCAGATTTACAGGTTTTATTTCCATTGGTTTTCAGATTGTAGAAGAATTCTCCATTGAACAGACTGGATTTAAGCTTATTTCAAGTTTAGAGTATATCTGTGGTTCAGCTGTATTTCCAGATTTAAAACTTTACAGATTATATATATATATATATATAGATGGATGGATAGATAGTTCCAGCTGGCACTCTTGTGTTTACAAAATCATAAATCTCCATTTAAACGTTATAGAAGATTTTTGACTTATTTTTTCAGGTCTAAGCAAGTTAGACTTCTAATATATTGGCAGATTCAGACTTAAGTTTCATAATACAAGCAACAAAAAACATGCTAGAAAATGGATACAATATCTCCTGTACGAGGCACATGGTACTTCAAGAAATCTGGGATGAAATTGCCAGTTACTCATATGTGCCATTCCCCCGCTCCTCCAGGTCACCCTGGACTTGCACCAGATCTGATCTGCACCTGCTGGGGGTGGAAGGGTGAGGACTTTGAATCCAGGTCTCAACAGCTGCAAGTTTCTACATTATCCATTTTACTGTTAGACAATTCTTGGGATGAAACCATATTTTCCATTCATCTCCTTCCAAGTTCCATGATTTGAATTTGGTGTTAGCTGCTTTTCTATCTATCTTGGAGGATAACCTTGATACTTAAATTCCATCCATAAGTTCATTAGTGTTAGGTATCAAAAAGCAAATCTTGATGGTGATTTTAAGGATGCACACTTTCTCTAATGTTACCTTTAGGCCTTTTCCAAAACTTCCTTCACTTACCTCTACCATCATTTTTGAGGAGCCTAGAATCAGATTTATTCTATGAGATTCCCATTATATAGGGAGTATCCCAGCGGGGAATTATTTGGGTTAAAATCCTTTCTACTTTTCCAATAAATTCTGAAATCCATTATACCTTCCCTTCAATAAGGTGCCCTTTCTTTTCCATCCTTTTAGCAAAAAGAAAATAACAATCTCTAGGTTATGTGACAACCATCTTAAAAGCCAAGCTGAAGGTGTGATTTTCTTTTCGTTATTTTTCATTGGTGGAATATGTTTTCTTCTACAGCACCTCAATTGTAGACCCAGTACATGACAAGCTAAAGTGGGCAATAGATCACAGACCCAGACCACTTTATCTACGTCAAACCCCAAATTGATCCAAAGTGAAAGAAATTTAACATTAGTGAGAGATACATACACTTTGCATGAATCTCACATCCAAACTAGCTTATGTAAATTAGGATGAAGCTTTAGATAATTTCAAATCCAAGACAACATTAGAACTGATTAGATTCTTATTGCATCTGAATCATGTTGGAATATTAAGGTTTACCTTAATAAAGTCACCATAGTGATTTGTTTATTTTTGTTATTTATTAATTAGTTACATTCCCATAAGTTGGTAGTTCAGGAAGTTATTTTTAAAAGGCTTTATGGAAGCCATATTGTAATTCATTCCTGGATCAACTTGATAGTAATTATTATCATTTTGTGTATATTGATGCTCTTGATTTTTCCAATAAATCAATCACTAAGGTGCTGCCTTTGCATTTTGTAGGAAATATGTTTTCTTTCTAGCATACGACTTTCATATAGAGAACAATATTCACAGCATAAGACTTCATTTTCAAGCATGCCTTGTTTAACATTCTTGTATGCAAGTTGTAATATTTTAGTTTGTGCTCCTTTGCATCCTTTGTTGGTCATAAGGTCTGTTGGAATGTTACCATCATCCTTAGGGTTTTAGTCTTTATAATTTGTAAGGGTTTTCTTTTATATTTTTATGACTAAAATCTTAGTCCTTGTGTTTTGGCCCTTTGCATATGTCACTGCTGTATTCTTCTATTCTAATTCTGATTAATTTTTTTGGCTTATTTCACTTAAGTTTACAGCCTAATCCCCTTCAATGTCGTAGTTTTACCAACCCTTTTCTTTCATTAATTGGTATTTGCCTACATTTGTTTCATTCCTAATGTTATCTAATCATAGTCAATTTATAACTTTAAGTCCTTGCTAGCATTCCATGTGTTGATTTCCTATTGCATCGTGATTGTCTTTCATATCATGGTTTTCGTACGAACTCTTATTAAAACAACAAGCTAGTGATATCTTGCCATGTTTACTTGAGTGTGGTGTCATACTTGCCAATTCATGCAATTGCTATTCCTAAGGTGAGTTGATAGGTTATGATGGACCCATTAATGTTTGTGTGCACTACATAGAGTAATTATGCAAGTCTTTCTAGCTTGTGATAACTAGTGACATTTGATTGCATCACACAACTCCTTTACAACTAGTTAGGAAGGTGGACCCCACTTTCACTTCCATGATGTGATGGGTTTTAATTCTCTCAAGTCAATGTTGACGTGGTCACCAATTGATAGTATTCTATTGCATTGTGTAGCTCCATATCGTGGTTTTAAATGTGGGTTCCACTTTCATATGTGCAATGCTTGTGTGGGTGATATGAGTTGTGAGCCCCAAGTTCCTAAAGTTGGATAATTTCCAAAGTGTCACTGGTGTCAAACTTGAGAAGAAAATCACAATACCTATGCTCAGATTGGGCAACTAAGGGCCAAATGTTGAGGTAAGACCAACCTTCAATTTTGGTTTTGCAAGGCCAAGGAGAGTTTCCTTAAGGTGTTGAGTTATATGATATTACAAGGGTTTAATGGCTATCTTGTTGTAAACCATACCCAATGCACATTGTACCTTTACTTTGGTTGTTACAATGTACCTATGTGCTGGTTTGAACAAGCAAGATTATACACCTTTATAATAGAAAAGGCTTACTAGGTAAAGTGTTTGATATATGGATATATGGACCCCTATTGCTGATATACACTTGAACATAAAAGTTGGAAAAACAACATAGTTGAAAATGATTGTATTGTTTAGTTTGTTTTAATGTGTTGGAATGATGTAATGGGAAACAAATTACAAATTGGTGCCTGTATTCGATGAACATATTGTATGGGATTTATGCAAAAAATGTAACAATTGAAACCAAACGGGATACATAGATCAAGGCATACCCAAAGACTATATTCTCCTAAAAGCACATAAAATAGGTTCTACACATGCAAATAGACAAATAAAAGAGGTTGCAAAAATTTACGAGTCTATTTAATAATCCAACAATAAATTTCTATATTCTTTTAGTGATGTTGAAAAGATGCATTATAAAGGTTTGAAATGATTTTATGGCCTTTTGGTTGGTCAACCAAAAAACCATCAAGATAATATATAAATACTCTTGGAGACACTCAAACAATGTTAGATCTACTAGTTACATTCATTTTTCTAGGATATAGTGGTCATATTACATATTTTGCACAAATCCACACAATACAATATCAAAACAACAATGCCCAAAATTGGAAATTGAAACCCTAGGGTTTGTTACAATATTTTATGTTCGCTTCTTGTGCAATTGTTTGTTTCTTTATATTTCCATCCATTCAAATCAAACACTTTTTTAATTTTTAATACCTTATTGTGAAGAATGTCAGATCCACAATAAATGTGACATACTCACAAATGACATGATGTAGTGAATAACCATATCCATCGGGTGTTGTTTTACCTAATTTGTGTTGTAAATTGTGTTGCAAATCTAGCTAGATGTACTAGGAAAATGTGGGGGAATGTTCTTCCCTGATCTACATGTGTCCTCATCATTAATGGCACTCCTATTTTTGGTGCACGGGTTGAGAAAGAGCCTACAAAAGTTTCCAAAACATGGCCTAGGAAATGTTGAAAAGATTTAGGTTCTACAATCCATAATTGTCACATTAAATTAGGGCATCACCTCTAGCATTGGTTTTTTATGTGAATCCATATCTTCCTACATAGACAATGATCTTTGAGCACTTATGGATTTGATCTGGTAGCTATAAGGCCATATCAGCTCATTAATGGCAACTTGGGTGGATTTTTGCCTTAATGTTGGAAATTACCTACAAATCCACATGAAAATGATGAAATATGTTTTTGGGTAGTCATTGCATCAAAGTGGGTCATAAATGACCTTCTAGAGTGAATGGGGGAGTAGTGAAGCAATGTAAGAAAAAAGTGCAAGAGTTTTTTAATTGTTGGGGGTCGAAAGTTAGGAATAACTCATGACTCATGGGTTGGTCAGGGTGTTGAGGATTAGGGATGATGAGGAACTCATACTATTAATGCGTGTGGAATGGGGGAAGTTCAAACAAACAATCTTGAAAAGGTTATAAGCTCCAAAATGTTGGGGATTAGAAGTTAGGGGAAGGATGAAACCCTGACTCTAAATAAATATACAAAAAGGGGTTAGTGGAGTTTAGAGGGCTACGAAAGGCATAAAAGGAATGGTGGATCCAAAAATCCAAAAATTAGACTTAGGAAACTTTCAGAGGGTAGGGAATTGGGATGTTGAGGACAATAGGAAAAAGGTACTTAAGCAAAAGGAAACTTGCAAAATTGACTCCAGTTAAGTACTTAGTAGAAATAATAAGTTGGGAGTTGAGAATTAGGGAAAAGCTAAATGAGGTATTTGGATAAGGGATGGTCTAAATCTTGGGTTCAAAAGACTTAGACATATTTATAATTGTGAAGGACCAAAAGGTTGGGGGTGAGTGGAAAGGTATGTCAAGAAGGGGAAGTCAGATGGGTTGATGATGATAGTGAAAAGACAAAGATGGACAACCTCAAAAAGTTGAAACTTTGACAATTGCCAAATACACAAAGAAACGACTCAAATAGACCCAACAATCATTTTTTTGATTTCCTACAACTATTAACACATAAAGGGAACATAGGGGAAATTCACACAAGGCAACAAACGCAACCTTTGACTAAAGAGTGCACCTATTAGGAGATGTCTCAAGTCGGTTATCATTATTTTGTAGACAAGGCAATATACAACACAAGGAAAAAGTAGAGAAAAAGAGAGCAAAATGGGGTGCCAATATTGGCTCTAGTTGGGGAGGTGTGTCTCTTGTAGGCACAACATAGGTCTAAATTTTTGGCAGTAGACCAAAATAAAGACAAAAAGGGAGACTACAACACACACTTTATGATGATCAAACAATATCACCACATACACACACAATATAGATAAGTACAAGACAAAAATAGACAACAAGAAGAAGCAAATAATATACAAAGGTTTAGAGAGCGTTATTCTCAAAAGTAGTGTTTAAAGTGTTGACCATAAATTGGTAGCTTCATGAAATCCCCATCCAAACTCTTGAGGTAAAAAGTGCCTTGATCCTGTTCTTTAGCAACTTGGTAGGACCCAACCCATAGTGTATCAAATTTCTCATGCTTGCTCTTGCCTTCTGACCTAGAATTCTACACAAAGACAAGATCCTCAATTGGAAATTCTCTCTTGATAGTATTCTTATCAAAGAGGTATTAAATCATTTTTTCTATCTTAAGAAGATTCTCTCATGGGCAACTTTTCTTGTTTATTCAAGCTTTATTAACTCATGCATTCTTTTGGAAATGGTATCTACTTTGCCCTCTTCAATTTTCTACAACTTGTAGACTGGTAACTCAAGGTTGATTGGTAGCTTGGCCTCCATGCTATAGACTAATTCAAACAAATTTTTAGTAGCCTTCTTATGTGTTACCCTATTTTCCTAAACAATTCATTTCAGTTTATCATCCCATTTCTAGTTTGCATTCATTTTTTTATTGATAATATTTATGATGCTTTTGTTATTGGACTCAACTAATCCATTTCTTTGTGTATTATAAGGGGATGTATGTGTTAATGAGATCCCATATTATAAACACACATCAACAAAATTTTGGGACCTAAAACACATTGCATTATCAACAACTATTTTGGATGACACATCAAACTTAGTAATTATATTGTTTAACATAAATTCAATTATTACTTTTGAGGTTGTATTTCTTGTAGAGATTGCTTCTACCTATTTTATGAAATAATTAGTGGCAACCAATATCTACTTGTGTTCGTTGTTGGATTTTTTTGTTCTCCCCTATAAATATTATACTCCACTATTGGAATGTAATCTTTGTTGAAATGGTAGTGAGGGGAAGAGCACCTGCAAATTATAATTTACCAGATAATCTCTAGCAAGCATCACACTATTTTACAAACTTAGCCACATCTTTGAACAATGTGGGCCACCAATAACCTACTGTCATGATCTTATGAGTAGTATTTTTGACATGAAATGTCCATCACATAATCCTAGGTTGCATTCCTTAATAATTTTAATTGATTTGAAGAGAACACCACCCATGTTTCTCTACATTAATTGACCTTGGAACAATAGATATATCTAAGTTTCCAACCTCATCGTTCTCCTTTCCTTATCATCTAATCTCGACATACAACTCAAGTTTTTAAAATAAAATATAATGTCCTTATAACAAGGGAAATATTTCAGTTGATGTGAAGAAAGATGGATTAGAGTTCACCTTGTGTATTTCAGTTTCAATCAAGTTTGCATTGACAATTAATTTGGCCAGGTCTTGACCTCTAACTAGCTTGGTTGTTTTGACCTCCACATCATACTCTTGGATCTTGTTGATTTATTTGCACTTTTTTCTCAATGCCTCTTGTTGCACGAAGATATCTCATACATCTGTATGTGGCACAAATGTTGTTATCTTGGCTCCCATGAGATGTGTTCTAAATTTCTTTACCACCTTAACAAGAGCATAAATTTGTTTTTCCATTATGAAATAATTTGATTCAACATATCTTAAAGATTTGTTAAAGAAATCTATTGGCTATTCATATCCATCACTATTCTTTTGTAACAAAACAACGACCATAGTATAAAATGAGGCAAATGAAAACAATTGAAAAGGCTTTGAGTAATCTTGGCTTGCTAGCATTGGTGCTTTCTTTAGTGCATCTTTGATTCATTGTTCTAGCTAGATGATTGTCCTTTCTTTAGAACCTTATAAATAGCCTTCTTTTTTACAAGTTAAGAACAAACTTCCTAAGAAAATTGATTTGCTCAAAGAATGATAGAATAACTTTCACAATTTTGGGCTATAGGATAAGATCAATGACCAACTCATTTTGCATCATCTTTACCCATTTTTTAGACACAATGTGCCCAAGGAGTTTACCCTCTTTCACATCAAAAAATTATTTCTTGGGATTCAAAGAGATCCTATACTCCAAACATCTTTGGAAGATTAACTCCAAGTGCTTGCAATGATCATTTTGATCCTTGGAGTAGGTAGTCAAGTTGTCTTGGTATACAACCATGATCTCGTTTATGAGGCTTGCAAAGGCAACACCTATGGTTTGTTGGAATGTAGTTCTAGCACTCTTTAAATCAAATGACATTAAGACATATACAAATGTTCCCCATGGCGTAGTGAAGGCTGTTTTGGGTTGCTCCAATTCTTTTACCATAACTTGATTGTAACATGAGAAGCTATCCATCATGGACATCAACTCAAATCCTGTCACTTGTTGCAAGAAATGGTTCATATTGGACAATGGATAGTTGTTCTTAAGGGACTTGATATTTAGATTTCTAAAATCTACACATAACCTAATATCACCATTCTTCTTTCTCATAGGAACAAAGTTTAAAATCTACTCTTAATTGTTTGATTAGTTTGATGATACCTCCTTTGAACTTTATCAACTCTTTTTACAGTTGAGGGGTGAGAGTAGGGTTATCAACTTATTGATCTTGCTTGAAAGGTTTTGTACTAGACTCCAAAGGGACGGTGTGCTAGAATAAATCTTCTTTGTAAACCTTTAGCTCATTATCAAATTAGGGAAACAATTTTTATATGGTTTCAATAATGTTATAATAATTTTCTCTTATGTTGGTTTTAATTTTTTGTCAAGATAAATGATCTTGAGGGTTGATTTAGTTCCTAAGTTCACACCCTCTATATCTTCTCCCGTGATTGGTTTACTTCTTGTTTTGTAAGAATTAGTATGATCAAACATTATTTCTAATAGCACAAGACCTCTTGGATATTTGTTTTGATTTTTATAACCTCATTTCAAAAGAGAGTTTTTGTACCTTCATCACTTCTTCCATAGGCTGCCAATCAATAAGCTGATTTTCAAAATGATTAATGCAATTCAAGAACTCATATATCTACTAATCATCATTGAAGACTTGCCAATTATAAATGTATTTAGGAATGGTAGGCTTGGTGAGAACTTCTATGCCATACCTTCAATGAGGGGATGCCAAGGAAGTGTCAAAATTTGAAGCTAATAGAGCAAGAGAATCATTTATTTCATTTTTCTCTTTCAACACATTTGATGTCAAAAGTGTCATACATCTCAATGGCATCCCTTATAACATTCCTATACATATTCAATCTCTTTTCTTTTGGAGCATATGTGCCTCCAATATGGGGCGCTACAAGTTTTGAATCACTGTGTACTTTTATGTATTTAATCTATGTTTGAAAGCCACATTCAAGTCAAGTAATAGAGCCTCACACTCAACACATTATTGGTGCATTCAAAGTTTAGTTTGAAAGTGAATTTATTGTTTGTGCTATTTAGTGGCACTAACACAACGCTTGGACCATTTCCTTCTTTGAGCATACAACATCAAAATGCATATTTCAAATGCCATCATTGTTTGGATATTGATGTGGGGTAAACAAATCAGGGTTTACCTACTATTCAAATTCATTATCATAATATCTAATGAAAAAACTTAGTTCAATGTCAATGTAGCAAATCTCATTCTTTGTTTCATCTAGATTCTCTACTATATGTAAAATATTCTTTTCTTTATGCAATTGGACTAAAAATTTAAACATTTCATCTTGTGAAGAGTATGAGGGGTTTGTAAAAGCACATCTCCATGTAGTGTATAACTCTATGATAGTTTTTAATGATTTAGTAATATGCATAATCAAAACTGTGCATTTTATTTCACCACATTTGTTGGTGTGATTGTAATAGGGGTTAGATGAAGGGTGAAAAATTCTTGTTATGGTTTTTCCTTTGTTGCATATGGATCATTGTAGTTGTGAGATGGATTATTAAACATGTCCATTTAACCTTTGGTTTTCATGTAAATGAAATTTAGTTCTGAGATGATACTTTGTCTTATAATATATCTATTTCCTCTTTGTTGTTCACGACTTTATTTCCTAATGGAGTAAGCACTGGTCCATATTGGTGAAGAACAAAACACTTCTTTTAAAATAATCTATCCTTTTATATTAGGATTTATGCATGCTATTCATGATTCAATATAACAAATTAAGGACTAATATTAAGCAAACCTAGATAGATAAATCATCAAAGAATGATGTCATGTATGCTTGTACCTTGCCATTGTGTATGGAATAATAATTGAAATCATCCGAGGGGATTATGATACCGTTGTCATCTATAGGTGGATGTGCAAGGTGTTTTATCAATTATATAAGAGGTTTTATGTTATAACTAGTTTGTTTTGACCTAGTAACAAATAATGGTGGTCAAGTATACATCAGGAATAGTTGTTGATTGTTTTAGTCATGCTACATCTTAATTGGTTCAAAACACTATTTAAGAAACCTCTAGAATAACCTCTCGAGTTTAAGTTGAGTCCAAACTGCAAGAGAGACTACCCACTCTCATTTGTTGGTTTTGAATCCTCCATAGTTTATTGATGAACTTCTATTTTACCTTCTTGACAATAAGTCCTTGGCCCTATAGGTAAGAAATGTTCTAGTTTTATGGAGCAATAATTATGGAACCCAATAGAATGACACTATTGTTAGGGATAAAATGTTTTAGTTGTTGCTAGTAAGGTTGTGATTAGGTGCATATTTTGAAGACTAGTAATTTGCAAATGGGTTTTACAATCGTGCATTTTGTTTGGGTGAGTTCGCTTAGTTGGAAACTCATACCAAGAAAATAATGTTGTTGTTGGAGATAAGATTGTTTAGTTGTTGGTAAAGTGTGAACCTGATGTATATTTTAAAAATCTTAGTAACAAAGCAATTTTTGCAACATTGTGCATTTTTTGGGTGAGTTCACTTAATTGAAAACACATGCCAATAGTTTGGTGCCATTGTTGGGGGTTGAATTTCGTTGGTGGGATGCCAACTCAAGAAGAGATATTTGGGTTGAAATAAACTTGATGAATTTGTTGGTGTGAAGACCTAGAAACTTTTAGCCTTGGTGGTTTTGTTTGTTCCAAGGATTTTTTTATTTTATGAGGTGGTAACTTTGTGTCCAGAAAGAACAATTTATTGTTGTTGTAATACCTTATTTTTGTTAGTGTATCAAGAACACATCTCAAATCTACAGTGGTTGGTTTGGAGATATAAATGTTTTTCTTTGTATCTTTTGAGGCATAAGTTTATAGTACCTTAGTTTTCTACCTTGCATGGTGATGCATGATTAGTCATGGAGGATTAGTATGGATACAATTATCCTTTAGCTGTTTCTTCATATGCTTCATATATTTCTACCCATAGAACCTACATTTAATTGGTTGCCCATAACTATTTTAGTGATGCTTCCTCATGCTATTCAAGTAGCCTCACATCTTATGAAAACCCATGCCTAGATTTACAAGCATCCATATTAGAAAACACAAAAAAAACAATGAGCTTGTTAGGCTTGGAAAGGAATGTGAAGAATGGTTAAGTTGTTACAATCCAAAGCCTACCTTGTTACTACAAAAAAACAAATATCTCCATCCCATATCATTCCCCTATACACCATTTACTAGCAACTAGAATTCTCTTGGGTTGATTATGAAAGGTAAACCATGAACTTCAAGGTCTACAACCAAATTCATAGATATAAGGGGTGTGGTATTCATGAAGGGGATGCACATGTTGCTGCATTTTCATAATTTATAAAAAAAATTATTTTGTAGATAAGGACATGTGGACGAGATTCTTTTAGGTCTTTATGTGGAAAGAAACATAAGTGATATGAAAGTTTCCCATACCATTATTTTTCTTTTTGGAATGATCTCATGGTTGTATTTGAAGATGAATTTACACTTAATGTCAACCTTGTTGATCTTGTCTAAAAATTAGCAAATATTAGATAACAAGATAGAAAATCAAATAAAGAATTTGGTTATAGTTTTGCAATTTCCCTCTCCAAAATACCAAGTGCTTTTAGACCCAATCACTCGCCTACATTAACATGTTCCTTGAATCTTATGAGGTTGGTTTGAGTTCAATTCAAGAAGATTTTAAATTGAAAAATATGCAACAAGCTTACTTATGCCTCGATTCAATTGAAAGAATGAGAAATGATTACATTGCATAAATATTGCCCTCAAAAGCATGTGTTAGTAATAAAAATGTTTCTATGAGTAACAATCAAGCGGATGCAACATGTAGGGTGAGTACAATAAAAAAAATCTATGAGAGTATACCCAATTGGGTGGAAGATGATATTGGTGCATCATGTGATTGTAGAGGAGGGGGATCAATTGCTCAAGATCCTAGGTCATGGGAGGGTCTAGAACAATTAGCTGCCTTGATCTACCTCACGCTAAGGATTGTTTAAGGTAAGTTCAATGTTTTAAGAGGATGGAAAGGAAGGGAAGTGATATGCCACTGTCCTTTTGTCAACACGAGAGTTTAATAGACCAAGTGAGCAAATTCCTAAGTTTGGACTATAACCTAGACAACTCTCGGACATAGGACTCCAACGCAGAAGACGAATGACAATGCAGATAGAGAGTACAAACTACAATATAAACTAATATAGAATTAACTAACAACTTGATACGTATAGTTGTAAATGATGACAAAAACTAGAGACAACTAAATGACTCAAACAAGAAGAAGAATATTTCAGCTCTAAAAGATGGGATTTGATAACAACAAAGGTGGAGAGAGTCAAACTCATGGTTAGTTCAGTCTCTCGAAAGCTCCACACAAACAAACACCTACACACAGAAGAACAGGGAAAAATGTTGGGGCTATTTCAGGGCTTGTCGTAGTCAAATTCCCGTTTCAGTGTTCCCACCTCTATAGACAACCATAATAGCCACGATATAGAAAATATGATAAATGAAGTATTGAAAGGAAGAATACCAAGAAATACTAACAATATACTATGTTAATCAAATAATGATGATAAATGAAATGAATATCACCTCTCCAACAAGATGCCCTCAAGCATGTGAAGGGAGATGTGAGCTTGCAAGCTTGTGAGTGTTATCGTTATTGCAACAATGAGAGGAGAAACCAACAGAGTGTAGACTTGGAGCTTCAACAATGGAGAATGGTGTGGAAATGAAGTATGTAAAACGCTAAGAAAATGTCAAGTGAGATTGAAGAAGTTGAAGAAGATCAAATGGATGGAGAAGATCTTCTTAGGATGAATAGAATCCCAAAAGAGTCGTTCAAGGTTGGTCAAGGGCGTAGGGGCATTACTCTTCATTGCCAATGGAGAAGTGTAACGCCTCTGCAGATTCTAGAGGCAAGAATCCTGTCAAGATGGAAATGCACCACACAGACGTCCGTGTGTTGTGCTAGCGTCCCCGACAAAAAATCCCCCACCGACACTACATACAACCGCCAAGTGGGTGGAAAGAAAATGGATGAGGTGGAATAACATCATTGGGTTTAATGTTTATAAGGTAAGGGGTGTAAATGGAGAATTTGCAAGGGATGCAAACTCACTCCATTACATTTTTTCCCCACTTTAGCGAGCATATGTGCTACCAAATGTGAGGTAAAGTAGATCGAAAGAGTCCAAAGAAAGTGTACCTGAACCGTTGAGAGAGTAGACCACAATCTGACCCACCCGAAAGCATAGGAAAAGGAGATGGATCCATAAGTACTCAATCTCAAGGAGAGTTGAACAAAATGCGTCGTAGGTCCACAGACTTACGAAAAGGTGAAAAAAAGGGCTCTACAGGTGCTCGGTCCTATAGAGTTGAACAAAGAGATCCTGCAAGATGTAAGCACTTTACATGTCCTTGAACTTGCAAAGGAGGAACCCCCAGGTGCTTAGTCTTGAGGGAAACCAGATGTAAGAGGCTCTATAGAGACTGATGGGGCCTTGCAAGTACTTGGTCCTGCAAGGTCGATTGAAAAGCAGCTTCACAAGTGCACTTGCAAAGCAACATGCTAATCTATAGACGAAACATGTTAGATATAAAAAAGCCACACAAGCAGGTAGATAGATAGTCACACAAATAGTCAACAAGTGAAGGAGAAGCTTTCAAAGGGGTCCCTAGGGAACCCTTCAAAAGAAAAGGGGTCTGCTTAAGGGATGCTCTCTTTGAAAGTGATAACATTTTTGAAAAGAGAACATTTTTTGCCAATGATTCTAGCATTAAGGAATCCTTCTGAAAGATTCATTTCATCAAGGAATTTGAAAGAAAGAATGCTCCCTTGCAAGGGCAAGTCCAGATTCTATCTTACAAAGTCATGATGAAAGAAAAATTCATCTAGGGATCCATGTTGACAAATGAATTTTTTTAAAAATATAATATTTTTAGCGAGGGATTTGTTGGCCACCGAATACACCTTCTAAAAATTGAAGTAATATGATAGCTCCCCATGGTGCATGCTAAAATCGGAGGCATGCGACATTCGAAGGAGAGAAAAGCAATAATGATAGTAATGTTGTGGCTCGTAGAACATGATGAGATGTAACTATGGTAATGTTGTCACACATGCAAGGGACAACACATAAGCACCACAACATCATAGAGAAAACAAAGAAGAGAGAAAGATACAAAGAAAGGATAATCAATGACATAATGAACAAGAGATAGGGGCATCTAATATTTCAAGGTCAGAGCTGCTCATAAATATAAATAGATATAATGTAATAATATATAAATGAACTGTCATCAACCCCCTACTATATCAGACCATGTGAAGGAGGGCGTGTGAAAAGAAAATGAAAATAAACAATTGGGTCAACATGGAAGGGAGGCCTACATTCCCCCAGCACTTTGTATCATCCCTAATTTTCAAAAATCAAAGCACAACAAAGAGAAGAATGATGTGAAAAATAGGATTTTTACAACACAAAAAAACTCTTGTATCCAAGCATCTATAAGGGTGACAAGGGTCCTCCAAGAACACATAAAACAAGCACGAGGGAACATAACACACACACAATCTAATCTACATATAAAGAAGAGGCACCCTCCTCGTCCTCATCAATAAAGAGGTTGTCATTCTCCCAATCTAGATCACTGTAATGGGAGGGGGGATGAGCCTGCAAGGGTGAGATAACAAGGGGGTACCCTCCGACTCTCTTGCAACAAGAGCCAAGGAAGAAGGCCCATCGAGGTCCCATTTACTCAGGTCCTATGAGGTGAATGTCAACGACCTCACAAAGATCATCGACAAAGCCAGGACATTGTCTATAGAGTTGAACATGCACTTTGGAGGAGTGCCATGTGTCAACTGAGTAGGTGATGATGGAGGTGCTTGAGATCCACTACCAACCTCATTGAAAGACTTAGGGGCAGTGACAAACTCCCGGGACGTTGGGGCTGCCTCCATCACTAATATTGCACAAGCCAACGCATAACCAATTTATGAAGAAGGGGATCCCTTCTTTCGACCCCTATTGCAAGTAGGGTCGTCCTCCAACTTTCACTTCATCGGAGGATGCAAGATCTCCATAAATGAAGAAGAAGGCAAGGAGGAAGAGAAGAAAGCCTCAATGGACACCGTCGAGGTATTCAACATGTTGACAGGTGTGGAAATAGGTGGGATGTTTGGAAGGGACATTAGAAGAGGAGGCTCAACCAAAGGAGCAATGAATACTTGTACCCTCTTGGGGTGAGGATCATTCATGCTCGTAGGGGGAGCCAAAAGCAAGATTGAGGTGAAGGGAATTGAAACAGGAGGGGAAAAAGAGGAAGACACAACAAAAGATGTCGAGGAAGGAGCTGCCAACTCCCCTTCCTTCTTCTGTAGGGCATGCTACTCAACGACTAGAGCCTTCTTCCAACACTTACGCTTGAGCGCAAGGCAGTTTCTTCAAATTCGAGAGCCATAGGTTGCAACTTGAGGAGGAACAAAAGGATCCTATTTAGTTGTTAGAGTATCCATCACAATCGTTTCTGATGGAGGAAGTGACTCATGGATAGGAACAAGAGGGAGAGATGGAGGAGCAAATACAACAATAGATGTGGGAGTAGACTCAAGCACCTCAGTGGCGGGCCTCTTCCCACTCACTACCTTAGAGGTAGGAGCAGTAGGAGGTCATGGAGGCCAAGACACATAAGTGGCTCCATAGGGACCCTTCCCCTTTCCATATACAACGGATTGAGCTCTAAGGGCAAGATGGGAAGGTCAAACACCTGATGCTTGGCCATTCACTAAGTGGGCACCATTAGACTCCCCAAAAGATGCATAGGGGCAAAAGTCAGAGGCACTGTAGTAGGAGAAAAGGCAGAGGTAGGCATAACTGTAAAGGAAGAAGAGGAAGCCTGAGCAGAAATTTCATCCTCCTTTTTTGAGTGGCAGAGGCAGCCTTATGCTATGCTAGCATGGAAGATTTAGCTGAAATGGCATAGGGAGAAGGAGGGTAGGTCAATTTTAGTGTTATGCCCCTATTCTTGTATTTCACATGAGTTCGATAAAATAGGTCTGTCCTAGGAGGGAGCAGACCAATAGGGGTAGGCCAAAAGTGATCAAGTGAATAGGCCCACACACCACCATTGGTTTTTAACTGGTGTCGTGGACTACACACATAGAACCATCATGAGAGAACTTCAACCACTTGTGGATTATTGAGGGGACTGCATTCATGGAAACTAGCCAAGGAATGCCTAGTTTCACTTTGAACAATCAGGACCCCAGGATAATATCAAAGAGTGCATTCACAGTCCTAGGCCCAACTAAGACTAACAAGGTGATAGAACCAATAGGAGGGACAAAAATCCCATCATGTGTACGTATAGTGATTTTAGACTCATCATATCCATCCTTATGCAAGAAATTTATCAACTTGATCTCCTTTGTGATAACATTGACCCGACATGTAGGGTCAATGAGAATTCCAATTACGGTATTCCCATTGATAGTGTGGGAATGCACAAAGGGGATGGTTCTCTAGTAGTGTTCATTAGAAAATTATGCGAGGTAAATTTTATAGTAGGAGATCCACTCGCAGGTTGCACATACAGGATGTGCAGATGCATGAAGGAAGCCATCTCTTACATACACTAGAAATGTTTTTCATAGAAGCCCCCAAGGAATTCACAATTAGAAAGCGACCTACTCAAGGTTTTGCTTCACAATGCTTATGAATTCTTCTAGCTACACCAGTAAGAGCCGTAGGTTGGGTTTCAAGGCTAGGAACCCTGCAACACACACACCCACAACACTCCTATAACATGAGAGAAGAGTCTTTCAACACTACCAAATGGAACCATAACAGTTCACGTCGGGTTCACCAAAATGTAGAGGAGGGGGACCGATTACTCAAGACCCTAGGTCACAGAGGGTCTAGAACAATCAGCTGCCTTGATCTATGCCATGCTAAGGATTGTTTAAGGTAAGTTTAATTTTTTAAGAGGGTGGAAAGAAAGGGCAAGTGATCTTCCACTATCCTTTTGTCAACTCGAGAATTTAAGAGATTAAGTGAGAAAATTCCTGAGTCTGGACTGTGACCTAGGAAACTCTTGGCCAAAGGAGTCCAGCACAGAAGACAGACGAAAATGTGGCACGTTGGTGTCCCAGTTAGGTGTTGGCATATGTATAGACAAAGAGTAAAAATTACAGTCTCAACTCATAGAGAATCAACTAACAACTTGATACGTACAATTGTAAACGATGACAAAAAACTAGAAACAACTAAATGACTCAAACAACAAGAAGAATACTTCAACTCTAAAAGATGGGATTTGATAACAACAAAGGTGGTGAGAGTCAAACTCATGACTGCTCTAGTCTCCTACAAGCTCCACACAAACAAACACCTACACATAGTAGAACGAGGAAAAAATGTTGGGGCTATTTTGGGGCTTGCCATAGTCAAATCCTCGTTTCAGTATTCCCACCAACATGGACAACCAGAATAGCCATGATATAGAAAATGCGATAAAGAAAGTATTGAAAGGAAGAATACCAAGCAATAATAATATCAATATGTTATGTAAATCAAATAACGATGCTAAATGAAATGGATATCACCTCCCCAACGAGATTCCCTCAAGCATGTGAAGGGAGATGCGAGCTCACAAGCTTGTGAGTGCTACTGTTGCTGCAAAAATAAGAGGAGAAACCAACAGAGTGTAGACTTGGAGCTTCAACAATGGAGAATGTTGTGGAAATGAAGTGGGTAGAACGCTAAGAAAATGTCAAGTGAGATTGAAGAAGTTGAAGAAGATTGAATGAATGGAGAAGATCTTCTTAGGATGAATAGAAGCCCAAAAGAGCCATTCGAGGTCAGTCAAGGGTGCAAGGGAATTACTCTTCATCACCAATGGAGAAGTGTAACACCTCTATAGATTCCAGAGGTGGGAATCCTGTCAGGATGGCAACGCGCCACGCTAGCGTCCTTGACAAAAATTCCCCCACCCGACACTTCAGACAACTGCCAAGTGGGTGGAAAACAAATGAATGAGGTGGAATAGCATCATTAGGTTTAATTTTTCTAAGGTAAGGGGTGTAAATGGAGAATTTGCAAAGGGTTCAAATTCACTCCATTACAATGAACAAAATTCTATTGGTGATGATAGTGTATGCACCTACTTTAAGCTGGATAGGTCACCCCTTGGTGAACACAATGATGAAATGAATGATTACCTCTAGTTCGAGAATGAGGTAGATGAACCTACTATTTGTGGTATCTAGATGGATAAAGAGGAATATATGTGCATGAATAAACAATAAATGAATAAGCCCTTGAAGAACTGATTATGTGGAGCACATACATATTTATGATGTCAAGAATGATCAAGAAACTAGTTTCTTGTTTGATTTATTGCCCTCTCTTGTCTTTGTTAATGACACTGAAGTTACTAATATTAATTTTCATGAGAATGAACATAGACTTGGTTGCACTTGGTGATAAGATTTCTGAGACTAATGTTGATGTAGTTAGTGGATTTTAGTTTCAAGACTTTGTCTTTGATGATCATATATTTGATGATCATGTGGACACATATGAGAACCTATTTCTATGGTGCAATAATTTTTGTCTTCCTCATGCAAAGTGTGCTTCATATGAGTCACTTGCATGCCACAAGAAAATGTTAGCACAATGATTGAGGAAGAAGATGTGTGTTATAGGTATGATTTTAGCAATATATGACACAACATATTACTAAAATGATCTTGAAATCAAGAGACAATATGAAGAACATGGTTCTTCACATGAGGTGTCTCGTATTGTTGAATCTTATTCTATTGATGATGATGAAGATGTGGATAAAATATTTGATCTAGACATGGAAGCAAACATGTATGGCACTTATGTGTGTTGGTTGCCTATTGTTCTAGAGCTTAATAATGTCGATTATGAAGTCTTCCTTTGTGATAAAGGTGTGACTTCTACTAGATTATGGATGATATTGGTGTGGCTAAATTGGAATGGAATATTTTCTATGGGTCGAACATGCAAGTGAGGTTGAAAAGAAACATGTGTGCCAAGTTGAAGATAAACTTGTTCAACTTGATGATGTGCTAGAGCTTGATTTTTTTAGTTTTGATTTACAGGAAGAAGATCTTCTTTATGCATATCAATATTGTAGTTAGCCAATATTCATTATCATGTGAAGTGGAGGAATTTTATTTTTGCCTCACATAAGGCAATGGGGTAAGCATATGTAGCAAGGTTGATGAATTGGATATTGGATGTTTGCTTTCATCCAGAAATGTTGACTTGATTTTATTTTTTCTACCCCCTATTTCTATGTGCATGCATGATGTATTATGGAATAGGTCCAACACATTATTTATGGCCTCCATATAGTAAAAAGGTTGATAGTGAAGTGGTCCAATTTTGAGGTAGTGTTTATATGTTGATGCATGCAAATATAAGGCTTCATTTGTTGTAGTTGGGTGGTGGATACAATTGTGGTTTGAGGGACATCAACCCCTTCAATAGGATTGTCTTTGATAAAGGAAAGTATTTTTCAGCATCTTGTCCATGACCTTATGTCATGGTTCTTTTATATAGGGTTTTATTTGCAAGTTTTTGTAAATTTTGTTCACATCCATACCTCTCAATGTCTATGTGCTTTCATGTCATTGGCTATAAGTGTTGTCTTCTACAATCATACTCATTGTGTTTTTCCTTGTGTACATACATTATTTGTTTTTTTCTTTTCCCTCCCTTCTCATCCCTTTTTCCTTTTTGACTGTCCTAGAGATAGTTGGATTCTCATTGTGCTTGCAAGAGGCAAACATCCCCAACTAGCCGTTGCTAGAATGTTCTCATATTTTTTGATGAGATCTTTAAGGTTTTAGTCTTTTTGATTTGCATGGGTTTTCCTATATTTTTTTATAACTAAAACCCTAGTCACTTTGTGCTTTGGCTCTTTGAATATGTTGCTATTGTATTACTCTATTCTATCATTGATTAGTTTTTCCAATTTATTTCACTTAAATTTATAATTGTATCCCCTTGAATGACATAGTTTTATCAACCATTTTCTTTCATTAATTGGTGTTTTCCCATGTTTGTTTTGTTCCTTATGTTATTCAATTGTATCATATTATAAATTTAAGTCCTCATTGACATTCCATGTGTTGATTTCTTATTGTATCACGAGCAACCTTCACATCATGGTTTTCATATGAAGTATTTTGTTAAAAAAACAAGTTAGTAATCTCATGCCATGTGTCCATGAGTGTGGAGTCATATTTTCCAATTCATGCAATGTTGTATTGTTCTTGAGTTGAGTTGTTGAGTTATGATTGGCCCATTAATGCCTATGAGTGCACTTCATGGAGTAATTATGAGTCTTCTTAACTTGTGATAGTTGGCGACATTTTATTACATCTCGTAGCTCCTTCACATTATAGTTATGAAGTTGGAATCTACTTTCATTTCTATGATGTGTGAGGGATTTTATCTTTCATATTGCAATGCTAATATGGCCACCAACTAGGGGAGAAGACCTAGTTACCGCCCCCCATTGAATAACCGTCACCTCCATGCTCACTTAAGCCCCCCCAAAAAAAATCACTTTGATCCATTAAAAAACTTTATTTGATTGAATAAATAATTACAAAAACACTAGTGGCTGCTCATTAAGTGTTAAAATGCATGTTTTAGAGTGGATTTAAGGCATAAACAGTTATAATTGATGGAAATTAGAGTGGGCAGATACTGGGACATTAGGTGGCGGCAATCGGATGACACCTCTAAAAGGTGTCTTTTTGACCTCCGCGCGCATATCCAATGCTCTCGCATTCTACCGAATTGCCCAAAAGCCAAAAGCTTAGTTATAAGCTCTTAACTCGTGGACGAAAAAAGCCCATAAATTTTTTTGTCGATTCGACGCACAGTTTAGATTCTATGGTTGCGCGAAGTTAGCCCTGGCGGATACTGGGTTTTCTCCCCTAGTGGTATTCTATTGCATCATGCAATTTCTTCATATTGTGGTTTTGAATGTGGGTCCCACTTTCATATGCATGATGCATGATGGATTTTTCTCTTCTAAGGAAAATGTTGATTTGGTTTCTAGTTTGGTAGTGTTGTATACGGTGGCTAGAAATGAAAAATTTTCATTGAATAGTGTAGCTCCTTTCTATCATAGTTTCGAATCTGGACCCACTTTTCCTCTTGTAATGTGCGATGGGAATAAAAGATAAGATATTACTATGTATTATAGCTTAGTTTTCAATATAAATGGTGAGATATTGTGATATTATTGGACCACGTTAGTCACTTCAAAAAATGAAATGCTTCTATTGGTCGAAGTGTACATGTCTCCCTAGTGGAACTAGGTGTAAAAGAACATAAATTTGATGCTTGAAAATTCGTTTCCATCACCATGGCCATGTGTGCTCATCCAACCACTCCAAAAAATTCCATATCACCATTAAGGCCCCATTTGGACATTTCAATTGTGTTTTTTCCACCAAAAAATAAGAATTGATCTCTGGGGTATAATTGCAAACATTTTTTCAACATTTCTTATTGAACCTAATGTGGACCACCATTAATGTGGTAGGATAATGCAAGATTTGATGTAGATATTTTTGGGTGTTTTGAGGGTGCAACTCCTATTTGGTATAAGTGCAAGTTTTCTCCTCTTTTTACTAATTAGTTGCTAAGCCAATTTTTTGGACTAGGAAATCCTACAATTGATTATAGGGCATCAATTGTTGTTGGTCTGAGTTGCAAATGAAGCGATACATATTTCGAAGAAGGAATGGTTTGTAAAATAACATCTCCATGAAGTGGTATGTCTCCTTTGTACTTTGTAATGATTCAAATATATGTATAGTAGTAGCAGTGCAATTTCTCTCACCATATTTTCTAGTGTGATTATAATAAGGTGTAGATGAAGGGTGACAAATTGTAATGCATTAAAAATGCTTTGTAATGATCTTTCATTTATTGCATATGGGTCATTGAAGTTTTGATATGGATTATTAAATATGTCCATTACATATGATATAAACTTTGACTATCATGTAAATGAAATATAGCTATGTTGATACTTTGTTTGATGATATTTATTTCGTCATTGTTGTTCATATCTTTGTTACCCAATGGATTAGGTGCTGGTCCATATTGGTGAAGGACCAACAACTTTTATTTATAAAAAAATTGTGTCCTTGTAGATTATGAGTAGATTCAGATTTATGCATGTTGAACATCATAACTTAATATTACAAACTAGTGACTAATCTTACTAAGTAAACCCAAATAGATAAATCATCAAAGGGTCATGCCATGAATGCCTGCACTTTTCCTCTATGTATGCAATAGTAATTGAAATCATCTAAGGGGATTATGATACTATTGTCATCTATAGGTGCATGCGTGTTCTTTCACCTATATAATAAGTTTTATGTAGCTAGTTTGTTTTGACATAGTAACAAATAATGGGGATAAAGTATGCATTGGTTATAGATATTAATTGTTGTAGTCATGCTACATCTTAATTGGTTCAAAACCCTATTAAGGAAACCTTTGAGAATACCCTCCTAAGTTTAAGTTGAACCCAAAGTGTAGAAGAGATTACCACTCTCGTTCATTGGCCTTGAACCCTCCATAGTCTATTGATAAACTCATGTTTTACCTTGTTGGTGAAAAATCCTTGGCCTTGAAGGTAAGAAATGTTCTAGGACTGTGGAGCAATGGTTTTGGGAACTAGCAAGGTCCATTGAGTACTTTCATGACTTATGTCCATCTAATACACATTGGTAACTATGGGTTTCCCCCATTCATGACCTCAACTATGAGTATTACCTTCCTCCACATCCATGGTTCAAGTTTGAAAATCCATTTTTTTCTTCAATGTTGCATTGATTCCCATGTTGACCTCTTATCTTAACACTTTCATATGGTTGAGTATGAGTGACTTATTTTCTCTTTGATCATCACTTGGTCATTTTGGAGTTTTGGTTTCTACAATTCCATATGAAATATTTTCTCCATAATTTGCCAAGTCCATGAAACTTATCATTTTCTAGATAAGAAATAATTTTACTTCCCACATGGATCTCTCACATTGTAAATATACATCATTGTTAAGCTTCCAATCTAGCTAGGCTCATCATGAATGACTGAATTTCCTTGTTTTTAGGATTATTAGTTCCTCATATAAGTAGAGTTAATTCCCTACTTAAATTAACAAATGGAACCATATAAAAAAATTGAGATGCTTTTTGAGTGAGTTACTCAATGCGAGTGCTTCTTGTACACATGAATGTGAATCAAAATTTCATCATTATGACTATCCTTCCAAAGAATAATTTCTTACCATGAAACACCTTTTTGCAATCATAGTGAGGGCACCTCTAGGGAATGTTCCTTGTTGATTGTCTCTTCTTTGGAGATATTTTCTTCTTCCATTGCTGTCTCTTGGCTTGTAGGCGCATGAACAACTTATTTCTTTATTAATGCCTATTTCCTCTTGGATTGACCTTAGCAATTATTTGGTTGAAGTTGAGAATGAAGTTTCCAACAATTTAAATGCCAATGCTTACTCTTGTTGCAATGCGTGTAATAGTTCTTGTCCATCATGTTGGATGACATTTCTCTTGCCTTATGTTTATCATTGTGATAATTTGAAGAGTGATCTTCACGATCATTTTTTCTTCTCACATCTTTCATGAAAAATTAAAAAAAGTGTCAATATTTAAATGTTTTAACTTATCAATATCTATCAATTTAAACATTGATTTGATGAGAAATATTCAATAGCAAAGTAATAGGTTTTGTAAAAAAAATTCTTGCCATAGAAGCCTACTAAAAGTATCAAACCACATAATGAAAATCTCTATCAATACCTTGGAACTAAAGTGTTATGAAATTCCAAAGTGTAAAAAAACTACCTTGAAAATTACCTAGTCAAAGTGACATTGACCACTTGAAATTCTTTTGCATCCCTTGCATATGTTTGCTTTACTTCCCTCCATTAATTTTCCCATTTTATGCCTTCAAATGGGATAATCTTTTTAAAAATTTCATTACATCAAATGATGCTCACAAATTAATTAGTTTTGGTTCATTAGAAATCATTAACAACTAGTTGGTAATTTTTTTAGCATCAAATTGATAGAATTATTTAACTTAAGATTTATATTTTTGGGAAAAAAAATGGAAGGAGGGTTAAATTGTTAGGATTTTAACAAAAGTTGGTTCAATGGTGGTTAAGTTTCCTCCTCATTATTTATGATATTTATATTGGACCAATTTTGTCATAGTAAAATATGTATGATTAATAGCTAATTGTTTGGAAATTTATGACACATATTTCAATTCCCTGCCATATTTGCCATTACCATTAAAAATTTATCCTATGTTGGGGCCAAGTTTGTTGTTACCATTAAAACTCCACCCTATTGTTGGACCCATATTTACCTTGAAATCATCCCCCATGCTTTGCATAATGGCCCGAATTGCTCAACATTCATATTCGTTGTTTTACGATCTAGCCTATGAATTCCATCTCACATTAAGAAATCTATAGCTTGATCCCTTCCACAGAGAATTCACATTGAAGAATGTAGAGAAAATAGTGTAGGGGATGCAAACACCAACCACAAAGTACAAACCCACAACTACCACCATCAATAAATGCTCTTGTGAACATTATTAAAATATTTTATTTCAATGAATATTTTGCACGCATGGTATGTTAGTTTGTTCTTGGATGAATAAGGCTTCTCATTATTTCCTATTGGGGAAACCAACATGGAACCCACAACAAATGCCATTGACAATTGACACTTGCCCCCCCTCACTATACATTGCAATTGCCAACATGGAACCCAAAACAAATGTTGTTTCTCATGGCATGTCAACTCAAATGAATTACTCTTAGGCTTAAGGTTTGGCTTAAATGTACCACAAGTTATGTCTAATATTAGATTGTGTGACATGAGCTCTTGATATCAATAAATTTAATGAATGAAGACCTACTTTGCAACTTTTATCCCCAAATATAGGTTGTTAGAGTTTTCTCATGTAATGGAAGTTGTTAATCATTCTTCGCTCAGATGATGTAAAATGTAAGATAATTTACCAAACAAATTAATTCATATATTTTTGTATTAAAATATTTTTCCATCTAAATTATGTAAATTTTAAAATTCAATTGATAATATTCCCAACAAATTATCTTATTTCTTTAAATCAGTTGATAATTCGCTAAATAAATAATTTTATTTTTACAAATTAGTTTGTAATTCCTCAAATAAAAATAACATTATCTAATAATATGTACAAATTCCTTATAACATTATTTTTTTTCCAAAATATTGACATTTTACAAAAATTAATACAGCCAACCAAAATCTGTCAAAATTTTATGTAATTTTTAAGAGTCTTTTCTTTAAGTCATCACTGCTACTACTTTATCCATACTTTTGTTTATGCTCAATGTCTAATTATTGACTCTGTGCTATTCTTATGCTTCAAAACCATCAATTCACTATAATCAGTTTTATTGAATTAAAAGTTGATTTTGGAAGGGAGTTTGATCTATTTGGATAACATTAACTTTGAGAGAGGTCATCAAAATGTAGTTGTTAAAAAGAGGGACAAAGTTTTTTATTGGAATAAAGTGAAAAGGAATACAATTAAAAGTAAAGAGACCAAAAAAAGACATGCCAGGAAAGCCATAAAGCTAGAAGGAATACAATTAACAGAAATATAGACAAACAAACAAAGACAATTCAGCAAAGTCAAACAGCCATGAACAAATATAACTGTTGACAGCTAAAAAGACAAGAACAAGCTAACACTGATAAGCAGAAATGGCAGAAAATAACTGCATACAATGTGATGGTTTTCAAGACTAACAAGGATATGCTGTCCTTTCAAAGAAATTCAGTGTAACTTTTATAGAAGTACTTCACCAAATTATCTTTAAGTAACACTAAATTCTAAAGGAAAGTTTACTTTGTGAAGTACTAAAATTTGCTTTCTTAGAAAGAAGTCGATGCTTCTGTGCATTTTAGTTCCATGTTCATATAAAATTCATGCTATTGCTCTTACAAAGTGATATAATTAACAGTCAAATTAACAAAGAGTTACATATTTTTTTTATAATTTCTACTCATAAATCCATGCAATTACAATTATATTTGGTTTACTAAAATTAATTAGTATGATAATATTGTCTCCAAAATGAAGCATTCTTTTGAAAGTGAGGGCTTTCATAAATAGTTATTGTTAAAGATTATTAGATTTTTAAAGAGGATAAATTATTATATAAGATCAGTTATAAGAGATTGGATGAAAATTTTTAGTTAGGTGGTTGAGAGATCAATTATGTTGTGAAAAATTCTTGAAGGTTAAATAAAAAAGAGATGAAAAAGTGGAATAAATGTCTAGAAGTGATAGCTTTTTTTATATTCAAACTTGTTCAATGTATTTGGTTATGTATGAATTTGTCATGGTTGAAATAAAGCACAACTAATGGTTTTGGCCTCAAGTGAATTTGTCCCCTATAGAACAACATAGTAGATTTGAAGACTCATTCAAAGAGTTGAAGTTGATTTCCTTTATCTCTTCATATAGAAAAATTTCTATTTCCTCTTGGTATACTCATGTGACCATCCTTTGGGATAAATGTTGCAAGATGTGCACCCTTGGTCTCCTTGTGTTGTGTAATGTAGTGCTCGAGTTTGTGACATGCATTAACTACCTCTCATGGACTCATTAACTCTTGCGATTGTATTGAGCATTAACAGGTCGATCTTTTGACGCAACGACAACCATCTATGCAAAAATTGGTATCAGAGCCTAGGTCACGGGGTTTGAACCCCTTGCTTGCATTGGGGGTGGTTGTTGCAAGGTGTGTGCCCTTGGTCTCCTTGTGTTGTGTAGCACAACGCTCAGGTTCATGACATGGCTTAATCGCCTCTCATGGATTCATTAACTCCGATGGTTGTATCGGGCATCAAAAGGTTGATCTTTTGGTGCAATGACAACCATTTGTGCAACAATAAATACACCTTGTTGAAATTTTTGAGAGTTGTCTCTAATGGTCTTTAGACCCCTTTTCACTCCAAGAATTTAATAAGTTGAAACCCAAGCCTTACATGAACTTTTTTGGCATGTAACCTTGGCCTTGATTTGTGTTGATTCCAATGCAAGTTAATTCATATATGTTTTTGTTTTAAATCAGTTTACAACTAGGGATTTACCATGCACTTTTATTATAATTTGAAAATGACTTGCTATTTTTTGTTATCAATCACTTAAGTGGGTTTCCTTTTATTATGTGTTAATTGTTTATCACCATGAGACCACATTTCTTTGAGGCATTTTTTCAAACAGCTCATTGCCTTGTCTATGCTACCACATTTTGCATACATGTCTACCAAAGCATTTTTTCAGACAACATAGACAAGGTTGTGAGCTATTTGAAAAAATGCCTCAAAGAAATGTGGCCTCATGGTGATGGACATCACCATGAGACCACATTTCTTTGAGGAATTTTTTTAAACAAATCATTTCCTTGTCTATGCTACCACATTTTGGATACATGTCTACCAAAGAATTTTATCAAACAACATAGACAAGGTAGTGAGTTGTTTGAAAAAATGGAAATTTGGAAGGAGAGAAATAGAAGGATTTTTGATAACAAAGAAAGACGGGTCGAATTAGTCCTTAACATAATTAAAAGCTCAATTGTGGAGAATTTGAATAGCAAGATAGCATTAAGACTCGACACCAAGGGCAAATTCACCGAATGGGATGGAAGAATGAAATTTAAGTGGTTAGGACTCAAATTTCCTTCTTTCTCAGGGAATAACGACCGGAAAAGAGAACAAGCAACTCACTGCCTTGTCTATTTTACCACATTTTCCATACATGTCTACCAAAGCATTCTATCAAACAACATAGACAAGGTAGTGAGTTTTTTGAAAAAATGCCTCAAATAAATGTGGTCTCATGGTGGTCCATCACCATGAGACCACATTTATTTGAGGCATTTTTTCAAACAACTCATTTCCTTATCTATGCTACCAAATTTTCCATACATTTTCCATTTTGTGCATATCTTGCAATCATTGTAGTCTATGAGGACATATCTCATTGATGCATTTTTTCAAATAGTTTGTGTGCCTTTTCTATGCATCCACAGTTTGTATGTGTCTACTAAGGTAATTGCAACCATAACACTCATGGAAATCCCCCCTTTTATGTTTTGATAGATGTCATACCCCATTCCAAGGTCCTCTTGCTGCTATGGTTAAAAGCCTAAAACATGTGATTTCAACCAAACTATGGATGCATGAAAAAAATCTATCAAAGCATAATAGTAAGCATAAGCATAGAAAAGGTAGTGAGTTGTTTGAAAAAATGCCTCAAAGAAATGTGGTCTCACGGTGATGGACATCACCGTGAGACCATATTTCTTTGAAAAAATTCCTCAAAGAAATGTGGTCTCACGACAATGTCCATCACCATGAGACCACATTTCTTTGAGGATTTTTTTCAAACAAATCACTACCTTGTCTATGCTACAAAAATTTCCATACATGTATACCAAAGCATTTTATCAAACACCATAGACAAGGCAATGAGCTATTTGAAAAAATGTCTCAAAGAAATGTGGTCTTAGGGTGATTTCCAATGTGGTCTCAGGGTGATGGACATCAACCTAAGACCACATTTATTTGAGGCATTTTTTCAAACATCTCATTGCCTTGTCTATGCTACCACATTTTGCATACATGTCTACCAAATAATTTTATCAAACAACATAGACAAGGTAGTGAGCTGTTTGAAAAAATGCCTCAAAGAAATGTGATCTCATGGGTTCATCACCATGAGACCACATTTCTTTGAAGCATTTTTTCAAACAAATCATTGCCCTGTATATGCTACCACATTTTGCATATATGTCTACCAAAGAATTTTATCAAACAACATAGACAACGCAATGAGCTGTTTGAAAAAATGCCTCAAAGAAATGTGGTCTCATGGTGATGAAAATCACCATGAGACCACATTTCTTTGAGGCATTTTTTCAAACAAATAATTTCCTTGTCTATACTACCAAATTTTATATACATGTCTACCAAAGCATTTTATCAAACAACATAGACAAGGTAGTGAGCTATTTGAAAAAATGCCTCATAGTATTTGGCCTCTCATTCTAAGAACATCTTCTAGCAAGCGGCTTCCAGTCAGAAAAGTGGATTAAATTGGCAATCCCAAAAGAATAAATATACGAAGGAGTATATATGGATGTTTCTTGCATCTAACAACACATACATACATATCTACACATAGGGAAAATAATATGAAACACAACAAAAGAAGGCTTGGTCTCCATTGTACCATACTGGGTCATGGAGCCCCATAGACTCTCAACAAACCCCTGAGCAAGAACATACACAATCTGCCACTATGATCAATGGTGATGACAATGTTTCATCTTACACTTAATATATAGCCTATCATTCTAAGAAATCCTTATTGAGGCTTAGACAAATAACAACTATCCTTCCAAAAGAATAAACATAGGAAGGAGTTGATACCCACTCATTGTTGATTGTTGTTCAATATCTTCAAAAATATTATTTCATTTATGATTTCCATGTAGTGACGATGGTTGCAAAGCAATAAAATAGTCCACATATATGCTTACAAAGAAAAATCTATACAAATATATATGCATCTAAAGTTATATGTAGACATCACACATAAATATCCATAGGTGGACTTGTTAATACATAAATCGCCACAAAAGTAGAGGAAATAAATATCACTTGGCACATCCTGGCACGCCAACATTGTTTCATGCATCATTTCCATATAGTGCCGACAATCACAATAATATTTAGCATTCTAAACTTACCAAAGCAATTGAACAGTTTATGTTATTTTCAATAAGGCATTGTTGACTGTTGTTTTGTAGCTTCAACTGCTATCAACACTATGATCCACCACTCTAACAAGTGTTTTTGAAAACAACATACATAGATATCCACACCTAAACTTGTCAATACATGTGAGAACACATATAGATAAGCTTAAATGTAGATATATATGCATATTGTCTGAGTACAAGAAATAAACATCACTTGGCATAGCTTGGCACGACAACATTGTTTCATTTATGGGTTCCATATACTAGCGATGGTTGCAATAATATCTAGCATTTAAAACTTACCAAAGTAATTGAAAAGTTTATGTTATTTTCAATAAGGAATTGTTCACTGTTGGTTTGTAGCTTCAATTGCACAACATACATAGATATCCACACCTATACTTGTCAACACATGTGAGAACATATATATATATATATAAAGTAATTGAGCAGTTTATGTTATTTTCAATAAGGAATTGTTCACTGTTGGTATGTAGCTTCAACTGCACAACATACATAGATATCCACACCTATACTTTTCAACACATGTGAGAACATATATATATATATATATATATATATAGATATATATGCGTGTTGTGTGCATCTTAGTTTAGATACATATATATGTGCACACTTTTTTGTATGTGTATATCAATGCAATAGACCATTTCTCCTTTTTCAAGCGTTTGTTTTATTGCTCTGAGCAACATCAATTTTTCTAAGCAAGTTCAACTCTAGGTATTTGATATTGTAACCAGTTTCACCATTTTCATTGTTTTGAGAATTCCTATGGAACAACAATATTATTACATGTATGGTTTCCATGTAGTGGCAATGGTTGCTATAAAACCTACCATATAAAACTTAGCAAAACAATAAAATAATTTATGTTATTTTCAATTAGGCATTGTTGACTGTTGTTCTGTAGCATCAACTGCTATCAAGACTACGAGCAACCACTATGACAAGGTTTTTTGTACATAGCACACATAGATATCCACACCTAAACTTTTCAATGCATGTAAGTACACATATATATAAGTTTAAATGTAGATATATATCTATGTTGGGTGCATCTAATTTCATATTCACACATATGTGCAGACACTTTTTTGTGTATATATATATATATGCAAGCAAGAGATATTTAAGTATGCATGGAAGGCATGGAGTGCATATATATACACTTACTAAACAAAATCTCTATAAATATATATGCATATGAAGTTAGATGCAGAGAACATACATATTCACCCATACGTAAACTTGTCAATACATGCAAGTAAATATATATACTTGCATGTATTTATAAATATATCAACACAAAGAAATATATACATATCTAAATACAACCACACATACATTAAAAGGTATAAACAAACATATAGCTATTTCTACGTGCTATATATATATATATATATATATATATATATACTTACATGTATCAACAAGTTTAAATGTATACATATATGTATGTTGTGTGCAATTGCAACTTACTTTAGATATGCATATATTTGCAGATTTTTTTTTCCTGTATGTGTATATCCAAGCAATAGATATCTAGATATGTGCACATATATTTTTTTTGTATAGATGTATATGCATGCTATAGATGCCTTAAATGATCAACGGTACTTGTCAAGATAACTATACAATATTCAAATTATTAACGCTCATAATGATACAAGAAACAATACATTTTGTTAGGTTGGATTTAAATAACCCAGACTCAAGCAAAATCACATAAGTATTACGCAATTAGTAGAGGACAGACATCGTTGAACATTATATAGGAAATATGATAACAAGAATGAAGTTATGTAACTCTAATAAAATCAAAGATAACCATATGTGACATGGCTTTATGAATGGAGAGCCAGGACCAATATATTCAACATTCAACCAACATCAAAAGATTAAAAGTACAGTCATGAGATTGAAATAAGTATGCGTTCAAGGGAACAAACATTATAGCCAAGAACCATATGATATCCATATGTAACATGAATTTATGAATGGACATGCAAAAGCAGTATAGAAAACATTTAAGCAACATCAAAAGATTATAAAGCACATATATGAGATGAGCAACATCATTCAAAGTATATAGGAAAATCGGTGTAAATACTGATATATGTGAAAAAGACAATAGATTTATATGCATGCTACAGATGCCTTAAATGATCAATGGTACTTGTCAAGATAACTATACAATATATAGATTATTAATGCTCATAATGATACAACAAAAAATATGTTTTGTTAGGTTGGATTTTAATAACTCGGATTCAAGTAAAATCACAAAAGTATTGTGTGATCGGTAGGGGATAGTCATCATTGAACGTTATATAGGAAATATGATATAAGAATGAAGTTATGTAACTCTAATAAAATCAAAGATAACCATATGTGACATGGCTTTATGAATGGAGAGCTAGGACCAATATATTCAACATTCAACCATCATTAGAAGATGAAAAGCACACACATGAGATTGAAATAAGTATGGGTTCAAGGGAACAAACATTATAGTCGAGAACCATATGATCTACAAATGTAACACGAATTTATGAATGGATATGCAAAAGCAGTATACAAAACATTTAAGTAGCATCAAAAGATTATAAAAAGCACATATATGAGATGAGCAACAACATTTCACAAGTATACATGAAAACTGGTGTAAATACTCATATATGTGACAAATACATCAACATCACTTTACAATCAAACAACATAAAACACATGAACTCATAGATACATGTGAAAAATGCATATACACACACACACATACATATAAACATTCAAATATGCATGCATATATACATACAAATGCATTACAAACACATGTATCTACACACATCTATATCAACATGTTGTATGCACTCAAAAAATTCAATTGCATGCATATATGTTTATGTATATGTATATGTAGATGTATATATGCATACAACCATGTCCAAAAGTATACATAAGAATAGATGTAAATATCGATACATGTGTTGAATAGTGTGACATAGGTTTATAACCAAACAACATAAAAAAAATGAGGAACATACACTAAAAGGGGAACAAAACTATAAGTGACATAAATGATACAAATGCATTACATACACATGCATTTACATACATCTATATCAACATGTTGTATGCACTCACAAAATTCAATCGCATGCATATATGTTTATATATATGCATATTTAGATGTATATATGCATACAACCATGTCCACAAGTATACATAAGAATAGCTATAAATATTGATGCATGTGTTGAATAGAGGGACATAAGTTTATAACCAAACAACATAAAACAAAATGAGGAACATACACTAAAAGGGGAACAAAACTATAAGCGACATAGACGATACAAAACAAAAGAAGTGTAATATTTTTTGTTAAACATTATAAATTATAATGCATTGTCTCAATATATAACCAGATCTACAAGCATCAAAGCAACAATATGAGAAAACAAAGGTGTTCTGATGTGATGGGAATGCCAAAAAAGGGAAAAGAAAACAAATGTATATAGCCAACCCAAACTGCAAAAATTTTAGCTACTGGTTATCTCTGCAGAGACCTGCTCGACAGAGGATATTATAGACAAATATGAGAGAAACAACTTGCACTCAACTTCAAAGTTAATTCTTGCAACTTTGACTATTGTTGTTTTAAGCCCTGTTTCTGAATTATAGGTCTGATTTTTAATAAGAATAGTGAAAACAAAAGAAGTGTAGATGACACCATTAATGACATACTAAGGATTCATTGCAGTAAAAGACTCATATTGCAACATATAAAGCTCTTTTACTAACATCTACAATAATCTTGTTGCAGCCTCATCAAAAGCAATAGCCCAAATCTCACCTATGTGGTCTTCCATATTTAGCTGCAACAAATATCGGAAGTCACAATCAGGAATGGTTGTTTGGCATTTAGGGTAGTACCACATATTACCGATAGACTCTTCACACTTTTTCTTGCATTGTCTACCATTGGTTTGCAAGGGACATGCGACATAACAAAATGCATCAGTTTTAATATATTTCATTGTTTCCTTGATAGTAGCTTGCAAAGTTTTTTGCAAGGCAAGACAATGGTCCAAGATATATCCAATAGTGACTCTACCATTGGCCAAAGTAACCTTTCGAGGCACTGGCCGTGAGGGTTCAATGGCAGGTGGCTCAATGTGTCCTCATTGCATCAAGGCCTGTGCTTCCGGGATGCCAGGATTTATGTATAGAGCAGTCCCTGTGGATGTATTTACAAAAAATCCATTGAAATATCCAACATGACCATTTTTAATAGCAACTGTGACAATAGAACCAGGAGTGCACAACCTATCCAGCTTGTCACCTTTTTCTTCCCAATTTGGACCCCACAAATTAACATCAATGTAAGAGGATGGAAAATCATTAAGTTTCATAGTTCTTCGAATCGTTTTAGTTTGATCCTTTCTTTGAACAGTTGATACCTTTCCTACATACACCACAACCCCAATGATATCAATCAAAGTGTTATTGCTGCAGTTTGCAATTTCATTTATTGGGTTGAATTTAAATGCTTTGTCTGACACAAAGGTCTCATCATTGCAACACTTCAATATTGAGTTTTGATCTAAAATAATTTCCATGTGGCTGTTCAATTTATTAAATTTCTTATCTGCCTGTTTGACCGAGCCTTTTGACACACAATAAGTGTGTCCCACTTGAACCCTATCATAATGCAATTTGTTGTGTCATTAAAGCAAGTGATTCATGTTTATGTTCCCTCATTGTCAAAAATGTCAAAGCTGAATACTTGGCTCTCACGTCCTTGTTTATTGTAATGGTACATATCCCTTTTAGTTGTTACCCGACCTTTTATTGTCCATCTGGTTTGGTAAATATTCAAGCCTTTAACATGACTGATATTTGCAAATGCACTGTGTTGTGTTGGGGATGTATGAATCCCAATTTTTGAGGCTTGTTTGGATGGGGAAGGTGACTATGATCCCATAATTTGTTCCTCTTGATCTTTAAACAGATATCTAGGTGTTCCAACTAACTGACAAACTAACATTTTGACATCTAAGGACAATATAAAAATCGCCCTAGAACCATACCAAGATCAAATATTATTAAAGGTGGGACCCACAAACGAGAAAACATACAACAAGTCTAAGTAGTGCAAAACAATAGCCAACCTTGATTCTTGTAGGTTCCTACACAGTATTTCAAGCACAAGATGCAACCTATTTTCAATGTCCTTGCAAACAAAGGATCATTGTACCTTGCAAGCAAAGTGCCTATCTACATGTGGGTTCCATCAAAGAGGACAACTTTGTAACATTCGACCAGGATTTGATCACCACCCTTTTTCTGAAAAGACATTAGTTGAAGAATCAGAGATGGAATGAAATCAACATTAATAGACTGGATTGCATGCCCTGACAAGTTTGGTTGTATATTTGAATCCTACAAGTCAGTTTTTCTTAGCTAAACCAAAGCAATGAGATGTTCAAGACCGTGAAAGCACTCTAGAAGCAAAAGGGGGGGAAAGAGGCAACACAAAATGAATCAATTATTGGGATCCAACATATAGATATATAGATAATTATACATGGTTACAGGATCACAACAACTTCAAAATTGCATATAATGGATGAATATGAAAGGAGGCCAAGGCCAAGGAAGAAGCAAACAAAATTATATTTGTCACTGAATACAAACAAGGAAGAACATAGCAATGTTGACACATCTCAAAATTGCAACCCTTTTTTTTCTAACACATAGGTGACTCCCAAATGATCAACAAAGCAAAAGGAAAAGGAAAAGTAAAGAGGTCAAATATAAATTGGTTAGACTATATATTACAAGGACTATTAATTCAAATGAAGCATATTCACAATTCATTGGATGCACATGGCAAAGAGCCGATACAATTATCAACAGAAAAAAGGAAACACAAAACAAACTTATGGGATTGGTGTTCGAGGGTTCTTCAGTAGCTTGGGGAGAACCAGAGTCCACCGACATTGTTGGCGTTGCTCTTTAAAAAGCTGAGCATTGCAATGCTAATGGCTGACTGCGAGCTCTATGCCCCAACAACATGAGGACCCAATGTTCAATTAAAGCGATGAAGGCCGACGGGAACCCCGACCCAAAAACATCTAGGGAAATATAGAACACCAATAAAATGACAACCACCAAAATCCTCAAAACACAACATGATCTCTCAATTTTTCTGTAGAGACTTTAACAATGATCAAAACTATTTAAAACCCATATGATAATACATATGATGGAAAATAAATAATAATAAAAAAAGGAATCAATGTTTCATATAACACTTAATATACAACTTATCATTCCAAGAATGCCCTATTGAGGCTCAAACAAATAACAACTATTTTCCCAAAAGAATAAACGTAGGGAGGAGTATGTATGAATGTTGTTTGCATCTAATATGACATAAATACATATTTGCACATAGGAAAAATAAAATGAAACATAACAAAACAAGGCATGCTATCCACCCAACCATATTGGATCATGGGGCTTCATAGGCTCTCACCAAACCATGACAAGATCAAGAGAAGGCCCTCTTTGTTGTCTTTGATTTTATTTTCCCTACATGCAAATATCTATGTATGTGAAATTAGATGCAAAAAACAATATAGCTAAAGCCAAAGAACAACAATCAACAATGCCTTATGGAAAATATCATAAACTATATAACCTAAACTATTTTATTGCCTTGTAACCATCACCACTACACATAAACCATAAATAAAACAATATTGGTAAAGCTATAGAACAACAATCAACAATGTCGTATGGAAAATAACATAAAATATTTTCAAAATCCTCTACAAAGGGTTTTTTTTCTGAATGTACCTCTTTCCACTTGCTTTAAAGGGGTTTTCCAAATGCACCTCTTCCCACTTGCTTTCTCTTAGCTCCCTTCTTTCTCCAACCACTGCAAAAAGGGGAAAAAATTATCAAAGCCGAAAGAAAACCACAAAACATAATGAAATAATATAGCTTAAGCTAGACAATAACAATCAACAATGTTATGGACCCATGCAAAAAAAAACAAAATAACCTCGCACCTTCACAAAACCTCCGCTACTCATCGAACTTACACCTTCACAAAAGCTCAACAAATGAAAACCCTAGTCACAGTGGTGGGTTAGAGCTCTCATAGCAGGTAAAGCCATAAAACAACACCCAAGAATGCCTTATCGAAAATTGTGCAAACTGTTTTACTGCTTCGCTATGTTTTCTCAAGTTTTAAATGTAGGTGTTATTACAACCATCACCACTATATAAAAACCATAATCAATTAATGTTGAAGTGCCAAGCCCTACCAATCAACGTTCAATTTCGTTGGCCTTCTCTATCAACGTGCCAAACACTTTTATTTTTTCATTTAAATTCGCCACCTTTTTTCCAATTAAAAGCCGTAAGACAAAAGTTTTAAAAACTGGGAAGGCTGGCGAAATTCGCAACCAAAATGTTCCCACAATAAACCTATCGGCTAAAAATATATCTATTTTATATTTTATTTTAAAAAAATATTTAATATAATTATTTAAAAATTATTATCTATTATTTCATTTACTAAAATATATAATAATTTTATTAAAATAATTATATAAATAAATAAAATAATTTTTTAATTGTTGCAAAGGTTTCTGGTTTAGATTGTGTGAGTTTTTTTGCATCGACGTTTCGGATCACACTCCGTGATCCATCATCAGGATGAAAGAGCTTAAGGAGTGTGATCTGAAACGTCGATGCAAAAAAACTCACACAATCTAAACCAGAAACCATTGCAATAATTTGATATGGATTGTGGAAACTTGATATCATTAATTTTTTAATTGTCAATTTTTTAATTTTTATATAAGTTTTTATTATTAATATTGAGAATTTTTAATTATATATTTTATTATACTCCATATTTATTATCATTACGCCAAAAGGTGTTATACAGTGAAAGCAATGTGTAAACATTTTAAAGCTGCATTTAAAATGACAGCCAAGTGGAAGTTGTGGATTATTTTCATTTTATAAAAAGTAGTTAAAAAAATATATGTAAATGATTGAATTGAATCTCCAAGTGGAAGTCGTGCATTATTGAAATTTTATAAAAAGTAGTTAAAAAAATATATTAAAATGATTAAATTGAATCTATATAAATTTACAATTACCATATATGTTAATTTTATAAAATTTATCTAGAAATTTTATAAAAAGTCAATAAATAAATCTAGCATAGCAAGATCTGTAATATATATATATTGTATACCAACAATTATATTTTAAATGATTGTTCATTGTATAATTACATATATGTCAATTTTACAAAACCAAATAAAAAACATCTATATTAATATATGTTGATTGTTGATAAATAGCATAATTTATTTCGTATTCAATTCAATCATTTAAATATTATCAAAAGTACTTATAACAATATATTTCACTCATTGAATTGAATCTATAGAAAATTACAATTACCAGATATTTTAATTTTATAAATTTATATAGAAATTTGATAAAAAGTAGTTATAAAAATATATTTCACTGATTGAATTGAATCTATAGAAAACTACAATTACCATATATTGTAATTTTATAAAATTTATATAGAAATTTGATAAAAAGTCAATAAATAAATCTAGCATAGCAAGATATATAATATATATAATGTATACCAACAATTATATTTTCAATGATTGTTCATTTTATAATTACACATATGTCAATTTTACAAAACCAAATAAAAAACATCTATATTAATATATGTTGATTTTTGATAAATAGCATAATTTATTTAGTATTCAATTCAATCATTTAAATATTATCAAAAGTAGTTATAAAAATATATTTCACTGATTGAATTGAATCTATAGAAAATGACAATTACCATATATTTTAATTTTAGAAAATTTGTAGAGAATTTTGATAAAAAGTCAATAAATAAATATATTGTAATTTTGTAATAAACATAAATCATTTAGTTGTTTTTTAACAAAAATCCCTACATTCACGTAAATGGGCAAGTGGATGAACAATCTGAGAAATTTAATTTGGGAAAAACAATCATCCTCCTTGGTGGACGTGATTTAATCTCATTTTGGGAGATCATGTTTCCAATAACTACCTGGGAAACCATAAGTTTTAGAAAGTTTGTTTCCAGGGAGTGAAGAGGAAGGAGGGAGAGAGATCTGGGGAGTTAGAGAAGTGAGAGTGACAGTTGTAGAAGAGATAAAATCTTGGAGGAAAGCCATGGAAAATGTTGGAGGAGCAGTTAGAAATGTGAGGAGATAAGTAAAATTTGGGAATAGAGAAATGCCCTTTGGGAGCTCTATATAAAGACAAGAGCTTAGCATCAATAGCTGCAAAATCAAGTTGAAGGATTACCATTGTCTGCCAATCTAAGTGTAAGGCCATTCTCTTGGAAGTCAATAATTCTGAGTTGTGAGTTGTGTGCTTCCTTAATCATTTGTTAGCCCTATGTTTTTTGCAACATTGTTTGAGCCTTGCTTTTTGCATATGTGAAGATAGCCATTAATGATTTGTATGCACACAAGAAAAAAACATAAAAAGAAATAAATTGATTTATTCTTTTTGTAGAGCTCCAGAAAAAGAAGATACTCCATTTGCATAAGGTTCAAGTTGAAATACTATTCGGTGTGTGGAAATAGATAGGTCGACACTCAGTAACAAGTAAGTTTGGATTATCTGGATCTGTTTCTGTAAAATGAAAAATGCATAGTAGGATTGCAATGTCAATGCCCCAGAAAGATAGAGTATTCAAATCTGGAAATAGTTCTGAAATATGTTTCATATATGCATCAATATGAAAACTTGCCTCTTACAAAGGTATTGTTTACTTTTAATGTTTAACTTTGTCATAGTTTAGATTCTCCACTCTCTCCTTGATCCATGCTTTAACGCTCTCCCATATCAATCAAATAAATCCTAAAACCGTCTACCTATATACCCATATCAAATTTACTTCAGAAAGCCGCTCCAAATATTACGATTGGTGTATGATATAGAAAAAAAAGGGCAGCAGGCAAGGCTTAAGAGTGAAACCTCCCTGCAAAATAATTGTCATAAGTTTCGATGAGTCTGAGGATGATACTCCGCTCACACCATGAATAAGTGAAACACAACTTCTCTATGAAATGTATGCCTTGATGTGGTAAATAAATTTGAAATGAACAATTTTGACTAAATGGAATTCATCTTGCATTGGGAAATACTCATAGATTGCAATTGAAGTGCTAAAACTATGTTCACATTGCAATCCTTTGCAAAACTTCTATGAATATTAATTAGCTTATAAATATTTCATAAAATGAGTACCACTACTACCATCTTTATCCCAAACTCACCAAACCCCTACATTTATGGAAATTTGATAACAAAAAATTTCTTGCACTTCTCACTGTAGTCTTGTTAGGGTTGAAAATTCTATTGGAAATCATATATTTAAGATTCTATAACTAACAATGATACCAATCTTTATAACCTGTTACTTATGTTTTGAGTTTCATTTATTGTTTAGATAATGGCCACCCAAAACAAATCTCTTTCCAGTGAACCATCAGTCCATCGGATAGAAGCCCATGAAGAGTCAAAAAATTCAAACACACGTGTGCCAAGTCCAATAGACAAGTTGTACACATCAATTGAAGACCACTCAAAATAAATCATTACCGAACTCCACGATGTTGCACTGCTTGCAGGTGCAATAGAATGACAAGAGATTGACGACATGGAAGACATTGCTCGTAAATTACATGCAACATGCAAGAAAGTTGCAGGGTTCTCTGGTTTTTTAAGAGAACTTTATTATGCGGAGCAATACGAGGAACCAAGAGTTGCAAAAAATGTGATTGACGAATTTATTTCATACTTGTATCATAATTAGGTTAGGCACATATGAAGCATATAGAATGGTGTTCAATGCTTGGGTCACTCTTATGAATAATGTTTTTTCAATAATGGACATGTAGTCCACTCACACGAAAGTGTACTATTTATTCGATATTGATAGCAAAAGTTTAAACATTGTATTTATCTTTTGAAGTTTATTGACTATTACGACCACTACTATGATCTCTATTTATAACTCACCAACCTCCTACAGTAAAAAAAAATTGATACAATTTTTTTTCGTGGTATCAATAATTGTTATCAATGTTCTACCAGGAATATCTATCATTTTTGTTGGAAATTTAGGTCAGTTACCTCTTGTTAACAATAGAATAGCATGTGACAGCAACGCACGAGCTAAGTTTCTATGGGAAGAATTCAAAACTGTGATTACTCTGGATAAAATATTTAGTCAAGATGGACAAAACATCAATCAACAAAGATTTCGTCAACTTTTAACAAATCTGAGAGAAGCAAACCCCACAATAGATGATTGGAAATTGCTTATGACAAGAACAACTAATACATTAGATGCAAAAAGCAATCATGACTTCGACAATCAAGTGCATTTATTTTCCACAAATGAAAATGTTAATAAGCATAACAAGAAAATGTTATACTTATTGCAACATCCTATTGTACGTAGTGTTGCAATAAAATCAAGAAGTAGCAATGCACGAGAAGAATGCTCAAATGATGAGCTAGATCTAGAATTAATGATATGTAAAAATGTGAGGGTTATGTTAACCTCAAATCTACTAATACATGCAGGCCTTGTAAATGGAGCTTTAGGATATATACAAAAACATTGTATACAAACCTAGAACCGGTCCACCAGAACCACCAACATATGTAATGGTTGCATTTGACAGCTGCTCAGGGATCGCATTTGATGAACATAACCCAAAAACAATTCCAATCACAACAATACAAAGGGTCAGAACAAGCCAAATCTTATTGAGATTGGCTTGGGAATTGAGAATTCATAAATCACAAGGTTTGACTCTATCAAAACCTACTATTGATATAGGACCAAGAGAAAGAACATGATTGACATGTTAGGTTTTTAATGGCAGATATCTAAAAGCTAAATGCAGATTTTATCAAATAAACCAGAAGTAAAACACACAGAAAAATAACACAGAGAATTTAACGTGGTTCACCCAATGTGGGCTACATCCACCAAACCGCAGCCATCCAATGATTTCATTAACCAGTGTAAAACCCTATTACAATATCGCGAATAATCGCCTGTTTCTAATGATACTGTAACTCTATCCTAAACCCTTTATAAATTAGGGTTATACAAAATCGAGGATTTTTCCCTTTTTGTGATTTTTCCCTTTTTCAGTAATTTCGCGAAAAAGCAGGCCAAAAATTTTTCTCGGGGACCCGAGGCCCAGCCCGGCCCCGGACCCCAGCGATGATACATGAAGAGTGTACAGTATAGAATGATCAGTCACCACATACCAACATGACATTTGTAGCGATATCCCGCGTAAAATGCATCGAAGGCTTAAGGATTATGCCACCATTCACATATGACAGTTATTAAAAAATGAAAAATGGTAGACAACTTGCCAAAAGAAATGCTGAGGAAAACAGATGGAAAATATTAGAAGATACTTGATGTAACATGCTTACTTCAATGTTAATGCCATGAGTCTCAAATTCAAAAACAAAAAAAATGTGTATGTTAATGCCATTGTTTTGGGCCATTTCAAAATCTATTAAATATGATTTTTCTTATAAGATGATGATACAAGCATGGATCCAACCTACAATCCACATAAGCACCAAATTGTTTCAAAAAAGGAACCTGAATACTTGATGTAACATGCTTAATTTCTTCAATGTTTATGCCATGAGCCTCACAATTCAAAAAAGTAATATTTGTGTATCATCATAAGTTTTCTACTATATGCAATTTGTCTGCTATATGAAAAAATAACAAATTATCAATGTTTCCAATTACGATTCCATTACTTTTGCCCAATTTGAAATATATTGAATACAATTTCTCTTATATGATGATGATGCAGGCATGGATCCTACAAAATATCAACATATGCACCCAATTTCTGCAAAAAATGAACCGCATACAACAACAATTCCAATTGCAACACTCAATCCATACCAGAATAGATGGTCAATAAAAGCAAGATTTACTAGAAAGGGTCAACTTCATCATTTTAACAATGCAAAAGGAGATTGTCAAGTGTTTACTTGTGACTTGGTTGATTCAGATGGTAGTGAAATAAGAGTAACATGTTTTAATGTAGTTGCAAATTTTTTTTATGAACGCATTCAAATTGGGAAAGTGTTTCTCATCTCAAAAGGGAGACTCAAACCCGCACAAAAGAATTTCAACCAATTACACAATGCATGGGAAATATTCCTAGAAATGAATTCAACTGTTGAGTTGTGTTTGGAGGAGGATAGTTCTATACCAAAACAACAATTCCATTTTACATCAATAAGAGAAATTGAAAACATGAAAACCAATTCTTTGGTTGATATCATTGGTGTTGTTCTCTCAATCGACACACCAAACACAATATTAAAAAAAAATGCCACACAAGTTAAAAAAAAAACACTTCGACTAAAAGACATGTCAGGCTGTATGGTGGAATTAACAATGTGGGGTGATATTTGCAATAAGGAGGGTCAAGTACTCCAAGAAATGTGCAATGTAGGAACTTCTCCCATTATTGCTATAAAAGTTGCAAGAATTAGTGATTTTGGTGGAAAATCAGTGGGAACAATAACAACAACACAACTCTAGATAAATCCAGATCTTCCTAACTCACACAAATTGAGATTGTGGTTTGATACCGAAGGGAAGAATCTCCAACATCATTCGATTACAAAGGAAATCTCATCTGCAATAGAAGAAAAAATGTTAATAAATATCTCACAAGTACAAGATCACGAAATTGGAAACTTTGGTAAACCTTATTGGATACTAATAAAAACTACCTTATCTTTTATTAAGCTAGACAATTTTTGTTATACAGCTTGCCCCTTGAAAATTGGAGATAGGCACTGCAAAAAAAAGGTCAACACAAATGAAAATGATCAGTGGTATTGTAGAAGATGTGAACAAGCATTCCCTAAATGTGATTATAAATATATATTTCAATGCAAAGTGCAAGACCATACATCATTCACTTGGATAACAACTTTTGAAGAAGCGGCAAAAGAAATTATGGGTGTTACAACAAAAGAATTGAACATTTTGAAGCATGAAGAACAAGATGATGTGAAGTTTGCACAAATTATACAAAAGGCCTTATTCAACAAATACATATTTAAAATTCAAGTCAAAAGAGAGACTTATAATGATGAACAGAGGACGGAATGCACAGTAATAAAAACAACAAAGTTCGATTATTCATCTGAGAGCAAAGCTTTAATGGATAAAATTGCAAAGCTATAGGTTTCATGACATTCAATTGCTTTAATGCATATAATGTTGACAATGTATTCAAACATTTAAAAAAAAACAAAAAACATTCGATATATCTAAGTTAGTGAATACCATTTTGATGTGATATTGTTCTTTGATGTTGTCAATACTAAATCAAATGAATGATGAAAATTCCTAATTGTACATTTATTCTTCTTAGTTGATTGTTGTAATATACAACTTGGGAAAATTTCAAATTTGAATGTATACTCTCATATATAGGAATTGAAATCAATAATGACAAAAAAAAAGGATTGTTGTTCAAATTCATATTCACGAAAAATGTAACCATTATTTTACTTTTTACTAGGATTATTTTATTTTATTTATAATATAGGTGACTAAAATAACTCTCGGCGTACATTACATATATTTTTTAAATATAGGTATGCTAGTTATAATTACAGTGAAAGCAATAAAGGAATTTTGGTAAACTTTTTGAAGCTTCATTGAAAATGACAGGCAAGTGGAAGTATGTGTTGCTTAAGAATAACAAGCACATAATTTTTATTTTTATTTCTATTTTTCGAAAAAGATTTAAATTAAAAACTTCCCAATAAATTGTATGCTTAAATAGTTTTTTATATATATTATTAATTAATATATAAATAATATATATACTAGTATTTTATATATTCGTACTTATATAATTATTTTTTAAACTTCGACTCTTCCTCCGACATACTTTCAATATCAATAAACAAATAAATAATCCTACATGTAATCCATTGCAAAATTCACATTAAACCAATACAATACAGAATTTTATAAGTAATACAGAAGTTTTGTGATATAAATTAATATTATAAAGCTATCATTAATTGTGTTTAAAAAAACTCGAAAATGAATAACGGTAAATTTATAATTTGATGGCGCTCTGGCTGCCGCCCGACTGCGACTCCCGTGCCCTAACTTTGGCCTCTCAGGATTATTTTCCGCCGCTCTCCCTTTTTTCTTCGCTTGATTTGCAGGACAACTTTCTGTTTCTGCCGCTCTTCTGCGCGTGGTGGTGTGGTTGCTGAAACTAAAATAGCATCTGGTTATGGCTTTGCTGTAGGCGTGTTAGGGTTTCACTCTTTCCCCTGCTCCTGACTCAGCTCCCAAACGTTTAGGGCTCAAGGACTAATTACTTTACAAATTTGGTACAAACTAACCGTGCTTGTACAAATCACTTCTCAATAATGCAAATTGAATCGACGCTCCTCTTAAATATAAGATTTCATTCCCTTCAATGTTTATTTATTCTTACCACCTCCACAATCATTGTCATTTTCAAGTGTAGGTTAAACTCTTTCTCTGCATCTGTTCCATACATTTCATTAATAACAAACCCTAATATCTTGAAACAATTTCCAGAAATACAAAGGCGAATTTGCATCCAGTTCCATTAAGCTTATCTTTTTAATCCTGATACAAATAAGGGCTTTTCTATAAATCCAATTCTACGAAATTTTCCATACATACTTCTGCCTTGACAATGCCTACTAAATCGAGTGCAAGCACTATGCCTTATAATTCCTTTGGAAGCAATTCTTCACTTGCATGTCCCCAAGAATCTTTAACGAGAAGAACATCTTTACCACTGATTGAGGTGAAAAAATATGGATCTACATCAGAATATGTAGATAAAAAAGATGTACACAAAATTGGGAAAAATAATTTATCTCAAATGGGGAAAAAATCTTCAAGTCAAACGGATTCAACTCCTTCAAAGAAAGCAAGTTCCAACAAAAAGGTTTTAAGGAATTTATTGGATTATTCTTCATTTTCTTGGCCTGCAATTGAATTTATTTAAGACAAAATGCAGATAATGGTTTGATTGTATTGCAGAGAGATTCAGCTGGAGGCCACTCCAACTCTGATAGCTCACATTCAAAGAAAGTTAAACAACAGACTAGTCAAGGTAAAAACAATGGTATAACTTTTTTGAGTCAATATGTAACTTGTTTTATGCAGGTATGCATTTATAAGAATTTTTGTGAATTAGGAAGTGAAGCACATTTATAAAAATCTATTGGTGAAGTAGTTAGATTAAAATTAATCAAATAAATTGTAAATCATCAATCATTTCAATTTCAATATGATCTCTAACAAGTATTATTTCTTTTCAATAAGAATATCAATTAATAGTGCATATCTTATCTTCTCAATCAAAATAACAATCTTATTGAGAATAGAGTTTTTTATAATTGACATTTAAGAGTAGTGATTCATTAAAATCAAGCAAAAGATTGATATTTAGTTGAATATACCATCAATTATTGTGTAAGTATCAATAATTAAAATTGTGTTGCGATCATCACAATAAATTCTTTAGTATTTTTTACTCACGAGTAACAAATCGTTAGTCTATTACATGTCTAAAATGAGTCATAAAAACAAAAAAGTTGTAAAAAATTGAAAAATAATAAAAATATTTGATAATGCTACATTTCTTTCAATATTAAGAAGTGAATTATGAACTTTCCTTCTATAAATATTTATAATTATCATGCAAATTTTATAGATTGTGAAATGATATTTTTTTGGTTGATTGTAGCTATTCATTCCTCTAAAGATATCAAAACAAGGATGGATCATCATCATACAAGAACAATCTATGTGTCCAATGTAAATATTCTTTATATTTAATTAACTTCTTAAGTATGACTTTTGATCATTGCTTCAATTATTATATTAAAAAATGTGTATATTTTTTAACAGATTCATCATAATGCAACAGAAAAGGATATAAGAAAGCTTTTCTCAATATGTGGTGAAGTGCTAAATGTTACCATGTTAAATCAAATATCAACTAAAGTGCCAATAAGGTATTCATTGTATCTCTGAGTATATTTATGACCTCATTCTTCTACTTAACATTCGTCTTAAAGAATCAAAACTCCTCTTTGATTGACTTTTAATTAAAACTAAAATGTTATATAATTTAATATAAATAAATAAAAATTTACAAACCCAAAATCATAAATTATACAATAAAATAAATAAAAATTTACACGCCCAAAAATCATGGGTTATACAATCAAAGTATTTGGAGACAAGACATTGATATTAATCTTATTGTAGAGGAGCAAAAATTGAATATAGTACTAAAGAAGTTGCAGATAAGGCGTTGATCTTAAATCATACTAATTTGAAGGTAACTTATCTATTGTCTAAATAATTATGGAAAATTAATTTCTCATGACTGGCTAAAACTAATAGTGTTTATTGTTTGTTTCTCCAAGATCACACCAACCTACCATTCCAATGAAGATAAACAACATGAAGATTTAATATCAGATGTTTTAGAGATGGAAAATGAAGTTGATCATGTGCGATGGAATCTTGAATTAGTAGCTAAGAGGATGTTTGATAATCCTTATACCCCTTCTATTCGTGAATTAGGACTATATTCACAACTACAAAATGTTATTAGGGAAACACAAGATAATGTTCAAGAAGTGCAAAATAATAATCAACAACCACTGCAAACTCGCGAAGAAGAAGATGCTTTAGAATATTATTCAGCAACAAGTGGAGATAGTAGTTCTGAGAATTCACAAGCATAACTTAATGTGGATATCTATTTTTATTCCAAAATGTGAATCAAGACTTATTGATATGTGAAACTTGTGATATTACAATATTTTTCTAAAAGCTATTAAATTTATAGATGAATTCATGTTAAATTTTATTAGTAGAATTGTAAGATAATTGATATTTATTTATTATTTTAGGTAGGTTTATAATATTATTAAAAGGGTTTAATATTTGTTTTTAAAAAAATTGAGAAGAATTATACAAAATCTGAATGATATTGATGTGATCACATTTTCTTAACTACATTAGAATTTGGATTGGACATGTATCCATGGAATTATGAGGCTCTAACACAATCCAAGATTATGTCGTGCAAAAAAAAGATAGCTTCATGACTCTAGTAAGACAAACATAGTGAACAACATTGTCTTTGATCTATGCAAAGTGATATGTAGAGGACATCAAATCAAATCAATAGTAATCCATGCTAATTTAAGTGCATAATCAAAGAAACTACATTAGCACTTATTATTCATATAAAAAAAGTAAGCTTAGAACTTTGAAGCCTAAAACTAGAGTAATCCTAAGGAAAAATAGAATGGAGTGAACATGAAATAGATATCACATGGCTCACTACAAAATTGTGTGAACTTGGATTTATTCTCATTTTCTTCAACTATCCTCATATACAAACATTTCCATAAATTAATTTACACCATAATATTTTACATCCTTCATGGTCAAGCTTTTATTCCTTGCACTTATTAATACATTTCTATAAGTGTGAGATTGATCTATTTTTTATACACAAGTTGTTGCCTAGGGAACAAATCCCTCAAGCTATAAAAGAAAAATGGCATATCCTTATTGTAAGATGGATCATCAAATTTTTATAATTTATTTGAATTAGATTTGTATCCTCCCTAGGTGTCATTGTGCATGATGTCTATAAAAATACTTTAATTAGCTCATGAAATTTCACTATTTGTTGTTGTGATAGAAATGAAGATTCTAGTTTTAAAATCCTCAAAAATCCTCTAAATTGCACTTCACGAGCCTTGTTCTAAGAATTCAAAAGTAATCCTAAAGTTGGTTATTTTCTTACATCGATTTCACTTTAAATACACCCCTAGCTTTGCTATGACTATTTTCTTATCAAATTTAAAAGTTCTTTGATTGTAGCTCCACATAAGGGTTTTTAAGTGTAGTTGACCATTTCCAACTAATTCCACATATTTCACCCCAAAATGTCAATGATGTTTAACAAAAAATCCTCCAATGTTTAGTTATTATGAATAAGCCCATTCTTAAATAGATTAGAGATGATGACAACCTTAGTTGTTCTCTTCATGTGTGAGGATCCAACAAAGAAATCATTGTGGCTATTTTGATAGGTCCTCATCTTTGCATTGATAGTTGCATTCTCTTATAGTAATCCTCATGGCCATAATTTATATGGATTTTGACCACATCAACACTTGATATAACTCTCTTGAGAATCTATAGGATAGGACTAAAAAATCTTGAGGGGAAGATATCCCTCACTCTACACTGACATATAAGCATGGCAAAGCTTATGAGAATGCTTGAAATACTCATTAACTACAATATTTTTCTATGTATAATACTAGCTAATAGATTATGTAATCTCATGGATGTACCTCCATGCTTCCTTGTAATTTGAAAGGATGGTTTCTCCTTGTATAATCTATGATTTACCTAGGAGTTTGATGTCATATTCATCTCCCAAAAGACATAATTTGTGGAGTACTCATGTAGACTATCCAAGATGGGACAAATGTGCTCCAAATTCTTATTTAAATTTCAGTTAAAAACTTTCATATTGTAAATGACATTAATAAAATCCAATCTCCTTCTATCTTGATTTCTTTCATATAATTTTGTATGCACAATTTTATATCTTCATATAATGCTTTAATTTTAGTTTTATTATTAGTTTTGAAAGGTAGAATATTTGACATTTAACACATATGAGAATACCTACTTTATTTCAAATTAAGTAACCTACATTTGAGGACCTTATGTTACCTCTTGAGGCTCCATTAAAATTAAGATTTATTTTACCACTTGGTAGGGCTAGCCACTTACCATGTTCTTTCTCTTTTCCTTCAATTGATTTAAAGGCTAATTTGAAGAAAAACTAAATGAGATTTCTATTTTTATTACTTGATCATCTCATTGTGTGAATGATCTAGTACTATTCTTAGATGATCTAAGATTAGAAAAATTATATTTACTTATCCAAAATTATATTTTCTTAGCTACATCCTCCATGACCATCTATTTTTATTAAAATATTGCATGTTCTATTCCTCCCATAAATGCAAACTAATATTGATGGTATTAATTCCCAAAGACCTACTTAAACAAATTTAAATTGAAGGCATGACCAACTATGTAAGAAATCTAACAAGTCAATTTAAAAATATCTAGACTAACCAAGTGTGAAGTGATATCCAAGCAAATGAACCTTCCTTTGGAAGGTAATTTGCACCCCAACTTAGATTAGTTAACCATGAATTATTCATAAGGTAGGAGTTGAGGATTTGATAACCATCTTGATAATATACATGCTTCATTTGGCCCTATTTCAAATAATATGGTCCTCCTTATGTGAAATAAAACTCTTTGATTCTAAATATATTAGACAATTTTCCTTCTTAATGGGAGTGGAATGGGAATCTCATTAAAGTCCTTCCAACCCTATTTTGTATCATTTTGTTTAGCAACTAAGGTCATGTATTCAATCACCTTGTCTCCCAATATATCTTTCATAAATTTTGTGCATTCATTAAAATCAAATATGTATATGAGAGGAAAAATTCCTTCCATGATTTTGACAAAAAAATTACACTTCTACCATTGTTTTTGAAAAGTTAAGAAGCATTTTCAGGGTGACGTGCCCTTCACAAGGGTCCCTAGGGGCCAAAAAGAAAAAACGTAGTTCAAAACACACTTTGAACTATAGAACAACTAGAAACAACTGTCAGATAGCTGTAGAAACCAAAGAAATTAAGCAGCCCTAGACACAGAGGGGTCTAGGCTAGCTCCACAAGCTCGAGTTTGAGGATTCGACACAGATTTCTTCTTCCAGAGAATGACTGACCAAGGAGGCTCGGAAGCAGGAAGCAAAGAGAACGAAGAGAGGAGCGACTCCGCCACAGCCAACACGGGACCACCAAACAATGAGGGAATTAGAAGTGAGGCAGACGAGGAGGAAACAACCAACGAAACAATAGTATTTACCAACAAAGGGGGTTCAAGGTCTGTCAGTGCAGCGACAATAGGGGACTCTGGCACAATAGTTTTAGCAGAATGAACCAAAGGAGGATCCACAACAGAGAGGTTCAGGAGAGGAGAAACAACAAGATGGATGACCTCCTCAGGAGAAACCTCTGAAGAAGACCCAGGTGGCTGCAAAGAAGAAAGGTCTAGGATATGAGCAGTAGACAGAGGAACGACCTCCTCAATATCCAAAGAAGAACCAATAGTGAGATGATCTAGGAGGGCATCCTTCCCCCAAGTCGCAACGCCCTTGCGGCGAGCATGAGGACAGGCATAGGCCAAATGTACCACCGAAAAGAAGCTCCTACACCGAAAGGGGATACCCTCATAGTCCAGGAGTTGCTTCCACGGTCTATCCTCCACCAAAAAAACATCAGTAGGAAGAGGTTTGGAGGTGTCAAGATCAACTAACAATTGGGCGACTGTCGTGTGCCCAAATTCCTTGGTTGTGGAATCCACCATAAGGAAGCAACCAATGGAATTGCCAATGGCCTCGAAACATGTTGTCTACCATTGTTGATTACCTCGGAGAGATATTTTATAATGAGAGCATGATGATGTAGCATGAAGTTCTAAATTCGGGAGCCATCAGGGGGATTAGTTGATAGAATTCCCATTGGATCCTAAGAATTGAGGTATTTCCTTTGTAGAATTTATCTACATATTGCCTTTGGTTTGCTATGCATTTTCTAAATTATCTTGGCTCTAGTGTTGCATTCTACTTTGATAAAGAATGAATGTTATTTCCACCTCCAACTTGGCACTTATGAACAATGTCCATGTTGATGAGTGGGATCTATTTTGTATCATTGGATCATTCCCATAAGAACCTCTTCATTATTATATCCAAACTAGACATCGCCTTCCTTGTGATATATATGTACACAAGATATCATATATATTAGGATTGCAAATAAACCTTCTTAAATATCAAAATTTTACTTCTAGTATTAACTACCCGCCTTTCCAAGATTCATATTTTCTATAAGTCCCATTAGCATCCTCCCATAAGTTTATACTAACAACTCTTTTGAATAAATGTAGACCCAAATATTTTCTTGGGATGGAACCAACATTGAAGTTAAGATAGGCCAAGATCTACCTTTGCAAAACCCTAAGGTGTTGAAGAAGAAAATATTGGATTTGTTGTGGTTTATGATTTACACAAATGTAGTGATGAATTGATCTAGGGTAATCTTGATCATCTTTGATTCTTCCATTCATACTTTCCGATAGAGGATAATGTCATCCAAAAATTATTGATGTGTTAGTAAGGGAATATATCTATTTGCAACCACACAACAAGCCTTGTTGTGTAGTTTCTTTTTGATAGCTCATCTAAGCACCTCTACTAATTAACAAAAAGAGGAAAGGGGATGAAGTGTCTCCTCACATCAAACCAAAATGAAGAAACAAATATTAGAGATACAATTAAATATGATGTCTCAAATAATCCAAATAGTTTCCCATTAACCAAAATGGATCTAAACAAAGGTTAGAGATACAATTAAATATGGATTTCATACATGCTTTCCTAAATTTAAATTTACTTACTATCCTCATTAAAAAATCCAGTTGACTCTATTATATGCCTTGTTGATGTTAAGCTTGATGATAATATATTTTTTATTAGAGCTAATAATTGAATATATGGGTTTGTGAGCAGTTTTTATACTATCAATAATAGTCCTTCTTAGGTTGAAACCACTTTTTAAAAAAATAAATTAGACTTGGGAGCATATATTTGAGCATGTTTTCTAATCTTTGATTTTTTTTTAAAGAAATAGGATGGAAGTTGACAAAATTCCACTTTAAAGTTTGTTTAGAATGATATAAATATTGGATGTATTGATATATTTGAGAATCCTTCTATAATTCCTTGAATCCTCAACCATGTTTGGCACATGATGGTCAATAATTCCTTAAATTTTTTTATAGAAGTATAGAGGAGGGAATTTTCTATCCTCAAGATGACGAGATCTCAAGGATAAAATTGTCTCTCAACTACCTCAATTGGCACGGCTCGAGTGAACTGGAAAGGACACTGTATGTATGTGGAGAAAACCCTTTCAAGTAAAAAACTCCTCCAAAATTGTTCTTGCTTGTATTATTTAACCTTTGAATGAGTTACAATAATACTAATTCAATTCTCCTTGATGTGCTTCTTCTATATTCAATAAATCTCTTCACAACCTGCAATATTTTCTCACAAAACTCTCTCATACAATGGTTGCAATAATAGACAATATTCTTGCTTACAAACTCATAAGAGTTAACAATTATAGTATCACAAAGCCACTTGAGAAAAACTACGCCTAGGGTTGCCAAGTTGAGTTCTAAGATGCATGACAAAGTCAAACAACAATCTCCCTCAAAGTTGGAACCCAACACTGAAGTGTTAACCTCGTAATTATCAAAAATATCTTCTGCAAGCTCATCCTCAAAGAAGGCATCCATTCTAGGTCCCACTGAACTGAGCATTACAAATATCTTTTCCTTGCATTAGTTGTAACTCAAAGATGCCAACTTGGGCGCCCAAGGTGGGCCCAAGTTGATCTTTGTTAACTGAAACACATCTGCCACCGATTCATGCAAAAAAATGTGCATGCATGATCCTCCATCTGTTAACTGAATGTATCAACCTGTCATCTGTTCATGCAACTCAAGTCAACTGATATTACTAACATGCAACTAAAGATAACTGGAATCGAACTGAATTGAATTGAACTGAACTTCAACTGAACTGAACTGAACTTCAACTGAACTGAACTGAACTGAATTGAACTTCAATCCCTATATTATAGGTACTCAACATGCATAAATCAAAATCCCTATTTTGTAGGAACCTAGGATGCATTTATGAAGTGTACTCAATTCACCAACTAGTTAATTGAACCAAGGTGTATCCTACCTCCCATGTGTGCGCCCATGTGCTCCTATTTTGTAGGAGCTAACTCCAAGGTGTCCCCACATGCTCCTAATACTTGGAAATAATTACAAATGCCAAATTAAATGTTTATTTCATTCCAAGTTAATCTCTTCCTAATCCTAGAGTTGTGAAACCCATTCCAAGGACTTAGGAGATACATGAAATAAGTTAAGAATGCAATTAAATGACATCTTATTCCCAACATCTCCCACTTGACATTATCATTACAATTATTCTAAACTAGGAATTATTTAATATAAATCAAGTAGAGGACTTCAAGGCCAATTGCCTTCTTGCACCAACGAGAACTTTTCTACAACATTGATTAAAGTGAAACTTTCTCAATCAATATATTTCCCAAGTCTCTGTAGTATCCATGAGCACCCACCAATCAATCCATGCCAACTTCAAATTCAACCTGCATAATCATGAAGCTCCAAGCAAATGATTAATACTCAAAACCCAAAAGAACTATATCCTCTTCAAATTTCATGAAGATAACCATATCCTACCAAAGCTCCCATAAACCATGATATCGAGCTATACATGGCAACCAGATAAACATCAAACCATCACTATCAAAAAAATCCCATTGAAACATGTAACCAAGCTATCCATGACATCATGATAACCATCTTCTAAATGAAGATTATCCATGGCCTCAACACAATCAAAGAATTTTTTGTTAACTATACAACTCCCCAAAGGTCAAGTAAAACCATAAAATTTAAACCAAGAAGATCAAACTCAAGGTAACCATACCCATAACTGGAAATCAACCCATAAACCATGTCATAACATCCCTCAAAATGAATCCTCCAAAACTAACTATCTGTAGCTTAAGATCCATATCTATGAAAGATAAAACATATAAAATCATACTAAGCCATCCTTAAATGAGTCTCCATAATCAACCATGAATCAACTCAATCCCATGAGAAATCAAAGAATGAAACATAACACATCTGAAAGCTATAATGGGCAAATACCTCTCAAATAAAGAACTGTCGAGTGTGTTAAACTCACGTCCAACCAAGGTGTAGGATTCTCGATCTTTATTTTTGAAAAAATATTTTCTTACAAGTAACCATTCACACATATATCTCTTACCATAAGAGAACTCAAGCCTCACCTATTTCTCCAAGTATCCATGAGGACATGCAACCAACCAATCCATGCCAAACTCCAAATGCAACACAACACCATCATGAAGTAATCAAGAAAATGATTAATGTACCCAATACAAAGAGAACTACTACGATCAATGTCAAATATCCAATCATGAATAAGAAACATAAATATGACATCCATGATCTAAAAATCTCCTCCAAGGAGATCACATGCATCATAACATACATAAACATCCTAGTCTCAAGGGAACAAGTACCATGCCAAACTCTAAATGCAACAAGAGTAATCATGACATAACCACTCTAAACCAAGAAAACATACCCCCAATCACATAAAGATAACCATACCAATGATGCATCCATGTCACTACCAACAAATCCCACTGAACCATAGTACCGAGTCACACATGGCATCATGAATACCATCCTCTCTTTGAAGATCACTCTGAAACATCAAGCAAGGATTTATCACAAACAATATTAGCTGAAATAACCAATGCATCATTAATTTCATCTGAGGATCCCTCTATAGAAGAATCAAAACTCTTTTTCTTGTTCTTACAATCCTTCTTCCCATGCCCTAGTTTCCCACAGTTCCAACACTTTACCTTATTCTTACAAGGGGTTTTAGACCATCCTTTGGACTTACCCTTTCCTTCCTTGTCTCCCTTAGGTTCCTTTTTCTTAGGCCTACCTCTTACAAACAAGGCATCTTGGGATTCCTCTTTAGACTTCCTCCTCATCTCCTCTGATAGGAGATTAAGAATTATATTTTCTATCTTTGGATCTGCACCACTACCACTAATAGCAACAATTAGATTTTCCTAAGACTCTGGCAAAGAACAAAGTAACAAAATATATTTATCTTCATCTTCTAGCTTTACATCTACAGATGCTAACTGAATCATAATCAAATTAAAAGCATTTAAATGATGTGCAATGGAATCACCATCTTTCATCTTTAAAGAATACAATTTTCTTTTCAGATACAACTTATTAGTAAGGATTTTGGTTTGATAGATATCACCTATCCTCTTCCACAAATCAAATGCAGTCTTTTCATATAAAACATTCAAGAGAACAACATCAACAAGACATAATCTTATGGTTCCTCTTGCCTTCTTATCTAACTTAGCCCAATCCTCATTTGACATCGATGTAGGTGTCTTTGTCTTATTACCTACAACTGACTACCAATCTCTCTCTTCATGGAGATCCTCCATTTTTAATTTCCACATCTCATACCCAGATCCATTGAACCTTTCAATATTTAAACGAGAAGTAGAATCCATCGCAACACACTAATTTTTCAAATCAGAAATTGACACAATATTAAAAGCTCCCTCTATAGCCAAAAAACCTTCAAAATTTTAAGAGAAAGGCATCCCAAACTCTACCCAACCTCTAGCTCTGATACCAAATGTTGAAAATGAAGGTAAAACTATAGTATAAATAACTTAAAATTTATAAATCTCATGTAACTGTAGATTCAATTTTAGTATTCTTTGTCACAATCTCTTGTGTATGATTAATCTTGAATTAGATTAATTTTAATGTTGTAGAAATTAGACAGAATATTGATAGAAGAAATATAAGACATAATAGAAAGGACATCGTATGTATGTGAAGAAAACCATTTTGAGTAAACAAATCCACCAGAATTGTTCTTGCTTGTATTATTTAACCTTTGAATGAGTTACAATAATACTGATTCAATTCTCCTTGATGTTCTTCTTCTGTCTTCAAGAAATCTTCTTCACAACCTGCAATATTTTCTCACAAAACTCTCTCATATAATGGCTGCAATAATAGACAATATTCTTGCTGACAAACTCATAAGAGTTAACAATTATAGTATCACAAAGTCACTTGAGAAAAACCATGCCTAGGGTTGCCAAGTTGAGTTATAAGATGCATGACAAAGTCAAACAACAGTCTCCCTCAAATTTGGCACCCAACACTGAAGTGTTAACCTCGTAATTATCAAAAATATCTTTTGCAAGTTCATCCTTAAAGAAGGCATCCATTTTGGGTCCCACTTAACTGAGCATTACAAATATATTTTCCTTGCATTAGTTGTAACTCAAAGATGCCAACTTGGGTGCCCAAGGTGGGCCCAAGTTGATCTTTGTTAACTAAAACACATATGCCACTGATTCATGCAAAACAATGTGCATGCATGATCCTCCATTTGTTAAGTGAATGTATCAACCTGTCATTTGTCCATGCAACTCAAGTCAGCTGAGATTAACTAACATGCAACTGAAGATAACTAAAACACAACTAAACTGAACTTCAACTAAACTTAAATCCCTATATTATAGGTACTCAAAATGCATAAATCAAAATCCCTATTTTGTACAAACCTAGGATGCATTTATGAAGTGTACTCAATTCACCAACCAGTTAACTGAACCAAGGTGGATCCCACCTCCCATGTGTGTGCCCATGTGCTCCTATTTTGTAGGATCTAACTCCAAGGCATCCCCACATGCTCCTAACACTTAGAAATAATTACAAATGCCAAATTACATGTTTATTTCATTTTGAATTAATCTCTTCCTAATCCTAGAGTTGTGAAACCCATTCCAAGGACTTAGGAGATACATGAAATAAGTTAAGAATGCAATTAAATGGCATCCTATTCCCAACATCTATCACAACATCATTGAAGGTGTCACCAAGATTGCACACTATGGAGGACCACATGCTCTATCAACATGTACTTGCAAGACTTAAAAAGAATCTATACATGACACAAAATCAAATGACACAGTAGGATAAACAACACCATAGTGATGGTGGGCTATACATGTCAACTTTGAGCTCTCTACATGCACTCCTTTTTTTCAAATTTTTGAGCTTATGTGTTTCCTGATGAATCAACCTAGCAGGGGCCCCATCAGGGTTCCCCCACCCATGCACTATGCTCCTTCCCAAAATGTCACTTCCTCACCTTCCTCTTTTAGGGGGACTAAAAGTACGGCTAGTGCTTCACATGTGCCTTTTCCTGGGGGTTTGAATGGGTTTGCGTCTTCTCTCGAGGTAAGGACACTTTGTTCACTAGAGAGAACATTGCATCCTATGTGGAAAAGCTTGTGGGTGGAAAGGCTTCAAAAAAGGCACCCTAGGATTATTTATCTACTTTATGCACTGTATAGGGGGATGAAGTGGATGTTCCAAATGTAATCTTGAATGATGCTATGGAAGGTCCAAAGTTGTCCTTTGTTGGAAAGTTTTTTGTTGGCCGTCCTAATATTGACCAGGTATGTAAGTGGGCTAATGACACTTGGAATCTCAAGGGTAGTGTCTCTATAAGTGGTATTCCTAAAGGTCTATTTTTATTTACCTTTTTTATCCCTAAGGATATGATTAGGGTTCTCATGAGAGGCCCTTGTGCGTTTATTAGAAGCTTCAAGAATATTTTGTCCCTATCTAAGTGGAAACTAGGGTTTGATGCCTCTGCTGACCTGGGTTAGGCTTCCTAGTTTTCCTTTGGAATTATGACACCAAAATGTATTTAAAGGCATTGTTGATTATTTTGAAATCTTGGTTACGGTGGATAAAGTAACCCCCCTCAAGTCTAGACTCGTTTATGCTCGAATGTGTGTGAATGTTGTTGTCAATATAGTTCTTCCCACCTCTGTGACCTTAAAATCAAGATTTGGAAGATGTGCTCAGCCATTGGAATACAAGAAAAATTTGGTCTTTTTTCAAGGGTGTAATAATTTTTTCCATTTATAGGATGTTTATAAAAAATCCCCACTTGAGCCCGAGAAGCCTCAATAAGAAACCCTAGAGAACTCTCCCTTGAAAAATGTGACTCCAATAAAACTGATTAAGGAGCCTGTTACACCAGTTCCTAACTTGGCAATTCTATTTTTTTTATAAGGTGGTGGTGCCTTCTCAAATCTTGTATGTGGTTGAGGGCTAGAACCTGAATGTGAGAATTCTGAAGGACAAAGCTGAAAGGGTGTTGTATGAGAGGGTTGCAATTAGGATTAACTCCCTGCCTTCCTTAGAGAAATATCTCAAACCACAAAATGGTAATGAAAAGAAGGATAATTTATCACATGGATTGGAGGGAGGTGTCTCTAAAATTCAGCAACAAAAAAATGAGTTATTGGAAGATGGGGAGATTGAAATTCAGATGGACAAGTTACTAAATTCCTCTCCAAAGCTTCCTATCATAGACCTAGATTTGGTGGACCTGATCATACACCAGAACATAAGCATGTGAAGGAGGGAAAAGATGGAAGTAAGAATTACTTGATGAATTATGTCCCCCCCTAGAAAGAGGGGGTTGTAGATGAGGAATGGATACATACAAAATCAAGGAAAATGAAAAAATCGGATGTAGGAGGAAATACCAAAGTGGGCAGACCACTAATAAAAGAGTCAAGGATCAAAGAAATAGTAAGAGGTGTGGCGGCTGGTAAGCCGCAAACTCTTGACTCCCTGGTTGGGAGTATGTTACACCCCAATTATATAGTTACTATTTACTATTACTACATAGGGTAAAATGGATGTAATGTGAATTCTGGAGATGAATAAAATATGCTTGTACCTTGTTATCAATATGAATGTTATCACATTTGATGATTATCTCATTTGATGTTACTTTTGTTGATGTTATTCATGGTGAAATATTGCTTTTATATGAATGAAAGGTTATTGAATTATAATTATTCTAACTCTGGAGATGTTTATGTATACTGCATATGTTATGAACAATTGACTGTCGTGAGCGTGTGTTAGTGGATGGAAGTATGTGTTTCATTCCTCCAAGCGAAGGGGAAGTATCACTTGAGAGAATATTTTGGTTGGGTAACTGGTAAAAGTAAACTATCTTAGCATACACACACCACATTAGAATGATTGAATTGAATCTAGTTTTTGGGTAATAGGTAAGTCATCCTTAGCTAGTATGTTTGCATTAGGAGTCTTGTTTACTTTTGCATGCATTTGTGGGTGATGTTTATATATTTGGGCTTTTGAGATCTTTCTTGTACTATTGCTATTGTATTGACAAGCGGGATGTACCTAGAGTATATGTATATATATGCACATGCATGTCAATAGGATCCAACAACATGTATGTGCACATATATATATATACCACACATAAACACTTATCAATATGGTAGTAATTGTGATTGGATTTATGTGAATCAGATGTGAACATATATATACATATATTATATACACATATCCATATATGTATATTTATATCGATACAAGGATATGTTGGAAAATGGACATGCTCATACAGATGCATCGATATTATATACCTATATATATGTGTACATAGGGGCGTATACATCTATACATACATACATACATATATATGCATACATCTTGTATAATGTGTTTATTATATACTATTTTTCATGTACTCTTATATATATAAATATATATATTGGATGTATGCTAACACTATTGACTTACAATACATATATACCTATATATATTATATGTAAATATATATTAAATGATTATATATATATACATACACATATATATATATTAATATGTTAAGGTATTTAAATATATATATGTATAAAATATATACTATATATATAATAATATATATTTAACATAATATTTATTATTTTGATAAGATAAGAAGCATTTACATGGTGCTGTACCCTTCACACAAAAAGCCCAAAGGACCAAAGGAAAGCATAGTTCAAAGAAAACTTGAACTAGAAGAACTAACAAAAACAGTTGACCAACAATTGTAGAAAAACAAAAAATTAGACAACCTCTGAAACAGATGGGTCTAAACTGAATCCCTTAACCTGAGGCTGAGAAGAGGCAATAGATTTGGGGAGACCCTTCTTCTTCTGCAGCACAACCGACCAGGAAGACTCAGAATCATGAACCAACGAGTCAGGCGAGGGGAGTGGATCCACAAACGACACCTCGAGAGAGGAGACATCACACAACGAGGGAGCCGACAACGAAGCAACGAGGATAGATGCTAACAAAGTTCCAATAGATTCAAATAACAAAGGACAAAAAATTTCTAATAGAGCATCGACAATAGAAGGTTCTGACAACACAAAGACACCAGCAGGCACAGTCAAGACAACGTCAGTAGGAACCAACAACGACTCCATGGAAGGGACCACCAGAAGAGGAGTAGAGAAAATTTCTTGAGAAGACACAATAGGGTCAACCTCCATAGAAAAAAATATCGATGGAGGAGAACCCACCGTGAGATGGTCTGAGAGAGCATCCTTCCACCAAGTTGCAACACCCTTGCGACAAGCTTGAGGGCAAGCAGAGGCCAAGTGATCCATCGAGAATAATTTCCTACACTGAAAGGGGAGACCCTCATAGTCCAAGAGTTGCTTCCAAGGTCTATCCTCC